>CM014272.1:86974322-87011569 GCA_004135705.1 Alloteropsis semialata | reverse complement strand
CTCGAACGATCGATTCGGACCAAACCCTAGAATACCGGTTTAACCGGGTTCCCATACCGGTTTAACCGGGTTTGGCAGGAAGCACAATTCGGTCTGTTTGCGACCCGCGCGATCTAGCGCTCTCGTGTGTTGACCGAATTTTGCGTCAACATACTTTTGGCGACTCCGCTGGGAAAGAATATTCTGGTTATTCAACAACCGAATTTTTCTGACCTAGCCATATACTTAATTGATCTATTATCTTGATTCACCAATTATAGTTGGATTTGGTCCTTTTATACTGATTGCATCTATACTTGTAACTTTGCATCAGGCTTCTCAAGCCGTTTGCATTGTGCTTTTCTTGCTCTTGCATATTGAAGATTAAAAGAGAAGCAAATTAGTGGTCATTGGTTGCTTGGATTATCAAATTTATCTATCACAAGATCACAAGCATCAAGACCTATTATGGCGGGCTATCCATACACTCCACAGCAGTACCACTACAATGAGCCCGAGGTACAGGTTGCAAATATGTTAGATTTTTCTAATAATTATTTTGCAAGTACCACAAATCCTCATGTTGATGTTGCTAGATATGATACTAGTAGGCATATTGCATCGGCTAGTCATTGTTCAGATAATGCTTTTAATTATATAAATTATAATTCTGAATGTCACATGCAAAAGCCATTGCCAAATAATATGCATACTTCAGATTTTAATGTTAATAGCAACATGCAACATTATTCTATACCGGCAGCGGAACAAGTTCAAATACCGGTTAATAATTATGAAGGCCAAACTAACATTGTGAGTTCGGCCAATTTTTATGAAGTACCATGTCTTAATGATTCTAGTAATATTCAGCAAAGTGTTTCATCTTTTAATTCATTGGCAGCGAATTCATAATATGTGGTTTCATCACAATACATGCCGGTGAATGAGGAAATTGGCCATGCTAATTTTAGTTATCCGGCCAGATATTCTCAATTACCATGTGCTGCACAACAAGTTACTAGAGTGGATTATGCATCTACAAATTTAGCACCATATGCAAATGCTAATTACCATAATTCGGTTCCATATGTCACTTTTAATTCTAGCCGAATTAATGAAAATTCAGCAAGCATACCAGCACCTTCAGATGTTGTTGGAGCTTGTAATTTTCCCTCTACTCAGTCACAGGGCTTCGGCACTATTAACTTCTCATTGTCGAAAGTTCATGCGAATAAGTTTCAGCACAATACATGTTATGTGCAGCCCATAATGCAAGCCGAACATGCAGCAAATTCGGCTAAGGGGCAATCCAGTTTGAAAGGAGTTGCTGCTGAAACCGATTTTGCACATGGGGTACCTAAAGAGCTTTTTGAAGAAATCTCGCGAGTACATAAAAAATTAATCTCGTCATGCATTAAGGTGACAAAGCAAGGGATTGTTGAAGTAAAAGAACTGCCATCGCCGATTGATGTGTTAAAAGAATTACAGTCTTTAGGTACTTTATCTTCTTATCATTCCGGTATCATTAAGAAATTGCTTGATTCAGAAACACCGAATGATGAGCAAGGTATAAACTCTTGTGTGAAAAAGAAGCCGAATATTGCTAAATTGTCGGTTAGTGCTACTGAAAGCAAGAAGGAGGCGTTGGCATGCCAAAAGTCGGTGGTTTCCAGTAACTCTGGAAGAACCGGTCTAACCGGTTCTGGAAACCGGTCCGACCGGTTTCAACGGGGAGCATCTGTTGAGGGCTGCCATCAAAAGAAGAACTACGACACCATCTACATCAAGATTCCACGCCTCTCCGATATGTTTGATAAGGTATGCTTTGCAAGTAATTCCCAATCAGATCATATATTTTCAGTTAATTCATCCATTAGTGATTCTATTATACATAATTCTAAAAGATCGATTGAGGATGATAATTTACTTGCTAGCAATAGTATGCCTTTAGATTCTATCAGCCAATGCATTGTGAAGATTAGAAAGGCTGATCATAAAAATACTTTGGCATTTAAATTTTCTACGTCATCATTGCCAAAGTTTTTGTCTTCATGGTTTGCTTGTGGTCATTCTGGATTTAAAAGCAAGAAACCAAAGTTGATAAATATTGTGAAGTCCGATGATAATATAGTGATTAGTTCTAAAACATCGGGTAAGAGAAGCACAAGTAAAGGAATAGCCGAATGGATCGATGATAAATTTGAACCGTTTGTTTGCTTAGCTTTGAAACCTTCTCCACAAAGGAATCAACTAAAGAAGACAAAGTACACTTTTGATTTGACTTTGTGTGATGACTTATTTGATATCTTGCTTGAGCATAATTTTATTAAGTTATTTGATCACAAAGTCATGCCATCATTTCTGGAACTAAAAGAGCAAGAATATTGTAAGTGGCATAATTTATTTGGTCATAGCTCTAGCCATTGCAATATTTTTCACCAAATCATCCAATCGGCCATTAATGCAGGACGATTGAGATTTGCTAGAATTTCAGAGGATGACCAGTTGACTCCAATTGGTTTTGATGGCAAGGGATCATCAAATCGGTTAGCATCAGCCGGTTTATATAAAGATTCAGATTTAATTGACAACGAGGGAGATTCTAAGCTCTCAAGTGATGATAAGGACATCGTCTATGATTCGCAAGATCAACCAATTATTAAGGACGATGAGCCCATCAAGGTCCCAGAAGTCGCTGGGGGGCAAACGAATATTTCTGAATCGGAACAAGAGCCGATTGCTCCTGCTGAGCTGACCAAATTGGTCAGACCGGTCAAACCGGTTGAGAAGACCGGTCAGACCGGTCCTGGTCAGAGGCATCCAAAAACTCTGGAACCTGAGTGTTCTGTAGCTACTGGAGGTAAAGGCCGTGTCAAGCATAATGGTAAAAAGCCGAAGCTCACTTTTGATGAACTTCTGGCTAAATACCAAAAAGAAAATGAGGCCAAACATGCTAATCGGACAAATAATGCTAAATCATTAAGATCATCTCCTAAAAGTAATTCTGGAAATTAGAATTGGCAAAGGAAAAACTTTCATTCAGCAGCATCATATTCTCCGTTTGGATCATCAATGCCAGTTCCATACGCTCCACATTCCCCTAGTTTTCATCCTTACTCATCATGGGGATGGAATAATCCATGGGCACATATTCCTTCATATTTTAGGCCTTATCATGTAGAGTATGCGGCTCCAAGGAAACCTTCATGTGTGAGGCAACCGTATGTTGAAAACGACCGTTTTAAGCATAAAGATCGGTCTAAAATTCAGAGCAAGAAAAAGGTTGTCAAACAGATTTATCAAGTGAAAAAGGATGGCCGTAAAGATAAAAGTTCAGATCTGAATTCAGTTGATGAAAAGCCGATTAATGTGTTGAAGACTTCGGCTACTAATGGCAAAGAAGAGGGAAAATTCATCGTTGATCCTCCAAGTGCCAAATCTGAACAAAATGAGTTAAGAGCACCAAAAATCAAGAAGAAAGCACTGTTGTCCAAAACTGAAGCAAAGCCAAGTCACCCACTTGGTTTATCTCATTGGCAAAAGAAGAAGTTACAAAAACTTGGTGCTCAAGAGCTGAGAAAGATGGGCATGGCATGGGTTCCTAAATTAAGCGTTCAAACTCAAGACAAGGGTGATGTTCACGAAAAGGGATGCAAGCGCAGTCGAAAGACAAAAGTGAAAACGCCGGCTCTGACAGAACCGGTTTAACTGGTTGCCCTAACCGGTCTGACCAGTTTGCATCTGGGAATTCTGATGGTTTGAAGAAGAAGAAAAGGGCCGAGAGACGACCTTCACAACTGAGGTTTGCACCGAATCATCAGAATTATTGGCCATTACATCGTCCGTTTGCTTTACAAATGCCACGTATGCCTATATTTTGGAATTCATCCTTAGATATGTTTGGATATCCCTCACACTCTTATTTTGATCCTTGGGTTCCACATGGGTCTTTACTTCATGGAGGGTTATCACTAGATTATTATACTTAATAATTAGTGGCAATGGTGGTTGTCGTTTTCAAAAGCCGAAATATTTAGTTCCTGGAGATATTATGTATTTCTTTATACTATATTTCGGTTGTGCATATTCTTATGGATGGATTCTACATGGCCGGTATTTTTATTATCGACCTTAGCAGCGAGTATAGCCGATGAATGTTCTTGATCATCGTGTTAAGATGGTGATTCCCCAGCAAGATTTCAATTATAGTCATATTGATGGTTTTGATGCTTGGGGGGGCAAAATGTCTAGATATGATATTGAAATTCATGAATTCATCATTTATCATATATTTAGACATGCCAATAATGAAGCCAGTACTTTGATACATCAAACATCAGGCTATGTGATCACAGAAAATCACTCCCATATCAGAAAGGCCGATGTTTGTTGCTATCAAAGGTGCACTCTCTGGACAGACCGGTTTAACCGGTTATGAGACCGGTCTGACCGGATTTCGAGGCTGGTTTGGCCCTGGTCATTCATGCGAGAAATACTATATCGGCTATAATAACTTGAAATCTTGATTTGGCCGAGGTTAGTGTTTGGAGCAAATCTTTGATTGATTATCATCAGGGTCCCAGCTGTATAGACATCGGTATTGCGTTCAATTATATTTCAATGATGAGCTATGCTATTGAAATGCCGAAAGTCTATTCTTGACAATAATTTGATCTTGGCCATCTGCATCTTGATTGTGGCATGTTTGTGAGGCCGATTATATTATTGGTAAAGAGCATGTTCTATATGTCATTCTTGCTTAGCTTATGATCACAATTGTCTACATGAGTTATATCGGGTTATGTGATCTCTTTCTTCATGCTGAATTGAGGAACATTGCAAAGACCAGTTGTTTTAACAATGATTTGGTTGATTTATGCATCTATGGTCATCTGAGGGTGCGAAGATGGTTTTAACCACTGCATTAAATAAATTGTAGCCGAGGTGGTGTGTACTCAGGCTTGTTATCCACCCATGATATACGAAGGAAGACAGCAAGGATGAGATCATCGCGCTGATTAATATCGAGTGACATGGCCGATGAAGTTTTATGGCCCTTAGTATAAAAACATGGACAATGGGCTAAAGGCAGTCGTTCTATGGTTTTGGTTGAAAGAGATGTTTCTTGGTACGCAAGCTTTACCAAGAAACAGGGGGCATATGTTGACAACCAAAATTGGCACCGGTTGGATTTGGCAGCCAGTCTGGGCTAACCGGTCTAACTGGGGTGCCTAACCGGTTAGACCGGTCTAGGAGATGTTCTCAAAATATGAATTGAATTTGACCATTGGATAGTTCTTGTCGAGACGATCAAAATGCATATGTGGAACGCCCAATTTGGAGTCCAGATGAGAGAGTTATGGCGCCTGCAAGATTTCAGTTCTATTGCAGGGAAAAGCGGTTAAACCTATATTCTAAACCGGTTAGACCGGTCTGATCAAAGTCTTCAAAGTGCTAATTTGACTTGCCCAATGCGAAGATGTCGTCGAATAGATCAAGATTCATATATAAAACGTCAGATTTGGACTTCGGATGAAGGAGATATGACTTCGGGAGATTCTGCACTTAGGAAAGGCGGTTAGACCGGTTTGCTAGGGCGGTTAGACCGGTATTGGTCTGTGTAATCCGATTAGGACTCTTAGTTTGTGTAGATTACGAGTTGTAAAACCTTTTCCCATGGGTACAGACCTCCCCACCCTATATTTATGAAGGGCCGTGGCCGATTGAGGGTATCCCAATCGAATCAAACAACAATGCATTTACTTTTATCCTCTAAACCCTAGATCTCTTTTTCAACCTCTCAATGCTGTTCGTCTTCTGATCTCCACGGTCAAGATGGCGTCCTAAGGCTTGCTGGTCAACCTAGGGCACGTCCGGCGACGTCCTCACCCTGACGGGGTCCCTCCCGGGCGAGAACTTCGACGGCCTTTGCTAGTTTGCTCGTAAACTAGTCGTTCTTCGCTACGTAAGTGCGTCGGTTATCCTTTGCTGGTTTGCTCGTAAACCTCGCCGTCCTTCACCACGTAAGCGTGATAATTATCCTCTCGAACGATCGATTCGGACCAAACCCTAGAATACCGGTTTAACCGGGTTCCCATACCGGTTTAACCGGGTTTGGCAGGAAGCACGATTCGGTCTGTTTGCGACCCGCGCGATTTAGCGCTCTCGTGTGTTGACCGAATTTTGCGTCAACACGATGCCTAATTTTTCTGTAGCTCACAAACCATGGGATCGAGGCAGCAGCGATGCAGCAGATCAAGGAGAGTGCTGCGCAGTTCTTCAGCTTGCCACTGGAAACCAAGAACGCGGTGGCGGTCGAGCAGGCGGATCCGAAGGATTTGGACACCACTTCACCGGAGCCTCGAGTGATAAGCTGGACTGGGCAGAGTGTCTATTCCTCTTCACGCAGCCAGTCCAAGACAGGAACTTGGATTTCTGGCCGCCGACTAACCCACCCGCATTCAGGTGTGTCCATTCTCCATTGCACGTTTGTTTCAGTTGCTATATTTTCTCCCGATTAGATTGATGAACTGGGGCGTCAGCGTCGTAACTGTTCCTCGATCCTTGGCTCCCTCCCAGGCATGTGCTTGACAGGTACTCCGTGGAGATAGCAAGTCTTGCAAGGCGCCTGCTGAGCTTCATGGCGACCGACCTTGGTGTCAGCCAAGAGGCTCTCCTCGACGCATTCTTCGGCGGCGGCGGCGGGAAGGGGCAGAGCGTGTCCATGCACCACTACCCTCCGTGCCGGCACCGCGACAAGGTGCTGGGCATCATAGCACACACTGACCGCCAGGGCCTGGCTCTGCTGCTGCAGGTGGACGACACGCCGGGCCTGCAGATCAAGAGGGGACGGCAGGTGGTTCCCCGTGCGGCCGCTGCCGGGCGCCATCATCGTCAACGTGGGCGACACCCTCGACGTCCTCACCAACGGCGCCTATGCCAGCATGGAGCACAGGGTGGTCCCGGACGCCGAGAGAGGCCGGACCACCGTCGCCATGTTCCAGGACGGTTGTGTTCAAGGGGTGATGACGCCGCTCCCGCAGCTCCTCACGGGAGGCGAGGTGGCACGCTACAGATCCATCACAAAATATGAGTTCAGAAAGGGCAGCGTCAGAGCACTGGCCCAACGGAAACCGTTCCTGGACAGCCTGAAGATGTAACTAGAACGCTACTTCTAGACCTGCGCCTCAAGTCCAGCGGTAACTTCGGACGACTATGTACGGCACTGGTCTGCTTCTTCTGCTATCTTGATTCAAGTTCGGCCAGTGTACCTCCCAACTCCCATTCCCATGGGACAAAACGTATCATTGTTTGTTTAAGCTTGCTTGACAGTCCTAGAGCGCCGTAGAAGCAATACCATCAAAATTATAAGCTTTGGCGTTGGTATGTGTTGAACAATGTTTTTTTTAAAAAAAAGATATGATTGGAACAATGCCTCTTCATTTTAACTCTGTCTAAATCTCCACTGCCAGTAATTCAGCAAGGGAGACGTCGCCACCGCGATTCTGCGGCAGAACCACGATCGCCGCGCCCCGTCATGGCTAAAGGTTCAAAAACCAAACCAAATCCACGTCAAACTATTTGGTCTATATTACACTTTATAAACCAATCCAACCCTATCCATTTATTTCTTCCTCCAAACCAATCCAAACCACTTAAACTAGTTTCTCAAAACAAACTAAATCGGTTTAATTCTATAGTTTTATTAGGTGTGGCTTTGGACGTAGGGCCCACATATTGATATGGCTACACCGATTTGCACAAAGTAGCGGACCGTGGTTCTGAGAAACCTTCAACAAATTTCAGTTAAATCTGCTAAAATTTTAAAGTATGAACGCGAGCTTTTAATTCAAGGGTCCGACTTTATACGTGGGACCCACATGTAAATTTGGCTACATTGATTTACATGGAGTAGCAGACAATGATTCTAAAACATCTCTAATAAATTTCGGTAAAATCCGCTAAAATTTTAAGGTGTGAACGCGAACTTTTAATTTTAGGGTCCGGCTTTGGACGTGGGCCCCACATATAGATATGACCGCACCGATTTGCACAAAGTAACAGATTGTAATTCTGAGACATTTCTAACAAATTTCAGTCAAATTCGTTAAAATTTTTATGTGTGAACGCGAGCTTTTAATTTTAGGGTCCGGCTTTGGACGTGGGCCCCACATATTGATATGGCTACACCGATTTTCACAAAGTAACGGATTGTAAGTCTGAAACATTTTTAACAAATTTCAGTCAAATTTGTTAAAATTTTTATGTGTGAATGCGAGATGTTATTTACACACATAACTATTATAATTGTAAATCATTCTAAACTGTTGTAATTATTAAACCAAACAAAATCAAACCATTATGTGTTGCAACCTATTATTCACCAAACTAAGCTAATCCAATCAAAAACTAAATCATAAAAACCGGTTTGAGACCAAACCTTTAGTCACGCCCCCGAAATAAACAACCCCCTCGCTCTCCTGTTTGAATCCTCGCTCTCCACTTCAAATCCTCGCTGCTCTTGCGGACCCTGCCACCATGCCCGGCGCGGCCCTCGTTGCCGACCCCGTGCGCCCGGTGCTCGGCCCGTGCCCGCCGCTGATCGTGAGGGAGAAGCGCTCACGCCTGTGCCCGGCTGCCCGCTGCCGGTTCCGCCTCGCGCCCGGTGCCCGTGGCTGATCCCAGCCCTCACCGTCGGCCCAAGCCTCGCGGCCACCTCGGCCGCAGCCGACCCATTCTCGTGCCTGCCGCTGCCCTCATCGACGCGAGAGCGCGAGCAGCAGCGCCGGGGTTCTGGCTCCCAACGTCGTGCCAGGGAGTCCGCAAGCTCCCCTCCTCCCCCGTCCCTTCCCTTCTCCTGGGTCCGCGAGCGGCGGGCGCAGCGGCAGGGCCAAGGGCTCGATCCCTTCCGCAGAACGGTGCCGCTGCTTCAGGTTCCTCACTCCTATCTGGTTCCTCACTCTCTCTCTCTCTCTCTCTCTCTCTAATTTGCTTGTTCTATTTCTACAACTCCAAAGCAGGAATGGAACTGGATCCGTGCATGGTAGTAAAATTTTGGCAGCAGGCCTTCTGTTCTGCTGTTACAGTGTTATCTGGATATTAGTTTTGTGCTTCTAGCATCACAATGTAGAATCCGTTCCCCTTCCATCTGTAATGCATGCTATGAGCTGATGATCCTCTTTGCACTTCAGCCTTCCTTGTAACTCAATTGTTGCAGAAGTTGGACTGCGCTAGAGCATAACTTCCGCTTTATGTGATAATGTGCTATCTTCTAAACCTGTTTCAGTTTATAAGCATATGGTTTAGATCTTGTGCAAATAATGGGACCAATATGTGGGTGCTGGAGACATCTGAGGATGCTGTGTCAAACGGAGGATGTTGAGTAGAAATTAAATTACATTTAGTTACCTCGCAAATTTTGCGGAATGCTGTTTCAGTCTATAAGCCTGATGTCTCACTGTCTCAGTGCTTTTGCATCAGTCAAACAATATATCTGTTCAGTCGCTCTCGCTCCATTTCAGAATTCGGGCAAATATTGCTCTCAGTTATAGAACTCTGACCTGACATATTAATAAGACTTTGTCCAACTTAGTTATGGATTTTTTTTATACTCAGATAGAATGATTTTATCACTTGAGAATAACTTGCTTGTCAGCTTAGTATCTCCTAATTTTTCGAAGTAGTTTTATCATGCACCTTTCTTTTTCATGCTCACTCATGCAGAAGGTTTTGTGTGTTTATACTGAAGTTTTGTCTGCCTCAGTATCTCTGTACTTTTTCTAAATAGATTTCTTTGGAAACCATTTCTTTGTTGCTTACTCATTCAAAAGTTTTGTGTGCATGCTGCATAGATTAAAGTTGTTATGCTCATTTATTCATGGTTTTGTTAATGGATAATGTAGGTTTGTTGGCCTCAACATCTCTACCCAGTTTTCATGTTATTGATTAAAAGATTTTGCACGTTTCTAATGCTTATTGATTCAAAGATTTTGCATGTTTAAAGTTTTGTTTTGTAAATTGTAAATGGAGAATAGTGTCAGCCTCGATATCTCTTTCTTATCATGTGGGAGAGCTGCTGTCAGCCTTGGTGTCTAGCATTTTTTTCCTAATTAGTTTTGTTAGCTCAGTTATACTGCATGACCAATACGTTTCCTACAATATCACAATTGCAATTAAGATTATGATTGGTTGTCTTATTACCTTCTGAACCTTCTTTTGTTTGCTGAATCAATTAATGCTGACGAGTCCTGAAGTTTTTCTGTTTGTTAGATTGAAGTTTCCATGCACATTTAGCATACTTGGGTTTGCATACTTGGGTTGAAGTTATTCTTTCACATTTGTCATGGTTGTCGATTGTAAATGACAGGTTTGTCCGTGACACAAATTGTCATGGTTTCGTCGACTGAAAGTGGAGACTAGCTTGCTCGCTCTGATTTGTTTTGTGAATTTGGTGCCTTCTTGAGCTGAATATCCTGAGCGGATTATAGCTCAGTTACCCTGAGCACGATAAACATGTCTAACTGTGATAAATTTCTGTAGGCCATTTCAATGTGGTGCCAAGAAGTACCAGATGTTTGCATGCGTATCAATAGCAGAGCAGGCATGAGAAACGTACCCCTTCCATGTCCTCATGAAGATCTTGTGTAATTTTGCTTATCTTTTTTGTTTCCTTCTTTGTTTCTTGAGTGTAACTGGTTAATTACTTGTCTTTTATATACATATATAACTAAGGGATTCCCCGCGCGTTGCTGCGGGAATATTAGGAGAATATCAAATAAATATTGAAACAATTGTTGTGCATACATGCCATAAATATTGAAACAATTGTTGTGCATACATGCCAAAAAGTTAAAGATGGGTATCTGTAGTACTATATTGAATAGAAGAAAGACAGTGACAACCGGAATTCAAGTGAACTTGTTGATAAAACCTTAAAGTTGCCCACTGCCGGGAAGAATGTTGATAGATCTGCTCAAAAAAAAGAAGAATGCTGATAGATTAGACTGTGATGTAAAGGAAAAAAAAAGTAAAAGTTCAATTAAATTCTAGCATACGAAACTCCTAACTATACGTAATACTACTTTTTTTTTGCTCTTACATATGGCCTGAAAAACAGTTGGTTCTTGTCCTCCAGGGATTTGGCTAAAAAGATGCACGATTTGGCTTAAAAGATGCACAATTTGTATTCTAAGAGATGCAACTTGCCAATACGGAAAATATGAGTTCTAGACAAACAATGGGTATCTTTATGGAGCTGCATCAACGTAAGGAGAGACTCAACAGATGATTACCCAAAAAATTCCCCTAGCAAAGCAGCAATAAGGTAAGACTACGGTAGGAATATAGGATAGATGAATAACTACATACGCCAGGCCGGGATACTTAAATGGTAGTTATCTAGGTATAAGAAACTACTAACTGCGGTAGATGCCTTGTGAGGATTGATATGGTGAGAAACTTGGTGCTCTTGCATGCTTGCTGAATCAACCAAAGCAAGCGAGACACCATGAATCCCATCTTGAAGACCTTTGGAGAATGATGGAAGGATACATAGATGCTCTTGGATGCACATGCATGGTTGTGGGAGAACAGGGGAACCCATTGCCAATTTTATACTGGTATACTCCGTACTTCTTCGTTCTTGCAACTTATGGGATTTAATGGTACGTGGAGTGGATGAGAAGCTGAGGAGACGATGGTAGCTAACTGTACAATTTGTTCTCCACAGAAGGCACCAAAGGGACATGTGACAGGAGTGGGAAGTAGAAGTGGAGAATGAAAAATAAAATGGTTGTGAGTTTGGGAAATGAAGGTAAGGTGGATGACGTGGATAGGCTCAGCGTGAGATGAAGGGCTAGATCATAGGAAATAGAGTTAATCTAATGGCTGTGAAATATCGATGATGTGGAGTGTTGTGGTGCAAGCTTTATAGCAATTAATAACTTCTAGTGGCCTCCATCTATATAGGATATATAGATCAATAGGGCTCTAACCCCTCCTGTTTCATTCAAAAAAAAAAAAAAAGCAGAGCAAGCGTAGGCGTGTAACAAGCTGTGAAGTGCTAGCATCAACTTGCACGGGGCGTGCTCAGTGTACGTGTACCCCGGGCATAGGCAGTATTGTACATGGATCTCAGTGTACGTGTACCCCGGGCATAGGCAGTATTTGTACATGGATCTTTAAAAATGAATATACATTACCACCCCCGTATAAGGATCGTGTATTCGTGTTAAAAAGTTTTTCAGGGCTGAGTTAGAATGTGGAAGAACATTAAAGCAATGATCCATTACCACCCTCGTATGTGAAAGTGAAAGCCATTACCAGAAAAAATATATCTATATACGCCTTCTTCTTAGCATTGAGAAATCTTATAAAAAATCAGGATTTCAAAGAAAAAAGGTTACTGTAGACCTACATAATAATTTGCTTCAGAAAAAACTGTAGACCGCCATAGTCTTCAGTCACCAATCTCATTGTAGGCCGGCCTGGTTGATCGGAATTGGTCTGTTCCAAATAACGCTTGTGGGCTGAAGTCTACCTCAAATTATTCTGACCCACCTGGTTATCGGAATTGGGCTGTTCCAAACAGGCCTAAAGGTGGAGGAAGACCCGTCCTCGACTCCTATGTGCTCTGTCGTGGGGATTACCGGGCCCAAAACACCTCAAACTGGGCCACGAAATTCTCCTCGCGTCCATCTACTCATCTTCTTGTTCCCCAGGCCCCAGCACGCTTTGTTTCCGCCGCTCCTTTCCCCGTCGTGACGCGAGTTCGCCGCCGGGAGCGATGGGGTTCGTCGGCGACACGATGCAGTCGATCCGCTCGATGCAGGTCCGCCACGTGCTCTCGCAGATCATCAGCCTCGGTCGGTGACGCACTCTGCCACAAACCTCTTCTTCGTCTCTCCTGATTCTGTTTCCTGGAGCCCAGATCAGTGTGTTAGGACTTGGGGAGCCGTGTAAGATTTTGGTGGGTGGTCCCGTTCTACTCAGACTTTTGGGAGGGTGGGAGGGTTTTGACCTGTAAGATTGGGTGTGGGGACTGGGGCTCATGATCTGCCGCCGCCGTATTTTTTTCCCCTAAAGAGTATACTGTAACGGGAGCGAGCAATGGAATAGCTGTTGCACTGGATGGCAGTCGTAGAGAGCTGAATTGGGATTTTCCTTAATGTGTACTGTGAATTATGCACTATTCTTTGTATGAGAATTTTTTTTGTGATATTTTGGGAGTGGTGAAGGGTTGGCTTGCCGCGTTATCTGTCTTGCTGTTACCAGGTTCTCTGGCTTTTTAAGTTACTGGTTTGGCATAACTTGCTGCAATTAGATATTTTCACTCAACCATGAAGGAATTTCAACTCCTAATTATTCCTTTTGGCAGGTATGATTGTTACCTCTGCATTGATCATATGGAAGGGATTGATAGTTGTGACAGGGAGCGAGTCCCCAGTGGTAGTTGTTCTTTCTGGTAGCATGGAGCCTGGATTTAAGAGGGTGAGTTATCTCCTTATACAAATTGGACGAGCTTACATTTGTATGCTTGCATGATATATATGCATGGAATGGGGTTTTCACTGGATGCTTAGCTGCCAGTACATGGAATTATTCTGTGATTTTGGTGGGTTTCTGTGTTAGTAGGTTGTGAGCTTGGGCTTTTAGTTCTCCTTCCCATGATAAAATACCTCCCTACGAATGACCGATTGACCATGATTAGCTAGTGCCAGTCTAAATTTCACTGCTGCAGAAAGACGAGAGTTTCCGTTCTCTTATGATTGTATTTGGTCCCTTAGAAGTTCTGGTAGTTTGCACATGGTGAATGGCAGCATAATTGCTTTAAATCTTTAAAATTCGCCTAAATTATTTCCTAGATTTTCCCTTTAAGATTTGTGCCACTCTAACTACTGATCTGTTGTGGTAAATATTATCTACTGCTTAGATTTGAGTTCAAGGTCCATTATCTATATCCTTATGAAGTGCCGGCATCTTTCACACCAGTATGCCTTAATGGCTAGTTATCTGCCTTTCAGGGTGATATCCTGTTTTTGCACATGAGCAAAGAGCCTATCCGCACTGGAGAAATAGTTGTTTTTAATATCGATGTAAGTCCACCCCTTTGCTGTGAATAAGCAGCTGAATAGCAAATTCATCGGTTTTCCTATACGCCTCATTGTAAAGTCTAGACAATTATATTATTTGGCTGTTATCTATGTAGGGCCGTGAAATTCCAATTGTTCACCGTGTGATTAAGGTAATACATATTTTTAGTCTTCACAATTCGCATCAACCAAAGATATTTGCTCTGGATTTTCATGCTTGCTTTTTTTTGCTGGCTCAGTTTCTTTACTTGTCCTCTCTCTGTAGGTCCATGAACGTCAGGACACTGCAGAAGTTGACATCCTCACAAAAGGTACCATTTCTTTTGCGACCAATGTTTTTTTTCTTGGGTTACTGAACTACAGTCTGGTGCTGTGTAATGGAGAAAATGATAACCAACAACTGCTAGAATGATATACGGTTCATGTCTCTGCAACGTATTCTTTATTGATAAACTGCCTTTCAGGCGACAATAATTTTGGGGATGACCGACTTTTATATGCACACGGTCAGCTTTGGCTCCAGCAACNTGATCGCTGAGGATACGACTGCCGATTTTCCGCGTCAACACATTTTTGGCACGCTCGGTGGGACACGTGAGGCAAATTCCAAGATGTCGTCTGATGCCGAAAAAGAAGCTGCAGCTAAGCTCGCTGCTGAAAAGGAAGCTGCTGAGAAAGCCAAGGCTGACAAGAACAAGGTTCCTGACACGACCATTCCAGTTACGAAGGCCGATCTGTCTAAAGCTCAATTAGATGCAGTTCAGGCCCAGAATGAAGCATTTGAGAAGCTCTGTCTTGGCCAATTTGGGCGTAATCGTTCAGGCCCTGTACTCAAAGGTGCTCTCCTAGATCCAGAATTGATCAAGAAGACGACTGATGCTCGGGAGTACCATGTCAACATGACAGAGATGATTCATCAAGCTGTTCATCATGCATTGATTAACCAGTCGGGCACTTTGGTGAATTCTTTAGATAATCTCATCAAGAAGGCGGTGGATGATTCTATTTGTTTGAAAGGCCCAGTCTTTATGGCAGATTCTGCAAGGGCATCAGGATCAGGAAAAGGCAAGGAGACTGAAGATAATGCCATGACCGTTGATCCGCAAAATCCGACGATTCCACCACCTATTCAGCTAGCCAACGGTTTCCTGTTGATGGCCGATGGAACGATTGTCGGCCCGCATGGTGAGAAATATGCTAGGACTCTGAACAAAGAAGAAAAGCAACCTGCAGCTGCAAAGCTACGTGCAGAGACTCCTGCGAATCAGCGTATGATCGGAGATTACAACAATTATATGATGGATATGCATCAAGCTGGTGGAATGTCACTCAGAGGACAGGAGTCCGATTGGTCACAAAAAATAGTCGAGGTGATTCAGAATCAGTTCGGCTTGAAGCCTAAAGATGAAGCGAGGTTGTATCGGCACCCATACCCATCTTACTTTGATGCAGTGCCACTTCCTCCATGTTACAGAGTGCCAGATTTTTCAAAATTCTCTGGGCAGGATGATATGACCACCATCGAGCATGTGAGCCAATTCTTGGCTCAACGTGGTGAGGCTGCTTCTGAAGAGGGACTCAGGCTTAGATTTTTCCCTCTGTCACTATCAGGGCCGGCATTTACTTGGTTCACATCGTTGCCAGCAGGATCAGTCACAGGATGGTCCGATATGGAGAAGCAGTTCCATAAGTATTTCTTTTCTGGTCTCAATGAGATGAAGATTTCTGATTTAATTGCTGTCAGGCAAAGGAATGATGAGTCCATTAAGGAGTATGTTCAACGATTCCGTGAAATCAGGAATCGATGCTACAGTTTGAGGCTATCTGATATGCAGTTGGCCGAGCTTGGATTCCAGGGTTTGCTCGCGCCGATCAAGGAGAGGTTTTCGGCTCAGGAGTTTGAAACATTGGGACAACTGGTGCAGAAGGTGTCAGCCCATGAGGTCCGATATCAAGAGATGAAGCGTACAAAGTTTTCCAAGCAAGTAACATATCTCTCTGATTCTGAAGAAGAGGCTGATATCAACATAGCTGAATGGACCAAGTCCAAAAAGCCAGTATCACTCCCATGGAGCAAACAGAGTCCCGAAAAGTTTGGATTTGATATAACAAAGGCCGATAAGATTTTTGATTTACTGCTCAGTGAAAAGCTTATCCAGCTTTCTCCAAATCACTCTATTCCATCGGCCGATGAGTTGAAGAAGCGTAAATATTGCAAATGGCACAACTTAACTTCTCATGAGACGAATGAATGCAAGGTGTTCAGGAGGGAAATCCAATTGGCTTTTGAATCTGGCAAGATCAAGTTTGAAGATAACAAGAAAGCCATGAAGATCAATGGTCATCCCTTTCCTAATAACTTTGCTGATTTCTCCTTTTCTGTTAATATGTTGATACTGATGAAAAGGGGAAGTTCAAGGTGCTCACATCGGACCACGCCAAGAGTTCTGGTGCCGTTGATCCTGCAGTACAAGTCACCGTTGAAGAGCTGCGGAGGAATCATCAGGCATTTGGGCATGAATCTAATGCTCCTGGTGGATATCGGCCACGCGTGACTTCCCAGATGCTGATTAACAAGTACAAAAGGCAGCAAGCAGCGGCTCGAGCATGGGAAGAGCGCGAGGAACGACGGCGTCAGAGGCGTGAATATCAGGCAAGGCGGTTTGATGAAGGGTCCGATGGCCGACGCCGATATGAAGATAGATTCGATGGCCGACGCCGATATGATAACAGGTCCGATGGACGATGCTGGTGTGATGACAGGTCTGACGATTGTCGTCAGTACGGATATGGGTCCGATTGGCATATGGACAGGCGTCAAACCTATGAGCAGTACGATCAAGATGATGGTCACTGGAGATGTCCTTTCTTTGTGTTCTGCTGGAATGAGAAGCTCAGATTGCCATCCAAAGCAGATTGTCCTGAATGCAGCCTCCAGTATGAAGAATACAGGGTTTTCAAGAGAAGTCGACGATCAGTTCATGAACGGATCAGCGTCAGGATTGATGATCGTCATAAAAAAGATGAAGGCCGAGTTGATGCTCATGGCCGTAAAAATAATGAAGGCCGGGATGACACTCGTGGCTATGAAAAAATGGAAGAAAAGGCTCCAGTTCAGGATCGGACTAGAGAACCTCAAATGAAGCCTGGACAGTGATGCCCATCAGGGATTTCTAGATCCAAAAAGAGACGTGTTCAGCGGTTGCGCTATCATGAACAGATTCAGGGGCAAGAGTTAGCCAAAGAGAAAGTTTGGCACGTTAAGATGGCCAATGATGATGAAGCAAGCACATCGGCCCCGGTAAACATGGTTTTAATATTGCCTTTTGATTTTGCTGCTCCTGATGAACAGAATGATGATGAGGCCGATTATGAGTTAGAAGAAGCCGCTGCATGCTTAGTTCTTGATTCAGAGAAAGCCATCTTTGAGAAGCCAAATGCGAATGGATATCGGCATCTGAAGCCTCTGTACATCAAGGGATATGTTGATGGGAAGCCGATGACCAAGATGCTTGTTGATGGAGGAGCTGCCGTCAATCTCATGCCCTATTCCACATTCCGCAAATTGGGCAAGGGGATTGATGATCTGATCAAGACGAACATGACGCTCAAAGATTTCGGCGGTAACGTTTCAGAGCCTCGGGGGGCAATTCACGTGGAGTTGACCATCGGCAGCAAGACATTGCCGACCACTTTCTTTGTGATTGATGGGCAAGGTTCCTACAGCATGCTCCTCGGGTGAGATTGGATTCATGCCAACTGTTGTATCCCATCCACAATGCACCAGTGCTTGATTCAGTGGCAAGGCAACAATGTGGAGATTGTCCCAGCTGATGATTCGGTTAGCATTGCAACAGCCGAGTCAACGATTTGGGAGTTTGAAGGGATTGAATGCCTGTCAGGGAAAACATGGGATGGTGACTTCCTCAAGGTGTCCAATCAAGGATTACAGCCGATCCAAGCAGTCGGCTCTGAGACTTTATTTTAAATGGCCGATTGTATAGAAGATTTTGAAGACCGAAGTAAATTCGGTAAGTTAGGATTTGGATTTACGTCGGCCGATGAATTAGAAGAGATAGATGTAGGATCTGGTGATACACCAAGGCCGACGTATATCAGTGCTAAGTTGGGTCCTGAGTATAAACAAAAGTTAATAAAACTTTTGAAAGAGTATTCTGATTGTTTTACTTGGGAATATTATGAAATGCCAAGTTTAAGCTGTAATCTTGTTGAGCATCGGCTGCCCATCATACCAGGATATTGGTCATGCAAGCAAGAATTTGTTTTGGTTATTGATCATTGAGGACCTAGTGTTGATGCTGTTGAGCAATGAGCCATAGAGATTGATGTGACTGGTTTGATGAAAATAGAGGCCGATGGAGTTGATGCAGTTCCCTGGATCATGTGCTTATTACTTTGCCTTGGGGGGCAAGGTTCAAGTTTCCTTATCTGATTGAAGAAGTACTACTCTAACATTTGGGTAAAATCGTAAAGCCGGTGCTATGCGTCAGGCTTGGAAGCTGATGAAAAAATCGTCTCAAGAACAAAATATGAAAGCCGATGCGACATGCATCGCCTTAAGGGCTATATACAATAAAAGAAAAGTATATTACATCATCAAGCCGCTCGATGACGGAACAGGATATCAGTGTATTAAACTGCTTGATGGGTGGGACAGGCAAGTTTCAATGTTCAAGGCTGCAGATAACTAACTATCAAGTCAAGGGCGGTTTGACTGATCTTGTCGACGTCGGCGATGATCTTGGCATCAGCTTCAGCATTCCCTTCTACAGGCTTGATTGATTTATGAATCTCTTTGGCAGCCTTGATATGAGTCTTGTAGTCTTCTTCAGCCTTCGCCTTCAAAGCTGGGATGTCGTCAAGCTCTTTTGCCTTAGCCTGGATGCTTGATCGAACTTGGATGAGTTCCTGCTCCAACTGTTGTTCTCTGGCTCGCAGATTCTCAAGTTCTGATTGGATGAAGGCAGGAAGCGCCGATAAGTCTTCAATCAGTTTTGTTGACTCATCAGCTTGGGCGCGTTTTTCATCTCTAGCCTTGATCAGGTCCTGCTGAGAGATCCGATTCGCGATCCGGCGGTTGGCTTGTATTACTGGGAAGGAATGACCTTCTATATAGGCCGCCGGTATCAATGCCTCCTCCAAGTCCGATGGAAGCTGACCTCGCAGAGTCTTGACGATCTGACGAATCGGCTCTGCATCCTTGACGAGATCAACAATATTTTGGTGAAGGAGTGCAGATATGTCGAGTAGCTTCGCCTTCACCTCATCGGACAACAAGCCTTGCCCAGAATTGATTTCCTCCTCTTCAGTTTGCAGCCGATCAAAATCGACTGATATGGTCTGGCTGGGTTGAGGAGTGTCTTGAGCCTGCGAGTGAGAAAATGATCAGATACAATATCAAAAGAAGCCGATATGATCATGTCAGGCTGGAATGCTTACTTGTTTCCAGGCCAATTCCTGTTCTGGCCCGATTGAGGGGTTGATATTGCCGCTCTGAATGTTTACTTGAGCAATCTCAAGATCCGTCAAGACATTCTGAATGATTTGCTAGAAAAGGAAGAATAAGAATAAGTTGGTTATCAATTATCGAAAAAGTCGGTCAAAGGTTACCGTTGCTTCTGTAGAATTAGGTGACCGAACCTGTAGGGGAGTTGCTGGATGATTTTCTTGAAGGCCCTGATCTAATTGTGCTTGTTCTTATTGAGGTGGCGGGCTTGATTGACGAGGTGAGCCAGTTATAGTCCTCTCGGATGAAGACGAGTGACCAGAATGTGCCTGGACCGGGCTCGATTGCATCTGAATGGGGCTTGATGATTTTTGTGGGTCCGATTCTGGGGCTTCGTCGGCCAACAAGCTTGAAGACTTGGTCGGACTAGGCTGGTTTGCGGAAGATTGTCCGATGGTCTGATTTTGAAAGAAAAATATTTTCGATGAAGAGAGTAATCGAATTTGGTGAATTTTTAAACTTACCAGAGTGGTCTTCGGGCGTTTGGCAGTTTTGGAGGACGTCGGCTTCTTCCTTTTCCTGCTATCACTGAGAACTGACAGGAGTTTGCCGATAGTTGGGGAATCGCAGCCGATCCACGGATCTGGCGAGATGCTGCTGTGGACGACTTGCTTCCCAGATTGAGTCACCGTCGGAGGAGTGCGATCAACGTCCTAACAAAAGGGAAGTTTAGCCGGATGAAATGATACAAAAGGGACAAGTTCGCGAATGTTACCTCTGGTCTACCCTTAAAAGTAGGGTGCAGCTTCCGGACATAAGTCTTGCAGGCGATGCAGAATAGGTGTTGACGCAATTCAGCCCACCACGTGTTGAAGGCCCGATGAGCTACGAGGCCGATTGCCCAAGTGTCTAGATTGGTTTGATCAAGGGGAGGCTCGAGCTCCAAAAGGCGATCCCATTCTACGCCTGTATCGACTTTTCCCCTTGGATAGACTCGATCGGTCAAGACTAAGCGGGGTGGAAGCTGTCCGATACCAAGCTGACGGGCGGCCAGATTTGGATGGTAATACTCATAAGTTGATTGCCCTGGCTTGCTCAGACTGAGGCCGATTGGGAGGAATTGAGCGTTGATACAAGTCCGGAAGATAGCAAGGGCTTCTGTATCAGTCTCCACGATCATGCCGAATTTGAATTTGTAGGGCAACTCATATTCATCAGCATGATCGTACAAGAACCAAAGCATCTTGTCATCGGCAATACCTCTATAAAGAAGTGCAAAGTACTTAGACGATTCTTTGGCTGATAATTTCTCAGCAGGGAAACCCATGGCAGCTTCACCAAGCGAAGTACATCGGCGCCAGGTGATCTCTTCCGATTCAGGCCTGCTCTCTGGAAATTTGTTCTTCCGAAAATCTACTTTGAGGGCCTTGCTCAGATGTAGCATCAACCACATCTGGATGAACCACCATGGCCCGCCAAGATTGGTGATAGGCGATCCGGTCCTCAGGCGCTTGGCGACTTGATGAAGCAGATTGTATACTGCTCCCAGGAGATACTGACCGAGGTTGATGACATGGTCACTTGCCAGCAATTTGGCTAAGTGTTGGATGTTGGCCGTTGGACCAAGAGTAGTGCCGCAGAAGAAGAATCTGTCCAACCACATGTTCAGAAAGGCCGCATGCTCACGGTCAGTCACGGGTCCAGTCCGGTGATTGTTCTCCATGTATCCTTTCCAGCCACCAGAGTTTTTGGTCTTGAAATGGTGTTTGAGTTTGATATTGAGCCTGAGAGGAAGATTGTTGCTAGTGATGTTGAGGCCGAGGAGCATAACCACATCGAGCAGTGTTGGGGTCATCGGACCGTGACCAAAGAGGAAGGCATTCATTGCATCAGACCAGAAATGTGATGCAGCGATCAGGAGGTTTTCATTCTTGGCGATGGGTCCGATGCTAAGGCCGATGCACTGAGTGATGTCTGATCTATCCCAGATTGCAGATTTGGAGGCCGATACTCTCAGGTACCAGTCCTTCCATCCGGGGAGAACTGTCGGCCAAGAACGAAATGCATTCTTCCAGTCCTCAACGTCAAATCCAGAGGTCTTGAATGGGATGCGCATAGTTTCCAGATTGATAAACTCTGTGGGGTCCGGATCTCCCATTTGAACAAGAAAATAAGCCCCTTGGACACCGCCTACGGGGATTAGATTTTGGGCACAAATGGCCTAGAAGAAGAATGCGAAATGTGGACAAGTTTTAAAAGCCGAATCTCAGAAATACGGAAAATGAATTCGGATTCGGTAAAATACCTCCGGGATTGGATGACGTGCTTCTCCTACTGATGGTCTGCGGGAGTCGAGGAGGAACCTGAGGCGAAGAAGGTTGATGAAGAGGAGGCTGAAGAGCTTGCCGCTGCCACCATTGTCGAGGTCGTGGCTGCCGCCATTGTCGAGGTCATGGCTGCCGCCATTGTCGAGGTCATAGCGGCTGCCATGGTGGAAAACGCTGCCGCTGATGAACTTGCTGGAGCCGATGCAGAGAGGGAAGCGGATGCGGAAGACTGGAGGACGCCCATGGAGGATGATTCGGCCATTTGAGCAGATTTTGATTGGGGCTTGAGTAGATGCGAATGGTCGCTCGGAAGAAAGGAGGAAGAAGATGAGCAGTGCGGGTTCTTGGCGAGGAAGGAGGAGTGAACAGCGTGGCCGCCGGTGAAGGTTTTTATAAGGAGAAAACGGCCATGGCCCGAAAGATCGAGGAGCCGCACAGTACAAGATGGGAAGTTTCGGCACGAAAATCGGTGAAGGAGTTATGATGATAGATACGAATTTTGGAACAAAATAATATTTTATTCCAAAATTGGGGGCATGTGTTGACACCAGATTTTTGCACCTGATATGCTGAATCAGATGGTGACGTGGTGAGGCTGGTACTGCACAGTGGGCCCGTTGAATGGTCAAATAGATGATGCCGGAAAAGGAAGCCGATGCAGAATATGGGTCCGATAAAGAAGGAGAGTTCGATCTGATGATGAATAAGAGAATGTGCATCGGCTAAAAGGGAAGCGTAGCATGAACGGGGACTATTTCCTTTCAGAAGGCGTATTGAAAGTCCCATTCTATGTTAAATATTAGTTTACTTTATCTGCAAGTTAGTCAAGTCCGATCAGGACTCTTCATGACCAGGGTATAAATATAAACCCTCGTCCATTGTAAAGAACTATTCTCACAATCAATACAACCCGGCTTCACGCCAAAACCTTAGGAGTAGGAGTAGATACCGACGAACTCATTGGTGGACGGGCTGCATCAGTTCCTGATCTCCGGCTTACCAGTAAGATTGTCAACTTATCGAACTAGTTTAAGCTTTGAATTGAGGCGCATCGCCCTTTCTCGTTTATACTGTTCAACCGATTTATCTTTGAATTATCAAGATTGATCTAGATTCCCTGCGTCGGAGCTAGATCTCTATTGATTATTCAATAGTTAATCATTTATCGAGTTGTACTTTAAGTCTCGAAGTCAATCTAGATTCCCTGCGTCGGAGCTAGATTTACCTCTGGATCATCAAGATTAGTCTAGATTCCCTGCGTCGGAGCTAGACTCATCTTGGTTATTTAAAGGCAGCTTTTGCGGTTGTTTGGAGTTGCTAGATTGATTTAGATCTGCGCCATGTGAATTAATCTGATTCTTCAACAGCTTTGAGCATTGGTTTTAGTCCGATTTGAGCAATACTTATCTTACAATATCGTTCTAGGTCCGATTCATCTTCATAGTTTTATCAGGTTGTTCTTTGATTGTTGTGTTTGATTTAGATTCCCTGCGTCGGAGCTAGGTTTGCACAATATATCAAAGATTGATCTTTGATCATTAAGAGTAATTTAGATTCCCTACGTCGGAGCTAGATTCCTCTTGACTATTCAAAGACAGCTTTGAATATCGGAACGATCTTGTTACTATTTTTACTGTTTATTTGCTTGATCTGATTAACACCTGTGCGAGCATCTTGTTTAGTTGTCGGGTTGGTGAATTAAGTTCGATTGTTTAGCTATCTGGTCCGATCATAGCTGGAGTATGTGCGCTACATCCGTTTGTGAAACCGTGTCGAAACAGTCCTGGTCCGATCGGCTAGCTAGATGGTCCGATAAGATAAATCAAACCGGTAATTAGGCAAGGTGGACAATGTATCGGCTCACACTTTGATTATTTAATATCTTGCTCAAAGACATAGCTGATCCGTTATTTACATATCGACCATGTTTTATGCTTTATTTATTATTATTTAAAAGGTTGATCTGTTACAAAGTCCGATCCCGATTGGTCCGATTCTGAGGTCCGATTCGATGTCTGATTGAGGTCCGATTATATTGGTCCAATTGAGGCCGTCTATGAAGTCCGATTTTGAGGTCCGATTGACATCGGCCGATACAAGTCTGATTGGGTCTTGGCTAAAATCCAACGTGCACCTGACGTCTGGAATAGAGCCGGCACAATCAAAGAGTAATTTAACTGTTTTATCCCCTTGTCAATTTTAGGTCAAATTGACTGGCACGCCGCGAACCTGAACGAAGTGCAGGCTGGCACTGGAGTGAAGCAGATCTCCCTGGTCTTATTGTGTTGATCGCTGAGGATACGACTGCCGATTTTCCGCGTCAACAGTATCCATTGAGAACAATGTCTTAAAGTTATACATACATAGAGAGAAGTACTCACTTGAAATTGTATGGCAAAAGAATATAAGTCTTGCTTCTTTGTCTCTCCAGGTACAAGTATATGTTGTCCACCAAGTCTAGTGGCTTACTGGCTGCAAGTACGGCATTTGCATGGACCCATGAAGCTGACATCATGATATGATTTTTCGCGGCATGTATGGATCTCCATCCTACATGACAAGAATAGATTGTTATTGTTCCAAATTATAATTAAGGAAGCAAATATTGCAAGAATAGATCAGTGAAACAAACTTACACAACCCAGCAGCTCATCAATGAGAGGTCTATGGCATCTTGATGGTACAACATATACACATCCTTGAAATCCAAAATTAAGAGACTATGCCCACGGAAGTAATCACGGTCTTGTATCAAAACATTGAGCATCAGTCTACCCTTTTTGGACACCTTCATGTACCACACATGAAATCGGTATGCTTGAGTGGTTAGGTACTTCACAGAAAATGGGGGCACCATTAGTTCACCATATCGAAATTCCCAAGTTTTCACTAGTGTTGCCTTAGGAATTTCGCCCTCGAAAAGTTGTTTCGGTGTGAGGCCCGTTTGCGCGCACAACTTCGCAAGTTCTTCGTCGTTAATATCCTGTTGCCCTTGTGTCCTTCTAGCAGAGCTCTGACCGACTTGTTTCTTCTTAGGAGTGGCCGCCTTCTTCCCCGAGGATGCACTACTGGCTTTTTTCTGCTGATCATAAGACTTTGCAAGCTGGCGGTCGTAGTCAGATGATAAGAATCTCTTCTGATTCGCCGCGCTCATTGTTCTGAAAAAGGTCTTCACTGTCGGACCTATGTATACCGGCTTCTCTGGCTCATCTGGTTTGAAATGCTCTTTGACCTGGGCTTCGATCACCAAAGCAGTTTCCTCGTCAGTTTGGTCGTAAGGTAACTTCTTCCTTATGGCGGCCAACTTTTCTTCTTTGGTAGGCTCTTTCTCCACCGTTTGGTGCTTCTGGCAAGTAGTCCGCCGTGGGGGCGCAGCTTGGCGCTTTGTGGGATACCGTGCTGGTGGAGGAGGAGACATGTGTGAGCCGGCATCATCCCGACCTGGAGATGGCAGCTCTGGGTCATCCTCGTCCCTTCTTGAAGGTGACGGTGGCTACGGGGGATCCCTGGGTGGAGTAGATGATGGCCCTTGACTGCCAAATTTGACGTAACGCTTCTTCCATAGAATGATACTGCCGTGGGCAGCATCCGCTAACGTCTTTTCTCCATCGCCACCTTGGATGTCGAGCTCCAAGTCATCATATCCTTCACAAATTTGCTCGACCCCCACCTTGCAGTAGCCACTTGGAATCTGTGCCCCATGAATGGTCTGCCCTTGCTCCACCGGATAAGCCATACCGTAAGCCACCTTAGTGGATAAGTTTCGGCATGGTATATGAAGCTCACATGGCTACGCAGAGTGATTTCGTCCACTGGATAACGAGCACTCTCGTCCCCCGCATCGGCAGGTGGGAGCTCCATGGATGCAACACTGCTGCGACGTTGGGAGGACGGGCTAACACCATCAGCTGATCCAACAGCTGGTACAAGTACCGCTCCTGGCACCATCTACCCTTGGCTCAGCAATGTCTGTATCTGTCTAGACACTTCATCTGGGATGCCGGCCCTTGTCAGACAAGCCATTAGTTGCCTTCCATTGTAATAGTTCCAATGTGGTACCCAACTTTTTATGGTCCTCTTTGCAATCTGGGTACAACAATGTTTTGTAGTCCTCCAACAAACGCTTCATCTTCTTCCGCTCTTTCGCACTTTTGCAGTCTTTCTCTTCATCATGGATCATACCACCTAAGTCGTCATCATCTTCATCTTCTGCAATTGCTTCACCCTCGCCCATTGCTGTATCATCTGCAAAGGCACCGTATTGTGCAAAGTCCGGGATGTTGTCATCACCTTCTTCGTCACCTTCTTCTAAGAATATCCCCGCTTCGCCGTGTTTGGTCCAACAGATATAGTTAGGCATGAAACCACTCCTAAGCAAGTGTGCGTGAACCACCTTCTTCAAGATGTGTGTGTGAACCACCTTCTTCGAGATGTGATAATCCTTCTCATTCTCACAGACCTTGCATGGACAGCATATAAAACCCGAGGTCGAGTTAGCCTCTGCCGCGTCGAGGAATTGATGAACGCCATTAATGAAGTCAGATGAGCGTCTATCCGCGTTGTACATCCATTGCTGATTCATCTATTCACAAAATACAATAAAAAATTCAGCCCCCAATATGAATTTCTAAAGTTCGTAATAAACCTAAATAAGAATATCATTTATAATCTCTAAAAATCCTAATAACCCTAAATATCAACATCATTTGATGCCACCAAAAAGATGTATTTCTAAAGTTCATAATGAGCTTTAACAAGAATATCTTTTATAATCTCTAAAAATTTCGATAGCACCTCCCCTGCATCGGGAGGTTTCCAAAACCTGCAACAAACCAAGGGCACGATGGCCGACAACTACATTCCAAAATCATCAACGTCTTACTTTTGCTCATCTCAAAAAAAATTGAAGGAGTGATTTGCCTCAGATATGTTGTCTTTCATTTGACCTTGAACTTGGAGCATAAGAAACATTACAGGTGGTAAAAAAAATTGGTTCATGGTAGGCATGGAACCATGAGACACACCCAGCCCAACCATCACAACCGATCTGTTGCTTGGGCATGGATGTGTCTCATGGTTTGATGACAACCATGAGAAGCATAACTATACAATACAAGCTCAAGCTCAAGGTCATCAGATGTTACCCAGCTAGAAAACTAGGTAAAATTTGATATCATCATAGGCATGACTAGAGTTGAATTGTTTTAGTTCAAGATATTGACAACCATGAGAAGTAAAATTGAATTTAAAATCTAACTAAATAAGAATATCATTTATAATCTCAAAAAATCCTAATAACCCTAAATATCAACATCATTTGAAGCCTCTAAAAAGATGTATTTCTAAAGTTCGTAATAAGCCTAAATAAGAATATCATTTATAATCTCTAAAAATCCTAATAACCCTAAATATCAACATCATTTGAAGCCTCTAAAAGATGTAATTCTAAAATTCATGATAAGCCTAAATATGAATATCATTTATAATCTCTAAAAATCATAATAAGCCTAAATATGAATATCATTTATAATATCTAAAAATCATAATAAGCATAAATATGAAAATCATTTAAAGTTTCTACAAATAATCCAAAAATCTAAACAATGTCTAAAAATTTGTGCATCATCTCTACACATGCAACAACTAACTATATAGTGATTCTCTATTACAAATTCATAATAAAAATGAAGATTAAATCTAAAATCTCTTATTTTAATCCATTCCACAAAACACAAATTACTCAAAACATAGAGCATGAAATAGACCATACTAACCCTCAAAAGAGAGATGATGAAGTTGCTAAACTTCTAGCGGACTTGGTTTGCAAAATCTCCAAAAGTTATGGAAATTTTGGGCATGACCTCCCCCAACCCGAGCTCAATGGAGGATGAAGAAATGAGCCATGGCTCGGGCTGGGGGAGGAAGAAGGCTTCTTTATACGCAGAGCCCCTTTGGTACCGGTTGGTGGCACCATCCGGTACCAAAGGGGGTCACATTGGTACTGGTTGGTGTCACCAACCGGTACCAAAGGCCCCGAGGTCACATTGGTATCGGTTTGTGACACCAACCGGTACCAATGTGGGATCATAGGTACCGGTTGGTGCCACCAACTGGTACCTATTATGGCGCAAAATTTTTGACCGTTGGACCCGGTACCAATGCAAGCATTGGTACCGGGTCCAGTACAACCGTGACTGAAGAGGGTGGATGGATGGAGGGTTCTCTGGTAGTGTACGGGCATGATGTCTCACTGTCTCAGTGCTTTTGCATCAATCAAACAATATATCTGTTCGGTCGCTCCTTTTCAGAATTCGGGCAAATATTGCTCTCAGTTTTAGAACTCTAGAGCAGCTAATAAAATGGAAGTTTGATCAGGTCTGAAGTTAGCTGACAAAAGTTGTGTTTTGGTTTTTATGATGGTTACATATATTATTGTCCAGATCATTAGTTTCTTAATAAGTATACTTTTTGGAACAAATTGTACAGGTACTAACATCGTGGAAGAACCGAGCAGCCAGCCCAGCCATCGGCTCATCGGCAGCGGTTACCGTGGATCCAAATACGGAAATACCTACCCTAACTATCTGTACGATATGTTCTTCTTCACATGCACTAGTAAAGTACTCACTCGTCCAAAAAGAACGCAACTCTCATTTTTAAAGGAGTCAAACAATTTCAAGTTTGACTAGATTCACTATGTAAGAAAGCAAGATAGGAGACGCGTGTTAATGCTCAAAGGAGACGCGGAAATTCCACGTCTCCATTTTTGCGTCTCTGATGACTAACCAAAGGAGATGCTGAAAAAACACGTCTCCTTTACGAAGAACACAGGAGACGCGATTTAACCGCATCTCCGAACTGTCTCAACCAGCGTCTCCTCTGGTAGTTAAGAGAGACGCGTGTTGTTAACCCACATCTCCTTTGGTTATGCCAAAGAAGATGCGTGTTGTAAACCCACGTCTCCTTTTGGTTGAGCCAAAGCAGACACGTGTTGCAAACCCGCGTCTCCTTTTGGTTGAGCCAAAGCAGACGCGTGTTGCAAACCCGCGTCTCCTTTTGGTTGTGCCAAAGGAGACACGTGTTGTAAACCCGCATCTCCTTTTGGTTGTGTCAAAGCAGACGCGTATTGTAAACCCGCGTCTCCTTTTGGTTATGCCAAAGCAGACGCGTGCTGTTAACCCATGTCTCCTTTGGTTATGCCAAAGCAGACCCTTGTTAAGAACACGCGTCTCCTAATCTTCCTTTATAGGCTCAATGTGCCCTCATTTAGCACCTTCCAGCTTGGTGATTCATAAGAAATCACAGAATACACAGAATACATAAGAAATCACAGAATACACAAATACAGATATCACATACATCAGCAAGCTCACATCACTGGCATCTCACAAAATTCTCACAAGAAATCACATCACTGGCCTATCCCAAAATTCACAGGAACCTTCAGCATCTCACAAGTTAATGAAGACTACCCAACATCTCACAAGTTTAACATCTCACAAGTACAAAGACTACCTAAAGCATTGTTCATCTATCATCTCAAAAACTCACATGAACACATTGTTCATCATGTCACAGCATCATTGATAAATTTGGTTAGCTATGGGTTGGAGCAGTGAAATTCTCCTTTCTTGAGGATCACCTGTGTGATGATGAACGAGGCAATTTTTTTGCGAATGTGTTCTAGGTCAACATTGGGGAGGGGGGTTTGTCATCACCTCAAATTCCTGATCGGAGAAAAATATTTATGGTACAAAAATAATACCAATATTTATGATACAAAATAATACCAATATTTATGATACAAAATAATACCAATATTTATGGTACAAAATAAATATTATTATATTAATCATGGAATATAAACTTATACTAAATCTATTTAAAATTATAAACATCAGTAAAATTTTGTATAAATTTGGTGAAACTAGAAATTGTTTGATTTCTCATGTAGCGAGAGTTGCATTCTTTTGGGGACGGAGAGAGTATATCCGATAAGCCCACCCACCCAGGCATCTGTTCATGCATGCTTCAACAAATGTGACGAATTGGAAGGAGAAATATGAGCTCTAAACCCCCAAGATGCTCGGGCATACCTATGTAGCTATCGGAAACTAGTTAAGCAACATAAATATAAAACCCATTAACGCTATGAGCTGGTCTATTTGATTAATGCGCTCGATTACCATCGTTCCTGTTGCGTTCAAAACGAAAAATTGATGCGCGCTTGAGTTTTTTAACTCTCGTGCCGAGCGCTCATATTTTTTAGGTTCAAATATTTTTGAAAGTTTGCTGAAAAAATATTTCCCACCTTCATGACTTTTTTCGGAGCATGTGGTTGTAAAGGGGGAACTAACGGGTGGGGACTTCAAACTAGAAATTTGGACTTGCAATGTTGGAAAATATCAAAACTTATTTGAAAGTTTTTCAAACTAACAGGCGAAGCGCTCAGTATTTTTTTTTTGTAGGTTCAAATATTTTTGAAAGTTTGGTAAAAAAATTATTTCCCACCCTAATGACTTTTTTCAGGGCATGTGGTTGTAAAGGGGAAACTAACAGGCGAGGATTCAAACTACAAATTTGGACTTGCAATATTGGAAAATATCAAAACTTTTGTTGTAGCTAGCATAAAAGATGTTGAACACTATAAAAGCAAATGTTGAGCTAAACAGTCAAAAACATCAATATATATAAATGTTGGTCTCTATAAAAAAATGTTGAGACCAATAATTGTAAGTATAGAAACAGAAAAGTAGAGATGCGAAAGTAATACTAGTGTAAACATTTAGAAATGCAACCCTAAAATTTTCGCAGGACAAAAATGTCGGCCCTAACTAGTTCAATCTTCCACGGCACGACAACATGGTCGGTCCTAACAAGTACAACCTTCTATGGTAGGGCACCCAAAACCAAGTCAATTTACACTTCTATAGCAGGGATCCCGAAACCGAAGCAATTTAGAGTTCTATGGCAGAGGGTACATGGCCGTCCCAAAACCCAAACACCCTTCTGAATTCGATAGGACGGAGTTGCCCCCAACAACCCTAAATCCTAACTAGTATAACCTTCTATGGCAGGGGGACCAAAGCAAAAGCAATTTAGACTTCGATAGCACGGATCCCGAAGCCAAAGCAATTTAGACTTCTATGGCAGGGGGCACATTGCCGCCCCAAACCCTAAACACCCTTCTGAACCTGATAGGACGGAGTCGCCCTAACAACCCTAAACCCTAACCAGTGCAGCCTTCTATGGCAGGGGGACTGAAACCGAAGCAAGTTAGACTTCTATGCCAGGGATCCCGAAGCCAAAGCAATTTAGACTTCTATGGCAGGGTTACATGACCGCCTCAAACCCCGAACAATCTTCTAAAGCCGGTAGCACGGAGTTGGCCCCAACAACCTTGAACCCTAACCAGTACGTATTATATGGCAGGGGGACTGAAACTAAAGCAATTTAGACTTCTATGGAAGGGGTCCCGAAGCCAAAGCAATTTAGACTTCTATGGCAGGGGGTACATTGCCACCCCAAACACCGAACACCCTTCTGAACCCGATATGACTGTTGGGATATAGCCGAAGCCAATGAGCCCAAACAACAGCCAAGACAGAGAACAGAGACAAGCAACAATAAATTACTTATCAGCAGTGTTCCCGGGAATCAGCCCTTTACATGTTGGTGAGGGGTCCCCTTTTATAAGGAGGTCAAGAGGCACATTTTACATTCCCCTTATACCCCTGAAAATCAAGCATCATCTTCTAGACTATACAACCTATGGTTCCCAAGGGCATAAGGGTACATTTACACGTCTCAATATGAACGCGTGGACCTGCAACACCGTATTTGACTCGGTTTGGACTTGGTCCACACTGCCTTCACCGTGCCTCCAGTGACCTATGTTGCCTTCACCACCCGATATGCCTTCAGTCGGACGGTACCTTCTCCCGCTCAGGGAGGAAAAAACTGCCGCGCCACCACCCGAGCACGTCCTTGTCCTGTGTAACAAGATGAACCAAACATATGCAAGTGATATCTGTCAGTTACCTTCGCACCTGCCTAAAATCCGCCTAGGAGAGTGAAGGCAACGGATCAGCTCATAATACCTTCGCATCCAATTCCGGCACATTCCAGCACCGAGGGCATTGGTTCGCCCCTCGATGCCCAGTCTCTCAGCGAAGGAGAGAGAAGCCGGACTCAGGCGTGAAGCTCACAGACTGCCTTTGCATAAGAGTATGGTGAACTTCCGTTTTCCATTTAGCGAAGGTAATTTCCTTGAACCTGAAACAAGATAACCGGGTGAAGGCGTTTCCTTGACAGGCCAATCCCCCAACAGTAGCCCTCGCGGACGAGGGCTTTCTCCAACAGGCCGATGTCCTTGAAAATTCAGGATTGCCTTCGCCTGTTCCAAAGAAACGCCTCCTCCCGTTGGAGTAAGTCCCGAGTCGTTGTCTTCGCTCCTGACTCGGCTTCGCATCCCTTATTTTTTCTAATTTTTCACTTTATTATTTATTTTTATTTGTACTATTTTTTGGATTTTTCCAGGCCTTTTCGATTTCCACGCCACGGTAACGGTCACTTTTTTACTGACCTATAAATAGGACCGAAGGGGTCCCCCCTTTTACCTTTCTTCGCTTTCGCTTTCAGTCGCTTTCTGCTGCTCAATCTTCTTCGCCTGCTCCAATCATAGCCTGATAAGTGCTTTCGCGTTCGTGTTTGGCTTCTCCTTGTGATACCCACTTGTACAAGTAAGGTTTTCTCTCTATTCTTTGATACTATTGTTGTTGCTGGTTTCCTTCGTTTAGGTTTTGAGAATTGTTATTATTTCTGTAGCGGCGCGCACTAAGCAAACTGCTATACTTATTGACATGGCTGGCGAAGGCAGCCCCGATGCCCAACGAACGGGAGTTTCTCCTCGTCGTGGAATGGATGATGCTGAAGCTAATCAGTTTGCACAGCAAATAGAGGATGAGACTCCGATTGTGGAGGAGACATCTGTTGATGATCATGTCGAGGATGATGATGGAGGTGAAGAAGAGAATCTGGATGATGTGGAGGCCGATGTGGATGAACTATTGGATCCCAGCAAGAGGGCAAAGACGCTTGTGTTTGGCAAGTCCAAGGTCGGCAAAAATGATATCAAATTTTATGAAGAAAAGGGGTATTTTCCTGAGGGTTGGGGTCATGCTCCCGGCACTGAAACTACCCCTAACCCTCATGAAGACGAAGCTGCAGTCTTCACGGATTTCTTCATTGCTGGCCTAAAGATCCCGATTGATAACATTATTGCGAAGATGATTGCACCTTATGGCCTGCAACTGCATCATCTAACGCCCAATGCCATCAGCCATCTCCTTCGCTTCTTCTGGGCGGTAAAGACACATGACTCGGCGGTTACTGTTGATGGCTTCCTTCGGCTATATGAAGGGCATAATCAGAGTAAATCATCTGAAGTTGAAGGCGAGCTATTCACTCCAGATTTTGGATGTGTAACATTTACTGGGCGCCGCCGGGGTTCTCATTTTGTGAAGGTGGAGACTACCTTTGCTCAGAGGAATAAATGGACTAAAGACTGGCAGAAGTACTGGTTTTACGTGAGGGTACCTTCGGAGGAAACTATTCTGGAGGATGGTACGAAATCAGTCTCTTATCCTCTCCACAGCCAGATTGATTGGCTCAAGTTTGTTTCCTGTCCTATTTTTAACGCGGAGAGCACTGGTTTCACGGAGTGCTGGAAGGCATTTCGAGCGGCCTCACAGACGTTCTGCAGCCGTGACCTTATTGAAGAAGGCGTTGCGGCCGATCTTGCTGCTGGGGTTTATTTCTTATCTTCCGACTGGGAGTCTTACAGAGTTGAGTGGAAGGCCTTTGGTGAACGTACTAGGGTTGCTTTCCCTTACTTTGGAGCAAAGTTGCCTGAAGGCATGTCGGCGGCGGAGTTCGTTGCCACAGTGGAGCGGCAGGCCACAGATATTCTTGGTCCGTACACCTCGAAGGAGCATCGTATAAACGAAGACAACTATGTTCATGTCAGACTCAACAGAGTTTTTGAGGAACTAAAGATTTCTTACGGTGCTCGTGAGGTCCCCGTCCCCGCTAGGGAGAAGAAGAAGGAGAAGAAGGAGAAGAAAGAGAAGGAGAAAAAAGGAAAGGCTAAGGCGAAGGAGCAGGATGAAGATGAATCTGCTTCTTCGCGCGCTCCTCGCGGTGGTGGTCGGTCTGGTCGCGGTGGAGGCCGTGGTAGAAAAACTGTTGCGAAGACAACTTCCTCCTCCGTCCCGGCCAAGCGTGGCAGCAGCAGCTCTTATGAGTCTGCGGAGAAAAGGCGTCGCCAAGAGCCGATTGCTGCTGTTCCATTATCTGTTGCGGCTCCACCTGCTGGAGCCACTTCTACAGATTCGCGTGGTGGTCGTTTGACTACTGGGGCTGTTTCTTCAGCTTCGCGTGGCGGTCGTCCACCTCTTCCTCCTCGTGTGCCAGCGGCAGCTCCGGCTCCAACGCGGTTGCCGGCTTCGTCGGTGACTGGCTTCGAGAGCTCAGCCCCCCGGAGTGGGGATGATATTTTTCTAGGTGAGGTTGCACTCTTTGGCAATTACTTTCAGGGCTCAAGTCTTCCTTTGCTAGCGAGGTACCTAACGGAGAATCCCGTGATTGATATCAATATTACTTGTGAAGGCGATGCTGAAACATCTGAGGATGTTCGGGTTCCGAATCCATTCGACGATGGCATTGATATTAGCATGTTTGAGGACACCCCCATTCAGGGTGCTCCCATTATTGGGGATATGCCGGAGGAGGTTCACGTCGAAACCAACGTTGAAATGCCTACAGCCGAAGCCCCTGTGGACATTCTGCCGGTTAGCCCTCCATCGCCTGTATTGGCTTCTGCCCCTCCTGTCAGTGACTCTTTGGAGGTTTTGGCCCATGCTGCCGGGACGGTTGACGTGGATGCCCAGGTTAAGGGGAAAGAGGTTGCCGAAGCTGAAATTTCTGAAGCCGCAGAGAGGGCTGCTGCTTCTCAATCTTATATGTATGTTGATATGGGTGGAAGTATTCCCTCTTTTCCCAAAGGTACCAGTGATGTTTCTTCGTTTTTCCTTTAGCGACGTTGTTTGCTCTGCTGTTTGATGCTAATGCGATGGAGACTTGTTTATTAGGTGGCGAGGGAGATGGGCCGTCTCGCGTGCGCGAAGGTGGGCCTCTTCGAGACTTTGCTTTGGAAGGTGTTTTTTGTTTGGGATTATAGCTGGCTTTTGACTTTGGCTATTTTGCGAAGATAACAGTGTTATCATTATTTTTTACTTGCAGAATATCAACGACTTGTTCAGACACTGGATCCCGAAAGCATAAGTTCTACCATTTTGGCTTTGGGAATGAAGGTATGACCTTATCGCCTTCGTTTGTGATTGTGTTATTGACCTTAGCTTCGTTTTGTCGGTTTTCGTAATACTGAATGGTTTTTTTCCTACCATAGGTTGTTTTGGCTATCAATGAGTTGGCAGCTCAAGTTCCCAACCTCAACTTGGTTGCTGCTGAGCGTGCAGAGCTAGAAAAATTGCAAAGGGAAAAGGCAGAGCTTCTCCAGATCCAAGCAACTATTGACAGGATCAAGGAGGATATCGAAAAAGAAAAGAATTTGTTTCGCCAGGACCGGGAGTCCATTATTAGTGAGAACAAATCTTTGAAGGACAAGGTTGCTGCTTTGGAAGCTCAAGCTGGCGAAGCCAACCTGCTTAAGGAGAAGGTTTCTGCCTTGGAGGCTAAGATTGTTGACAAGGATGACACCCTAAAGGGCCTTCGCGAAAAAATTGTTGAAGATACTGAGTTGATTTCCATTCTAAAGGGTGAGGTGAATACGCTCAATGATGCGAAGGAAAAACTTTTGGGCAATGTCGATACATATCGGTCTCGCAGCGAAAATTTTGAGCGTGAGGCCTTGTCGCTGCAAACTACGAATCTTTCGCTTCGCAAGGAAAATGAAAGCGTAGTTGATGTTGCCTGGGAGCGTGGCCTGAAGCTGTATCGCCTATACAAGGAGGCCCTGCGACAGTTTGGAGCGGAGCCTGCTCCTTTTCCCAGCAAAGAGTATAGCTTGGACAAGCTTTTCAATTGGATTGACAATGAATTTGCTTCACTTCCAAATGTCATGGAAGTTGTCAGTGACTTCGCTGTCAACATGTGTTCAAGCAATCTGCTGAAGATTCTCTCAGACAACGGCTGTGATCACTATAATGCCTTGGGAAAGGCTATCCGTATCCGGCTCCCAAAGATCCTGCCGACACCAATTATTTTCCGCAGCAGTTGTTAGTTGCGAAGGCGCTCTTCTTGAGATATTTCTGGGTTGCCAGTGGTCGTCAAGCGACTCAGAACATTGTCCGCGACCGGCTTGCGAAGGTACTTCGTTAATTGTCGTCATGGTCTACTTTGTTTCATTTTTGTTTTTAATTTTCTATTATTTTATTTGGTAGCTTCTGTATTTTCAGTCAAAGGAGCTAAAGACGCAGAAAGCTGAAGCCGAAGCAGCCGCGAGGGAAGCCGCTATCAAAGAAGCTGCCGAAGCTGGTGCGGGAACAAGTTCTGCTGGTACCGGTGCTTCTGCCGGCGAAACCGGTGCTTCGTCTTCGCAAGGACAGGGTGACCAAGGGGCCCCCAGGGTCGATCCACAGGTCTAAGGACCTTTTGAATTGTAATTAGAGTTTAGGACTTATTGAGCGGGCAGTTCTTTTGAACTTGTACATTTGTGTATATTCAGGGCGATGAAATGCTTGCACTTACTCCGCTGGCCATGCGTGATGGGCCATTTTGTATTTCTGGCTTCGCATGGAAGGAATTTCAACGACTTTATCCAAACTCAAGCCATCACGATTTTTTGGAGTATTGTCACGAGTTTTATCGTCGCACAGAATTCAGCGTTTTTGATTTTTTTCACGGCGTTTGTTGCTCATGGCTCAGATCGAGTTGAGCTCNTTGCAGAAACTTGCAGGAACTTAACAAGCCTTCCTTGATTTTCTTCTTGTCTCTGCCTGCAATTAGAAGCTGAAGGACCGAAGTAGTGTCAGCAGCATGCATGACGCGATGTGATGGGTCGCGCTACGATGCCTAGAGTAAGGCCTTGTTTAGGGGTGTTTAGATGCATAGAATTTACAAATGGACAGTTAAAATTGAAGAACCCTAAGGCCTTGTTTAGTTGCACAAACTTTTCAAACTTTTCACTATTCACCCATCACATCAAATGTTAGGACACTAATTAAGGATATTAAATATGGATTAATGACAAAACCCATTCTATAACCCTAGGTAACTTCGTGAGACGAATCTAATGAGTCTAATTAGACCATGATTAGACAACATCATGCTACAGTAAACAATCTCTAATGACGGATTAATTAG
>CM014272.1:86958377-86970230 GCA_004135705.1 Alloteropsis semialata | reverse complement strand
CCCGGCCCAAAGGAGGGAAGTACTAGTATGGTTCCAAGGCTTAATGTTCCCTGATGGGTACGCAGCGAATCTGAGTAGAGGAGTGAACTTGTCTACTATGCGAATCAACGGGCTTAAGAGTCATGACTACCACATATGGATCGAGCGGCTTCTTCCGATGATGGTTCGAGGCTATGTCCCTGATCATGTCTGGCAAGTGCTGGCAGAGTTGAGCTTTTTCTTCCGCCAGCTTTGTGCTAAGGAGTTATCTCTAACAGTGATTGAAGAAAATGGAAAGAATGACGCCTGTGGTGCTCTGTAAGTTGGAGAAGATCTTTTCACCAGGCTTCTTCAATACGATGGAGCATATGATTTTGCACCTCCCGTACGAGGCACGAATGGGGGGGCCCGTGCAGGCCCGTTGGTGCTATTCAATTGAGAGATGTCAAAAGGTTCTTCGAACTAAATGTAAAAATAAATGCAAAATTGAAGCTTCCATTGCAGAGGCATACATTCTGGAGGAGGTGTCAAACTTCACATCAAAATACTATGCTGACAACCTTCCTAGCGTCCATAATCCACCCCTCCGTTACAATGCTGGGGAAGATGAATCGAATCTCAGTCTTTTCCGAGGGCAACTCGGAAGTGCAAGTGATGCGACCATCAAGACCTTGAATCTTGAAGAGTGGCACACTATCATGCTATATGTGTTGACCAACCTTTCCGAAGTCCAACCGTACATACAGTAAGTTCTCAACGAACATTTAGTATTCAAATACTTCCTCTTCTGCATCCAACCCCATTGGTCCTCTTTGGTACAGGGAATTTCATATGCAATTCTGGCGTCCATCAAGGGCACCTACACTGCAAGAACTGAGACGCTTCTTAGACAGGGTGCGGGAAATGGAAGACCTGATTTCATTTCTTGGTTCAAACAGAAGGTAATGTCCAATTTAGCTCGTTCATAGTATGACATTACAAGTTGCTCGTATGTACGAATAATATGACATTACTATCCTGCTTGAACTTGAACTTGCAGGCCCAAAACGATACATCTATGAGTGCTGAGTTGCGACAGGTTGCCAATGGCTGTGCCTATAGGTTCAAGTCAATTGGCGCTTATGACGTGAATGGATATTGCTTTCACACAACAAGGCACGAGCAGAGTCGGCCCAATCGAAAAACCACAAATACTGGAGTTTTTACCCCAGGAGACGATGGGCTCGAGTACTATGGAAGAATCGAAGAAATATATGAACTCACGTTTCATGGTTCCATTCCTCTAAAACCTGTCATACTCAAATGCCATTGGTTTGATCCTCAAGATGTGAGACAGACCCCGAATATTGGGCTAGTCGAGATTCAACAGTCGTTCATGTACGAAGGAGACGACATCTATATTGTGGCTCAACAGGGCACGCAAGTCTATTATCTCTCATACCCATGCCAAACCGACAAACGTCTCAAGGGTTGGGATGTTGTGTACAAGGTATCGTCACATGGTAAACTACCTGTCCCAAACAACGAAGACTATAACATAGACCCAAACACATATGCCGGAGAGTTCTGTCAAGAAGATGGGCTAGAAGGGAGATTTGAAATAGACTTAACCGAAGCCATCAGAATGGAAGTTGACAATGAAAGTGATGATGCCAAGGATGAGGTTCATAATTTGAAGGAAGTAGAATTACTTGAGCGATTACATTTAGGCAATGACAGTGATGATGACAATGAACCTTCTTTGGAGCACGGTGTTGACCGTAACGACACGCGTGATAGCGATGACAAGACATATGATCCAGCTAATCCCAATCATGATGAGTATTTCTAATACATGCAAGTTCCATACTAATTAATTTACTAGCTGTAATACTATGTTTTGTTTATATTACTAGTTGTACTAATTGTTGGCATTTCTTATGGTCGCAGATAAATCGGCAAGCGCACGGATACCGTTGTAGGTTTCACCTGGAAGTATTCAGGGTATCGAATCCACAGGGAACGAGAGGACACTATCTAATCACTAAAGTTGACCGGATTGATCGAGTTTATATGTAGGCTGGGTAGAGAGGATAACTTAGCACTAAGGCTGTGAATATAGCGAAGGAGTTCTCTTATGCTTGCTTTAGGCACCGGGGTATCCTAGATCTCTAGGAAATTGCCGGCAAACAACTCTACGCCATACTCGAACGTGGAGAGTTACAAAGGACGGACAGGGCTGTCACCACCTGCCGCCTACCTCTACTAATCCATGGGGCTACGAGGCAAACGAAGGTAGTCGATAACCTAAGCGCCACGCTTAAGATATATACTACTACTCTAATATTGAATGGTGCACGGCGTAGATGGACTCCTGGAGGCGGTGGGAACGCGCACAAGAAGGATGAGGCGGTTTGGCCTCCGGACCAGGTCGGGCGACGGGGCTCGGTCGGGCGACGTGGCACCGGCACTGATCGGGCCCATCTTCGGCTGAGTGACTGTACCGTGGGTCCTCATGATGGTTCTAGGTGGTATAGCTGCATTTGAATATATTTAGTTTGCAAGGTGGGCCCTTCAATCCATGTGACCTCCCCTTGGACCTTTCCATCTCTTGGATTCAACCGACATGGAATCAGCGGCTAGGATGGTCCTGGAGTGTGCTTCTTTGCTGTGGTCAAAGATAGGCTCCATTGGGCTTGGGCCCAGGTCGGCCGACCTAAGGGGGTCGGGCGACCTAGCCCTGAGCCCAAATGTCCTCCTCTTTTGCCATTTAATCTCTGCACTCACATATTCACCAAAACTTGTGGAATTGATTAGATATAAGCCCTAAAGCTATGTTGAATGTATTTTTGTATCTATTTTCTGTAGGAACTGACGGTCAAAAGTGGTACTTAAGAACCGTCAACAAGCTCCCCCACACTTAGCCTTTGCTCATCCTCGAGTAAAGCTTTAGGACTAAGGTGGAAGGCAAGACTCCTTCTGATATGAAACTAGCATATAAGTTATTCCAAGACAGACCTACACTTGTGAATTTTGAAGTGTCTATCATGCCATCTTGGGTGGTTGAGGAATGGAACGGCTCTTGATTCAAGTCATCTTAACTCTTCTGTTAAGTAACTTGGGTTTTCAAGAAATTTTCAAAAACATAACCTTACCTAGCTCCTCAAATGATTTTCTCAGATCGCTCATTGTGTATGATTCCTCACCAAGGCATTTCCTTACCTTCTTTCACCCTACTTCTAAAAGGCTTATGTGGAGCTCAAAGTAGGAGTAAAGATAAGGCATACCTGCATCACATATATTGCAAAATCAAAGAGCGGATCCAAGAAGAAAACTATCCATACAATCTGATCAAGATGTGCATGTGTGTGGAACAATAGAATGATAACTCCTTTTTGTATGATCTCTCTCCTCTTTAATTTACTTTGAGAACATGGCTATAGTATATATTTTTTCATGATACTTGGGCCTTCATGTGCCCATATTTTTTTATTCTCTTTTTTTTTGCTTGGACCTTCATGTGTCCATATTTATTTTCTATAGCCCATGTCTCTTTTGAAATAAAACTTGGAGAGGAGATCAGCACTTAAATGGAGCATTTATTTTGTGGATGGATGAAATGCATGTTGCTAACTTCCAATGTGAAAATTTAGCATGTGTATGTGGAGTGTACGTGATCTTGATCATGAAAGCATGGAGAGCATCTTACAAGGGTCACAACAATTTGACAAAGCTCAAAGTGACAGTAAGCAGCATATGTGCATAGGTTTTTTGCAATATTAACATCATATGGCTTTGGTAGGAATAAGGCATCACTTAGGAGCTTTGTAAGGCTATTAATTTAAAGTTTTACAAGAAAACATCCCAAGCACTTTATACAGAAAGAGCAAGATTTCTTTCATCATACCATATCTCATTAATCAACCACTTAGATAAACATGTTTTTCTAAAGATATATGCTCACAAGTAACACGTGCATGTGCAAGGAATAAAGAATATGCAAGCCAATCAAGAATAAACATGTAAACCAAGGGAGCATCAAAGCTTATTTAATCATGAGTTTAATTTTAATGGTCATCTGAAGATAGGAACGAATTAACTCATGAATCAGAGAGGATGAGGGATAGGGTGCGCAAACCATCGCTCTGGACAAAATTGGAGACGAAAGGCACCAGAGGGCCATTGGCCGACCTGGTGGGGTCGACCGACCCCTTCTGGGCCTTTTGCACCTTGATCTTTCTTGTGTAGTTTTGTGCGATGTTGTGCAGCCTATCTGTGGGTGGTCTCGAACATGTGTGCATCAAAAAGCTTGAGAGACCCCCACACTTGATCATGTACCTGCATTTATTCATACATGGTGGAAACAAAACAAGGGCTCTTTGGTTCTAAAGACCAAGAGCCTTTATTGGAACTCAATTTTTTTATCAATGTGCGAGAACTAAAATCAAGCTCTGGACCAAAATAAGATTTGGCTCAAGAGGAACTTACTCGAGATACTCACATACCTCCCCCACACTTGGAGTTTGTAGTGCAAAGCAACATAACTCAAGTGTGTGGAGTTCAAGCTTCTTTTGTAATCTTTCCCAAATCAAGACTTACTGAGGTTTTTGTAGCTGATGTAGCTCCTTGTTCTTAAGCATCATCTATCCATCGTCCTTCTTAATCTCTACCTGAAACGGTTAGTGGCCAAAAATACCCGAAGGAAAGATTATATTAAAAACATGTTCTTGCTTTTTATTTGAAGGAAAATAAATGATAATCCGGGCCATCTCCTGGTGGTGCTTTGTTTATGGTCTGAAGCTAGACCATGAGGGATCTTCACATTGCAGCTATTCTTGGTGATGTAGCTTCCAAGCTCATCGCCAATTGTTGATGTGTCATTGAAGCTTTAGCTGCAAGGTTAGTGCCACAAATGCAAACACGACATTTGCAAAGTTTATGATAAACAAGTGTATCTACAACCGACCTTCTAAACATTTTAGAATTGAGGACCTCAAGGTGGTTGTAGTCCTTGTATGTGCTTGTGGTACAAAGCATGGTAACCTCTGGAGATTCGTTAAATGAGCATTCTTGTGGGATTTCGAATGAAAAGGTTTCATGCTCATTTATAGAATCCTTTTGCTTGGACTCCAGAGTCAACGCTTCAGGCCTATCCACAGCCCTTGGGTTCTCTAACTCAAGAGATTCAATGTGGACGCTCGGGGTTGATTCTTGACTGTTGTAAAGAACAATGTCCCGAGGGCCATAGGGCCAAAACTTTCGCTCGTTCGAGGGTGATGGAAGTTGTTTGTGTTCATACAGATGAGATGTTGGTGTGAATGGCGACACAAACATCACCTTCTCGAGCGAGTTATGCTTGGGAGGAGGCTTTGCCTTTGGAATTTTTGGGCAGGATATAGGAGTGGCAAAAGCAGCTTTCCCAAGCGTGTCATGAAGGCTCTCATGAGATACATCTCCTTGGAGAATCTTTTCTAGCGGATAGCCTAGGAGTAGATCAAAATCGAGGGTATCAAAGATGTGGAAATCTAAATTGACCTCGTTTTTGTCTAGCATGATTGTCACGGCACTAGTGATCCCCCGACATTGAATGATGTGTCCAAAGGGACAACTTTTGAGGAGCTTGTCGGATGGCCTTAGTGGAACATTTCCTAAGAGATTATGTGCAGTGTACCATGACATGATGTTGACCTCCATACTAGGGTTGAAATGGGCTTCAAAGACAGTTCCCCTTATATAGCATGGAAGGATTATGGAAGGTGAACTATTCCAAATTGCTTTGGAAAAGTGCCTCGCTCCATCCGACCATTCCTCCTTTATGGCTTTCACGAGAAATGTTTTGTTGGGAGGATCGGGAGGATGAGAAAGAGGGAGCGTCGAAGCCTTCTTGTGCCAAAAGTAGTCCGAGGTGTTTTCATGGTTTTGAGATATATTATCCTCGAGTTCAAAGTGTAATCCAAAAGGCTGAGTTTCCTCTGCTTTAACGGATGGTGTCTCAGGAGCTGGATCTGGACTGGGCAAGGCTACTGGTAAGGTAGGGGTTACTTGGATGTCTTCTTGCTCAGTTTCATCCATAGCAGTGGGAGAGTGCTCTCGAATCTTCTCTAGGACCTCACTCGCTCTAGCCGGTGTTACATGTAAGAATGATGCTCTGGCGGCTATATCAATGAATCGGGCAGCTTTGCTAGTCAAATCGGACCGAAAATGTTGCATAAGCATCCAGTCCGGAAAGCCTAAATCCATGCCAGTAAGGCACAAATCCTGGAATCGTTCCCATGTTGCCACGATCATTTCCTTCTCTTTTTGTTAGAAGTTAATAATTTCCTTCCGAAGGGCACAGATCCGATGAACGGGGAAGTACTCCAGACAAAGCCTGTCTCGTAACTCTCCCATTCGCGTTCGTTAGCCCAACGGTATGGTCATACCACTTCCTTACCTTCTCTTTAAGAGAAAATAGGAAGAGCTTCCATCTATTCGTTGCTTGTGTCATGTCTGATATGATCAGACATGAGCATAGCAACTCAAATTTGTGCAGGTGATGGTCTGGATTTTCATCATGTCCTGAGAAGGATGTCTCCTGGACCATAGCTATGAAAGCAAGGCGAAGCTCATAGCTATTTACTTGTATAGAAATTGACAAGGGTTGTGGCTCCAATAATTCACCCTTTGGAGCAGAGAACTCATGGATTTGGGTTGAGTCCATGGGTCACCGACATAAAATAAATGAAAAAAAAGATAAACGGGCAACCGTAGTTTTTAGACAACACAACTACCGTTCCCCGGCAACGGCGCCAGAAAGCTTGTTGGTATTTCTTACGGTCGCAGATAAATCGGCAAGCGCACGGATACCGTTGTAGCTTTCACCCGAAAGTATTTGGGGTATCGAATCCACAGGGAACGAGAGGGCACTATCTAATCACTAAAGTTGACTAGATCGATCGTATTTATATGTAGGCTGGGTAGAGAGGATAACTTAGCACTAAGGCTGTGAATATAGCGAAGGGAGTTCTCCTATGCTTGCTTTAGGCACCGGGGTATCCTAGACCTCTAGGAAATTACCGGCAAACAGCTCTACGCCGTACCCGAACGTGGAGGATTACAAAGGACGGACAGGGCTGTCACCACCTGCCGTCTACCTCTACTAATCCATGGGGCTACGAGGCAAACGAAGGTAGTCGATAACCTAGGCACCATGCTTAAGATATATACTACTACTCTAATATTAGCTAGAGACTAGAGCACTTTATAAATAAAGCGACGAACCCACAAGCACAATAAAGAACTCAGCTTTCTATAATTCAGACTTAAATACTTAGTTGAAATCCCGGATACTTACTAAGGAGCTCGCATCCACCGAGGTACAGGTGGAGGGTCGCCGACATGCCGGGACTCCTCCAGACTCTCCCTCACTCTCTCCCTATTTCTACTCTCATTTGAGGAGGGCTTCGTCTTGACTTGATGCTCCAGCTTGATGATGATCTTCAATGACTGGGATGCAGCTATTTATAGCTTGTAGAGGCGGTCGGGAGTGGACACGTGAAAGATGAGGATGAACAGACTCAGTCACAGGTTGGGCGATGCGGGGAGGTCGGCCGACGTTGGATCCACCGCCTTGAGTGGTGCACGGCGTAGATGGACTCCTGGAGGTGGTGGGAACGCGCACGAGAAGGATGAGGCAGTTTGGCCTCCGGACCAGGTCGGGAGACGGGCTCGGTCGGGCGACGTGGCACCGGCACCGATCGGGCCCATCTTCGGCTGAGTGACTGTATCATGGGCCCTCATGATGGTTCCAGGTGGTATAGCTGCATTTGAGTACGTTTAGTTTGCTAGGTGGACCCTTCAATCCATGTGACCTCCCCTTGGACCATTCCCATCTCTTGGATTCAACCGACATGGAATCAGCGGCTAGGATGGTCCTGGAGTGTGCTTCTTTGCTGTGGTCAAAGATGGGCTCTATTGGGTTTGGGCCCAGGTCGGCCGACCTAAGAGGGTCGGGCGACCTGGCCCTGAGCCCAAATGTCCTCCTCTTTTGCCATTTAATCCCTGCACTCATATATTCACCAAAACTTATGTAATTGATTAGATATAAGCCCTAAAGCTATGGTGAATGCATTTTTGTATATATTTTCTGTAGGAACTAACGGTCAAAAGTGGTACTTAAGGACCATCGACACTAACTTATTTACTAGTTGTACTAATTAATTTCTAATACATGTACTGATTGGTTTACTCTTTTCAAATACAGGTGATTGATCAAAGATGGTGGGGGCGGTAGAGCTATAATGAGGTCGATCACGGAGGTGCTCAGCAGAGCTAGGGGGAGCGATGAATCCTCCCGGACCACTCGAGGGAGAGCCAAGGGAAAAGGGAAGGGTCAAGCGAGTTCATCGGCGCCTACAGCAGCTGAGGACTCTGGCACGGCTCGACGAAGGAGGGGGAGGAGCAGGAGGTCACCTTCGCCTGTACCTTCCTCATCATCGTTTGAGGACGCGGTACCTGAGGTGCACGGCCCTAGTGAGGAGGAGGAGGAGCGGAAGGAGCAAGAGCAGGAGGAGGAGCAGGACGAGGAGCAGGAGCAAGAGTAGGACGAGGAGCACGAGGGGGCAGAGGCAGGCGCCATACCTCGTGTCTGGTTGCGAGGCCCCTCTAGGCTCCCGGAGCGACCGATACCTCCAGAGGGACGGCCGATTATTCGACCCGACGGGAAAAGGTAAGTAACTTTATATGTTATCACTACTTTTTCTTTTGATATGTTAAAAATCACAATTGAAACTAATAATTTACCTTAATCACTTGGGCAGGAACTTTGTGACTTTCGCTCCACGTATCGGTCCACGTGGTCACAACCGCATTCCCAATGGCATTCTGGGGCTGCTCTGCAAGCTACACTTCCCTGGCGTGATGCAGATTGCCGGCCAAGATCAGCCGGCGTCGTCGTGGGAGCACTACATCGCCGCTGACGATGCAGTAGATCGGGAAGGCCGGATATATCCGAACAATGCGCAGCGGGTGTTGAACGAACTGTGGGTAAGTCTTCCTCACACTACATTTCTCAATACATCACATTCATCGGACATTTCTTGAAATAATGACATCACGTATATGTGTAGGATTTCTACAGATTGGCAGAGGGAGTATCGCTTGCAAGGGCGGTCGCGGTGGCTAACACAGCCTGTTACAAGCTGGTGGCGGATATGCATTATGAGGCGCGCATCCAGGCCATCATAACATACAGGATTACACGGAGAGCAGGTCAAGAAAGAGGTTGCGAGAAACATGAGGCTAACCCAGGAACAATTCCTTTCGGTAAATACACAACATTGTTAATACTAACTTTTTCTGAGATGCAGTATGCTCCATTTGATCTTCTTATATGTCATGTACTTGATGACGTACAGGTGCCTCCGTGGTGGTTAGCCATGAATAATCAGTGCTGGGAAATGATGGTGGATATGTGGTGCGCGGAGGGTTGGGTGGAGATACACAACGCTTGCCGGCAGCGGCATTTGATGATGCCAGGTGCACCACACCATCAAGGCAATCGTCACCTCAGCCAGTACGCGGCTACCCAGGTACGTGAATTCATTTATTTATTCTAACGCTTAATTCTGTATAATTTCTAATCATCTTGCTTTTTTTCGTAGTCGGTGACACATGGTGGCTTGCCTTGCACCCAGCTCCAGTCATATGCTTTGGCCCACAAGGGGAAGGCGAAGTCCGATGTCACCTACAACCTGATGGACCGCCCGAGGCATATAGCAATCCGTCCATCCACAGCCGCCTGAGTGATTACACTGAGATGGCACGGCAGGTCCATGGGCCGGAGTTCGATCCGAGCACGCAGCCCATTGATGGAGAAATCGTCATGAGGGTGGGAGGAGGCAAGAAGCATGGCCGGTTCTATATTGACGACAGCTCACTTGACACGGCCAGTACTGCCACACTTTCATAGATTCGAGCTAGGAGCACTGACTCAAGCCCGACCATACACCCACGCCCAGACTCTACACAGACCCAGATGGAGGCACTCCAGGTTATTTTTGTTTTACCAATCGTTCATTGATTTTTACATATGCTTGCTTTGTATTCTAACCCTTGGATCAAATATTGTAGGCCCGGATGGACGCAGAGTTTAAAGCACAGGAGCAGGAGATGGAGGCGAGGTGGCAGGCCGAGCGAGAGAGGATGGAGCAAGAGTATCAGCGGAGGCAGGAGGCTGATCGCCTGAGACTGGAGCAGGCGCTTCAGTACATGCAAAGTCTGGGCGCGGCGATAGGTCATTCGCCGCCACAATTCAGTCCACCTCCACTTCGAGCAGCTACTCCTACTCCTATGAGTGACTTGACAATCTTGTAGTTTCATTTCTTATAGCGACTTAGTACTTTGAATGATGGATAAAGCTACAATGACTTAGGATACAACTACAATGACTAAGAACTTAGGATAAAGATACAATGACTTAGTTCGAATGTTCCTAACTTAGAAATTTGAATGATGGATAAATCTAAACTTACTTCGAACTAATGACTTAGGACACAACTACAATGACTATGAACTTAGGATAAAGCTTAAATGTAATCTTTTCACCTATGTGCAGAATCAATCGATGGCATCCAATGATGGGCCAGTCAATCCAGACATGTCACCTCAGTGGCCGCCTCAGCCTCCTCAGCCGCATCACTGGCCGCCGCCTCAGTGGCCGGCTCACTTGATGTCTCATTTGATGTGGCCGTCGCATCAGCCGCCGCCGCCGCCGGGCGGCGCAGTGAGTTGCTTTGTTTGGACATATATGCTTGCACATGTCATTTGGACTCGTATGGCTTTGTATGGACTCGTATGGACTCATATGGACTTTGTATGAACTTGTGTGGACTTGTATGGCTTATGCTTATTGTGACATTGGTATTGTGATAATATGAAATGCTTGTGATGTTTATTGTGAACTGCTGTGCTGTTTTGGGGTACCATGTATGAGCAGAAAAAAAATTCACAATATGGTCACTTTGCCGTGTGCTTTTACCATGGCACACGGCAAATTGGCCATTTCTGGTGACAATTAAACTGTGTTTGCCGTGTGCCCTGGCCAAGGTTTGCCATGTGCCCCACCGTCAGAGCACACGGCAAAGATGCCGTTAGCGTCAAGTGGCCGTTATGATATTTTTTTTTGCCGTAGGTCATATTCTGCACACGGCAAAGTGTTTGCCGTGTGCCTGAGAAATGGCACACGGCAAACTTGCCTTTGCCGGCGCTTGTTTGCCGCGCGCCGTTGCCGTGGCACACGTCAAACACTTTGCCGTGTGCTTTTTGCGCTTTGCCATGTGCTGGGGGTACACGGCAAATAAGTTGAATACCCCTTCTTGTAATTTGTTTTTTTCTGTTTCTTTCCTTTTTGTTTCTTCGGTAAGCTTGCTTGTAACCTTGTCTGTTTTTTTAATATATAACTAGTAGGGGTCTAAGCCCTCCTGTTTCATAAAAAAAAATAAGTCGAATCCCGTAGTGATCCTGGGTGACCTGGCAGCCCCATGACTGCGACTGCGATAATTGTACAGATTAAACAAGTGAAGTGTTGCAAATGTAAGAAAGGATTATGTATAAAAACGACAACAACAAAAAGGATCAAACCTGCCGTCCGTGCATTGGCCATGAGACAATTGCGGGAGCAGAAGTACTTCAGATGCCCGTACTTTTCTCCTCAGTGAGTGCCTGGGCAAAAGGGATCAACTTCAGCTGGCTGTTTACCGCGCGGGGAAAAAAAAACCCCATGCGGGTACATATTCGTGCGCATTAGTGGCGTGTAATGACCGGTCTCCTTCAGTGCCGGGCCGCTGCTAGTGCCCTTTCCACTAACGCGCACTAAGGGAAAAAGCCGTGTGCACTGATACCCCCTATGTGTGCGCA
>CM014272.1:86937677-86956840 GCA_004135705.1 Alloteropsis semialata | reverse complement strand
CCGCCGCCCGCGCCCCACACGAGGAAGAAGGGAGGGCGAGCACGCCCCACTGCCCGTCGGATCCGCCGCCGCACCCCGTCGTCCGGCTAAAGGAGGGGCGGACCCCGCGCACGAGGCCGAGGGAGGGCGAGCACGCCCCACTGCTCCGCCGATCGGCTCCTCCGCCTGGTGCCGAGGCCCTCCACAGGGCTCGGCTCCTCTTCCACAGGCCGAGCACGCGCGAGGAGAGGGAAGGCGCATCGCCTGCCATGGTCGCCTCCCACCGCTCCATGGCCGCCGCCACCTCCTCCTCCTCCGCACCCTCCATGGAAGCGGCCGCGCCGCGGCGTGAGGAGCAGGGGAGACCGGCGTGCCGTGGGGAGCAGGGGAGAGGAAGGGCGGCGCAATGGGAGACCGGCGGGGGAGGGGCCAGATCTGCGTGCCCCAAGGCGCGCCGGTGCGTGCGGCCGCCGGGGCAGGGATGAAGGAGCAGGGGGCAGCGGTCTGCGCGGTGGAGGAGGAGCAGGGGTGTGACGGTAGGGCTGGACAAAATGCTCGTATCTCGTTAGCTCGCTCGGCTCGACGTCAGCTCGGCTCGGCTTGTACTGTTTTACTAACGAGCCAAGCTAAGTTTTTTTTTGCTCGTTATCTTAACGAGCGAGTTCGAGCCGGCTCGCGAGCCGCGCTCGCGAGCAAAACGAGCCAGGAAAATCAATGGCTCGGCGCTAAGCAGGCCAACAAACACCATATAGCTTCAGCCCAGCAAGGCCCACCAAGCCAACCCTAAAGGGCTAAACCTCACGACCGTCCCCTCCGCTCCTCTACGCGCCGCCGCAAAGCTGCAGTCGCGTCGCTCAACTCCCTTCCTCCCCTCGCCTCTGTAGGTCTTGCCTCCATGGCTCCAGATCCGCATCCAGCATGCAGGAGGCGCCGCGCGGCAAGCAGTATTGCCTAGATTGTCTCGCTGGCTAGATCTACTTGCCTCCCCTGCTCTGAGAAAGAAGAAGGTGACGGTGGGAAGGTGGATGGAAAGCACAACGGCAGCATCGGCAGCAACGTCCGTCGGCGCGGTGATTCCATCTCGTGGGGTCTAGCTACTGGCTTTTTTTTTCTTGATTTTGGTATTGCTATGCTGCAAAGATTGGGGATTTTTTTTTTATTTGTGCCTTCGCCACAAATTCGTTTCTAAGTAACATGTGAATTTCTCTTCAAATTGAATCGATGCTTCTGTTCAGTTTAGACTTGTTTTCTTGTTCAGCATGAAGTATTGAGTCGTGTATTCCAATTGCACTTGTTTGAAGCAAAATCAGAGAACTCGTATGAACTGAGCGGCTCTACTGTTTTGTGCTGCAGTGGCTTGCGAGCTTTAACGAGCTGGCTCGAGCTTGGAACGAGTCTAGCGGAGCTCATGTTTTAGCTCGTTCTCTTGACGAGCCGAGCCGAGCCAGCTCGATATATAGCCAAGCTGGAGCGAGCCGAGCCGAGCAGCTCGATATCCAGCCCTATGCGGCATGGTGGGGATGGGGGTGGCCGAGTGGATAAGAGAGAAAGAGGGGGAAAAAATCTAAATTATGGGCTCCACTGGTTGGTAGTTGGTATAGAGTATAATATATAGAGTACGACGACTGCGGGAGAAGTTGATATAGAGAAGAGAATCTTGATGACCAGATAGGATTATTCTTTTTAGAGGATAGATTTAGAGGATGACGAGTGCGGACACCTTAACCCACCTTGGCCGAGCAAGGAGCCGTTGCGCAGCTTAAAAGAAGCTTTGCTTGAGCCATTGAATTTATTTTGAACAAGCATACGTGTTGCCGTGCTTCTGTTCCTCCCGATGCATTGAGCGGGCCAACATTTTTTTTATATTTTTTCTTTTGCACTATTTTTTCCCCTCTAGAGTTTTGTTTTAGTCGCCATCATTTTCCTTTTTTTATTTTTTCCTCTAGATTTTCATTTTAGTTGCCATCATTTTCCTTTTAACTATTGAGATCCAATTATACCTAATGAAGTTACGGTGTTCTATATAAAGGCGCTCGTGTTGCCTGCCCAATTATCACTATTGAGATCCAAGGTACAATGCGAAACTGACCATCTACAATTCCGTTGAGGTGCAAACTAATTAACAATCTATAATTTCATTGAAATAGGTGCATACCGATTTGCAAAAAAACAGAATAGCACGCAAACCGACAACCTATAATTTCATTAAACTTGCAATGGGAAAAGTAGATGAACCGCCAAGCTTCAAGTTCTATTTGACCAATATATGGAAACCGACAATCTAATTTTTTCAAGATAAGATGCAAATTAAACGATTTGCAAAGGGAAAAGTACAACTAAATGACTAGCTACAGCTTCTATTTGGTAAGGGGAAGCAACAAATTACAAATTTGTTAACCAATATATGGAAACTTACAAACTACAATTTGATTAAGGTAAGATGTAAACCGCATACCGACAAGCTACATGTTCTTTACGGCAACGGAGAAATGAAAAACTACAATTCGTTACCACAAGATGGAAAACGACAATCTACATTTTCATTGAGAGATAAGATGCAAACAGATTTGTAAGGCGCAAGCCGACAAGCTACGCTTGCTCGTGTTAGGGGAAAATGACTAGCTACTAATAATTCATTAAATAATAGATGAAAACCATCAATCCACAATTTTAATTAGTTATACAATGAACTTAAATCAATATATAAGTTATGGGACATGATCCACAATTATATTCAGCGATGCAGCTGCCCTACCTGACCATCTGCGAGCGCATTATGTAACGAACGCCTCTTAACTAGAAAAAAGTGCATTTTACAACCCTCACCAATCTACTTTGTCAGCTCACCCCCTGAAAAAAAATTTAGTCTGCATTTACTTCCCCGAACTATTTGGTTAGTCCAACATTCTACCCCTCACGAGATTTCTCATTTTTGGTTCTTCGCGTATAATTGAGCTTTATGTTCAAATTTTGTGAGCAATCGGAGAACGTGATGCCTTATGTAGGCAAAATATTTTAAGATTTTTTATAATTATTTTCATAGATTATGAATATTTAATATGAATTTTATCATTGAGATTCAAATCTGCAAGAAAATTGATTTTAAAAATATAATATATTGTTATAACATAGGGCATCATGATATAAGCACCCTGCAAAAATTTGAACTTAAAACTCAACTTGTATGCATCTGAAGAAAAAAAAGAGAGAAATCTCATTTAGGGCTAGATTGAACTAATTGTAATAGTTCACAAGAGTAAATTGAGACTACATTTTGTTCGGGGTTAAGCAAAGTAATAGTTCACAAGAGTAAATTGAGACTACATTTTGTTCGGGGTTAAGTTGACAAAGTGAATTAGTGAGATAGCAAAATAGACTTTTACATTAACTCCAATACAAAATCCTGCACTAGCTTTCCATTAATAATTAGACTCCCCGAAATTATTTGGAACATATTAATTCTCCGTCTCATATATGATATATAACATCCAGCTACACAACTTTATAGCCAACATTGTTTTTTTTTTCTGTAACAGAAATCAGAAAAGGTTCCATAAAAAAAATCAGAAAAGATTGAAATGACATCTGTCGATGTGCCGGGCTGAAGAGAGAAACGTGGTCCTAGAGACGAAGGGTGTTTACTCGTGGTGTCGTCTTACCAAACACAGGTCGACTTCTCTGTGTATTTCTAGGCAAACAGCTCCATTTCGACGTGCAGGCGCTGGCGCTGCCGGTGGCGGAGGGCATGATGACGCACAAGGGCTGCATGCTGCCGTCCTTGGCGCTGCGGGAGCAGCAGGAACACCGCTCCCCGCCGCCGCCGCCGGTCTCCGTGGACCAGCGCCCGCAGGAGGAGAACCCGGTCTCGGAGGCCCCGCCGTATGCCTCCGGGCCGATCTGGGTCTGGGCGCCCGGGGCATCATCTCCCGACGTGTACCTAGTGAAGAGGAAGACGCCCAAGTCGGCGATGCCTCCGCCGGCTCCGAGGACGCAACCAGCGCCGGCTAAGGATCCGGAGGTCTATCTGGTGAAGAGGAAGACTCCCAAGTCAGCGTTGCCTCCGACGGCTCCGAGTCCGAGGACGGGTCCCGCGCCGGCGACGGATCCGGAGGTCTATCTGGTGAAGAGGAAGACGCCCAAGTCGGCGTTGCCTCCGCCGGCTACAAGGACGGAATCCGCGCCGGCGCCGGCGCCGGATCCGGACGTCAACCTGGTGAAGAAGGGCCAGCAGATTCATCAAAAGAAGAAGGACAAGCCGCGCGTGCCTCCTATGCCGGCGAAGCGGTGCCGGCACTGCTCCTCCTCGTCGACCCCGCAGTGGAGGGAGGGGCCGCAGGGCAGCGGCACGCTGTGCAACGCGTGCGGCTGCCGGTACAGGCAGGGGCGCCTGCTGCCGGAGTACCGCCCGCGGGCGAGCCCCACCTTCGAGCCGTCGGTGCACGCAAGCCGGCACAGCCAGGTGGTCAAGCTTCACCGCCGGCAGCAACAGAAGGGCAAGAACAACCGCCGGGCTCTGCCACTGGAGCAGCCGCCACCCATCACTCCCACTGACGAGGACGGCCCGCGCGTCATCGGCAGCGGCGGCTCGGTCGACGACTGTCCGGGGTCCGGCGGCGGCGACGACATGATGCACGAGCTCCCACTACCCTGGCGGTGGCACAACAACAACAAAGACTGCCCGCCGCCAGTGGACAACAACGCCGGCGGCTTGGGCGACTCGTCGGCCGAAGCATGGTGCCCTTGGTGCGCGCAGAAATGACGACCATGAGCCGAGCTCGCTGGACTCGCTGCTGTTGGACGGCCGTGTCTTCCCCGGCGACGATATACAAGGTAGTTTAGACGGTAACCGACAATCTACAATGGGCAAAAACAGACAATAATCCACAAATGCGCACTTGCACTCAGTGAAGTGCGCAAACCCACAATATGCAAGTTTGTTATGTAACGGAGTGTATAACGCACTACCGGAAAACCCATAATTGCCGAGTGCCTGAGGGTTTGCCGAGTGTAATTCCTCGGGCACTCGGCAAAATGGGTCTATGCCGAGCGTCTGGAGCAGGACACTCGGCAAAAAAAGGACACTCGGCAAAAAGGTCCGTACGGCAATATAGAAATCGACCAGCTTATCCATTAAGAAAAAGGAGTCACGACAAAGTACAATGTCGTTAGCCTATCGCGGGAAACCGACAATATCAATACAAATGATGCAAAATTGACAACGTGCGAGTTTGGTAGACGGTACCGACAATCTACGATAGATGAAAATAGACAATATAGAAACACGCACGTGCACCTAGCTAGTAAAGGATGTGAACCAACAATATTTGACCTTGTTACGCCGTGACCACTGCGCAACGACAATCCTTGGTGCACTTGCTCTAGGGTACATAACATATAGAGTACATATTGCGATTAGGCTTGGTTCAGCTTGATGAATACATTCGAGATCCCAGCCTTGTTGAGAGTTTCCCACCTTTTTTATGCTTTGAGAAATACCATCTACATGTATTAGCACGTTAACTCATCATGCTTGAACAAATACCATATGTATTGTCACATTTAACTCTTTGCTTATCTTTGATTTGTATTTTCCTTTGCATTGATTGCTATAGACGATATGTTCTAGCCCCGCCGGGGTTGGTTGCCAGGAGAGACGACGACGTTGGTCGTCGGATGGCGGCTCGCCAAGGAAGGACAGAGAGCATCCGAGCCCGGCCGGCGCGCAGGCCTTGCGCGCGTCACGCTCACGCACACCGCGCGGCTTGGCGATGGATGCAGCGTTGTTGCCCCCGCCGGCTAGCTGTTGCCTGTTGGCTGTTGCCCCACAAAAACCGGGGGCAGTAGTGGACCGGTCACCGGGTTCCTTTGGTGGGCAGACCGCAGTCCGCAGAGGCGCAGATGCAAAGCTCCATCGATCTCTAGCTCCAAGGTCTCTTACGAGAAGCTCTCGGTTTTCCATTTGACTACATTCCGTGTTGTCTTTAATACTAGCAAGGTGGCCCGCGCAAATAGCGCGGGAAGCTAGTGTTTGTTTTTTTAACAAACGGATTTTGAGTTCAAATTAATAGATGAAAATAGTTTTATTTAGTCTTGTCATTGTAATTTTTTTTCTAAGCCAGAGTAATATATCATAGTTTTTTTGGAACATAAGTTCAAATGAGAAGGAAATAAGTTATATGAAATTTTAGTTTAAAATATAATAATATAAATATTATATATTTTTAACATGGTTGCATTTTTAAAATTTCTAACTGGCGATGCACATTTTTGGTTGAAAGTTGTAGTGATGTTGAATTATATTTTTCATGTTTAGAGCGAGATATATGTTATTGGCTCAATGCATACCATTTTCGTTAATAGTTAGAATTTAATTTTGAGCTTGAATTTAAAATCTTAAAGGTCAATATATGCATCATTTTTGGCTTTCGTCCCATGCATATCATTACCATTTAATTTTTAGATTAATTTAATTTTGAGTTTGAGATCTAGGTTATTGGCTCAATGCGTACCATTACCATTTCTTTTTTTTTCTCCCCAAATATCCAATTGCTATAGCTCCATGCATGCTTGTTTAGTCATTGCCCAGTGGTCTCTTCATTTGGTTGTGTCCCTGTCTCCGTCACGTCTTTTTTCTCATCTTCCTTCTACTATAATAGTTACTCAAAGCACTTATATTTGAAGGATGGAAGTCATTGTCTCTCACGTTTGTCTTCCATCAGATGTTAAATATTTGTTCAAATTTAAAAAATAAATACATATAGTTTTATTTCTAATGGTATCATTTATTTATTTTTCTAGATGGAACAAACTAAGGTGCCTTCTATTTTTTCATCATTTTTATTCTATGCATGTTTCTATAATGATTTTTTACACATTTATTATTACAGTTGGCATGGTATAGCCTTTTTCTTTGAACTCATCCTCGCTCCTGCTTTTGCTTACAGAGGGTTTTACCCGCTATGCCACGAAGATATATTCGTGACGCTTAACATTTTACCATGCATGTTCTTTTCTCTTTTTGAACGCAACCTTCAACTTGCTATGGTTGGATGTGCATGTCAAGTCCCGATTTCCATATTGCTTTGTTATGTATCTTGTTAGAACTCTTTCCTATTTTTGAACGCAACCTTCAACTTGCTATGGTTGGATATGCATGTCAAGTCTCGATTTTCATATTGCTTTGTTATGTATCTTGTTAGAACTCTTCACGTAATTGCATTAGATCTCATTGGTCCACGATTATACTACATAGCAAGACATCGCTTTATTTCTAATTCTCGTTTTTGCTAGTGGTTTATCACCATGCTTTGGTTGCCACGGTAGGATGATACTCGGCTTTGATTGCCTAATTCTAATGCGATCATGTAGGGCCTATGACATGACTCTATAGTCATTCTATGATTGTTGTGCTTCTAATATTTGTATAAGTAAAATTCTTCAAAAATAAATAAAATTAAACACCATTTTTCATTTTTTTCTTGTATTATATTTATTTGTGTTTTGCATGTAATTTTTATATTTCTATCTTCTTCCAAATTCATATATAATACTACTAATTATCTCTTATTAATTGAATTTAACAAATTGGACTAATTTGAATGATTAATACTATCTTATAATATCAATATTGTATATTATTTTTTATTAACATGTCAGGTACTTTGTCAAAATTAAGCTTTATTTGCATCCATTTAATTTTTTAGTAATTGTATTTATTTTGTGCTAATAAATATATATAATATTGTTTTAATTACCATCCTAATTAAAAGATATATAATAATATAATAAGTGTTTAATTAGTTTGCATCCATTTAGCTATTTGTTAATTGTATTTGACACATAATTTTTATTTAGCTATATATTCCTTCCAAATTCATACACAAAACAACTATTAATTTTTTTATTTTTATTATGGAATAAGCTATGTATTTATTGTATTTGATATAGACTCTTGAGTTAATTGCTAACTTATATTTTTTAATTTGTAATTTATCTATTTACTATTTGTATTTGATATGTACTCTTTGTCCAGTGCTAATTTATATTTTATTTCAAATTTAAATATTTGGTATTCGTATTTGATATGGATACTTTGGTCCTAATTTACTAATTTTTTATTCTAAAAATAGGTACTATTAATTATTTTCAATAAAGACCTTTTATTAGGATAACATAGATCGATAGATCATTGTAACAATGTATATTTTTTCCTTTTTGATTTATAAATCTAAGGTTATCTACGTTTGTTACAAACTGTGGTTGGCGGAATTTCTTTGTCAACAAATTTGGTGGGATACTATTTGCACAAAAAAAATCTTTATACCGTGAATTAAACGTAGCTCAGTTGCTTATGTTTCTTGTGATGGAATTTGTCACCGGTTTTGAGTTCCTAACTCGGCGCGAGTGTAGCACAGCGAGGCATCTGTGATGACTTCGTCAATCTCGATCAAGATCGGAACAATAGGTTAAATCTTTCAGAGGTGTTTATAAGGGTAGGGTTTATGTGCGTGTATTCATAGGGGTGATTGTGCATACGTATGTGAGCGTCTATGTCTGTACTGGTGTTTCAAAAAAAAATCTTCATAACCCGACTCTAACGAATTGGTCATACTGTCTTTCTTTTGTATGCATCTGCCTGGAGATTATTCCATCTATTTAATGGCAATATGGGATTATCCATAACGGGTCTAGAGATTGGATACATCAGCATGCATGGGCGTGTGTGTAAAACACGTCAATTTCATCAATTTCTTCCTTTGCAGCACCATGTGGCTAAGGGTAGCATTTTCTGATGCCATCTATTTGTCCACATGGCGGAGCATCTAACCTACTGAATCACATAGTTCCAAAACAATGCAACTCATATATGCGCACAACTTCTATGACCTCCTTGATCTGGTTCACAATCGATCTGCACGTTGTCATCATCATCGATTGTTTCTGTATTTCAGAAAGTCATATGCGCACGATGTGGCTAGTATATATGCAGCACTTCAGCTGGTCATCAGCCACATACATGCAATTTATTGTACCCCTGAATGGACACAGCATGCGAACACGACTTCAGCCTTCAGCCATATCATTGCTCAATCTTCACAATTGGTGTGCCGCCTGCCCACTGCTAGCCAGAGTCTCACACACATCACGGCTCGAATAGCTGTAAATTTAGACACAAAAACCAGTATATCTTGTGTTTCTTTAAGATGCTCCCGCAAAAAGTTGTGCATGAGTCATGAAAAAGTCACCATTTTCTATCAACGTTTTAGCTCCGTATCGATGTGGACACTTGTTGCTAATTTACTTTTTTTATTCCAAAATTAGCTAATAGTGTATATTCTTTTCTTTTTTTATTAACGTGGGCATCTTCATTTAGAGTTATAACCGTATTCGACGTGGATATTTGTTGCTATTACTAATTATTTTTTATGAGAACTTTTAGGGATAAGATAGAATGTTAGATACGGTGTATATTTTTTTTCTTTTTTGTATGGAAAAATTGGTCTCATAGCATCATCGAAAGATGTCCATATCCGGAAAATACCATCAAACATTCATTGTCCCGTAAAATACCATCGAAACAATGCACCGTCCCCTCAAAATAGCATTCTATCGTACGTGGAGGAAACGCCGTCGACGCCGTCAAGCTCCTCCCCTTCTCCTTCCCAAGCTGTGCGGCTCGCTAGCCTCCCTTCTCCTTGTGAAGCTGTGCGGCCTTTGCCTCTGCTCCAGGTGCACCCGCTCCGGCCAGCTGCCCACTCAAGGGCCTGTTTAATTGGGGTGAAAGGGTGAAAAATGGTGAAAAGTTTATGCATTGGGTCGCGTGCACAGAGAGAAGAAATGAACTGACACGGTTCTCGAGTGGAAAGAGAATGGAAAGTTGGGGGAATTAAACAGGGCCCAAGTTCACAGCCGTGCGGCTGGCTCCGCCTGCCACTCCCGTGCGACCATCTGACACCAATCAGTTAAAAGGTTAGCACTGTTGAGAAACAGGATGGCAATGGAGGAGAAAAAAAAAAGAACAGTCACCTGAGATACTTGGCCGTTCCGCCTAGCTGGCAGCATTGTCCATGTGCAGCTAAGAAGACCCCAACGGCCAGGAGAAGGGGCTGGAGATGTTCCTGGCCCGCCGCCTGCAACCGTGCTTCCGGCGATGCCAGGGTAGAGGGAGTATTTCTGGTTCGGGAAGATGCTACCGTTGGTGGCGGCGGCCAGGGGCGACACGGCGGAGGCGGCCACGGTGACCTGCGGGGGGACAGTGTATTATTTCGATGGTATTTTACATGACGACGAATGTTTGATGGTATTTTCCGGACACGGATATCTTTCGATGCTATCAGACCAATTTTCTTTTTTTGGATTAACATGGGAATTTCTAGGACCGTTAGATATACATAAAATCTAACGGTGTATATTCTTTTCTTTTTTTATTAACGTGAGAATTAGATCGTTAGATATACATAAAATCCAACGGTGTATATTTTTTCTTTTTTAGATTAACGTGTGAATTTCTAGGACCGTTAGATATACATAAATCCAACGGTGTATATTCTTCTCTTTTTTGGATTAACGTGAGAATTTCTAGGCCCTCTCGGTGAACGTGATGGCTTCTTTTAACTCTGTTGTATTAAGATAATAGATTACGATAATAATAATATTGGTATATTTTTTTTAAAAAATAATGACGTGTATTGTTAATGTGTGTTAGGGAAATGTCGTGAAAACATATTAGACCAAAAACCGAGTGCGTGCTCCTTGGGCGCGGCTTGGCGATGGAGGACCATCGTCCTTGGCCCGGCCGACCCTCGAAACGGAAGCTAGCTACGGAGCGGTTTACAATTTTTTGTTACGGAGCGGAAGAAAACAAATAATGACGTGCAGTGTATGCATGGCTAATAGCTGTCTGTTACGGAGATTAATAAGTGTTGTAAATTAATATAAAGACCAAATGCCTTTTGCCTTTGTTACCATGTAAGTCGTGTATTTTTGAACAAACCATACCATCAACCACCGCTCTCCTCTCCGGCATGCACCTCGACGTCGCTGTGTACGTACGTTTCCTCTGCCGCTCAATGCAAGACGGCCGGCCTGCCGGCCGCCGCTTCGGTCGAGACGTACGCCGTCGTCGTCGCACGCACGCACGCCGGGCTGCTGATGATTCCGTCAGCTACCGTGCCGGAGACCTCGCCTTGGCATCTTGATTATTGCCTTCGTTTCATTAGATATATGATATGACGACGACGCTAGCTTCTCCTGTAACCTCTCTAGTAGCCTCGATCGCCATGGCAAGAAAACTATTTAAAAATATCATGAGCAAGAAAAACTATGGGTTTTTTTTTATCCTTGTTCGAACCCTATGCTGTACACACCACTTCAATCCACGATTTCAATAATTCAGTTGTTTCCAAGAACATTTAAGTTCATGACTCATCATGACTTGTATACATGTCCAGCTTTCATTTTCTCTTCTTAAATATGATGCCATGTCACTAAAAAAATCAAACAATTTTTCCTTTGTTTCAAATTACCCCTCCAAACCATGCATGGCTTCAATTCAGTTATTTCCTAGACTCCAAAAACATTCAAGTTCATGACTCATCATGAGTTAGTTGTATTCGTCTCTATCTTTCCATCTCTCTTCTTAAATATGATGCCACGCCACCTGAAAAAAAACATATATACATGTTCTTTTTTAGAAAAATAAGATATTACTCCATCTGATTCAAAATAGTTATTGTTTTAGTTTTCTTTACCGAGAATCCACACTCTCATACACTACTACCTTCTATTCTGTCCCCAACAATCAACATCGCCTTTGCCTTCACGTAATGAACGCATTCTCATGACACAGCACATAACATTGTCACCTTGATCTTGGTTGACTCTATAGTTTTTAGTTCTTGTTTACGACCCGCTTTGGGGACAAATTAACTTATTACGTATAGTTGCTGTAGTACCCACATAGTTCACCATTAAATCTACCGCTAATAGAGTGAGGTTGTGCTTCATAAAACTTGTATTATATTGCTATATGAGGTGAAATCTAACCTACAATCTAGGCATGCGACCAGGGCAAACCGACAATCCACAATTTCATGGATATAAGGTGCAAACAGTTTTCCAAAGGAAAATGGGTGCAAAGTGCAAATTGACAAGATATAGATACCTTAAGGTAACAAGAAATGGAAAAATACATATTTGTTTACCAATAAATAGAAACCAACAATCTACAATTTCATGAAGATAAGGTATGGTGCAAACTGATTCCCCAAGAAAATGGGCTGAAACCGACAAGCTATAGATTGTTTAACGTAAGGGAGAAACGACAAATACATGTTCGTTATCAATGAAACTGGCAGATTTTGTAGAGATAAGGTGCAAATCAATTTGCAAAGAAAAAGGGACGCTAATCGACAAGCTATAGATTCTTGAATCTACAAGGTCGATAAGGAGGAAACGACAAATAGATACTCATTATCAATAAATAGAAACAGACAATTTTGAATCTCATGGAGATAAGGTGCAAACTGATTCCTCGAAAAAAAATAGGTTGAAACCGACAAGCTATCGATTTTCTAAAAGCTATCGATTTTCTAAGGTTTTTTTTTTCCATAACGGGCCGAACCCGGAATTTCATTACTCTTGAGCAACGAAATCATAATCGATTTTCTAAGGTAAGGGAGAAACAACAAATATATATTCGTTATCAATGAACGAAAACTGACAAATTTTGTTGAGATAATGCAAATCGATTTAAAAAAAAAGACGCTAATCGACAAGCTATAAATTCCCGAATCTATACATTCAATAAGGAGGGAAACAACAAATAGATATCCATTACCAATAAATGGAAACCGACAATCACAAATTAGTCGAGATAAAGTGCAAATCGGCTTGCAAAGCGAAAAGGATGCAAGCCGACAAGCTACATGTTCGTTATGCAAAGGGGGAACAACATACTACAAAATTACAAATTTGTTAGACAACATATATATGGGAACAAGCAATCGGTGATTTCGTTGAGATAAGGTGCAAACCATCTTGCAACCAAAAAGGGCATGAATTGAGAAGCTCTAAGTTCTTTATTATTGTAATAAAAACAGCAGATTACACATCCGTTAAGCACAATAGATGGGAAGAACAATTGTAACTGTGAGGCAACTAAAGCAAGTCGACAATAAGTTCATCATCGAATGCTGCCCCGATAAGCTTCCTACGGAAGGCTGCTGTAGCTTTTCAAAAAGATTCCTGGAAATGTGCTGGCATACCCATCTGTATAGTCCGTCTGTATGATTTTGTTTTTCCTGCAACTGAAATTAGAAAGGGTTTGGTAGTCACCACCTTTAAACCATCGACGTCGTGTAGCGCGTGACGGCGTGAGGCGTCGCGCAGGCCGTGAGCTGGTGCAGGCGTACAAGCTATGGCTGTGCAGCCGGGTCACGCTGTGGACGGAGAGACGTTGGAGCCAAGCAAGCCGCGGCGCAGACGTTCGTTCGGTAGCCAGGGAGGTGCTCGGCCGTTGGATCAAGAGTCAGTCCACGTGGAGTGAATCGGATACACCCTAACCTACCCCCGTCGCGGCACTCCGGTATATGTAGATGACGGACACACCCAGCGTTCTTCAGTTTCCATTCGAGCGAGCATCCACGGAAATGTGCAAGCGCAAGGCTTCCCATCCGCCCTTGTCGCAGAGCGAGCAGGGCCACCGGGAGACGGTGGCGACGCCGGTCCCCGACGAGCCGCAGCCGCCGCGCGGAGAGGGAGCGGCGGGATGGGCCGGGGCGGCCTGCGACGCCGGCTGCGGCGGCGCGGAGAGGGAGGGGCGCCGCGCCGACGTCCCGGCGTGGGCGTCGTCGCTGCTCTACGTCGTCATCGCCTTGTCGCAATCCGCCGTTACGCGCAAGGAGCGAAGCCGTCGCGTCCGGGCCAAGCCGTCCGGCTGGTGGGGCTTCAGGCTCCCCGTCCCCCCACCGCCGCCGCCGGCCAGGAAGCGGAGGCTGACGAAGAGAGAGGGTAAGTGCCTGGACTGCGGCGCGACTGAGACGCCGCAGTGGAGGTCCGGGCCAGATGGCCTGTGCACGCTCTGCAACTCCTGTGGCGTCCGGCGCAGGGCAGCCGGCGAGCGGCACGGCGAGCTGCGAGGCCCCCGGCGGCCGACGGCGACGGCCGACTCCGACCCCGACTACGAGCTGCCGCCGTCGCCTCCGCCACCTCCGGAAATGATGCATGCCGCGCCGCCGACTGTGGAATCGGCGCCGGCGCCGGCCGTGGACCAGGGGAGGAAGACGATCAAGAAGAAGAAGCCGGCGAAGCATAATGAGAAGAGGCAGTGCGACCACTGCCGCTCGTCGTCCACACCCCAGTGGAGGGAAGGGCCGAAGGGGCCCGGCACGCTGTGCAACGCGTGCGGCGTGCGGTACAGGGAGGGGAGGCTGCTGCCGGAGTACCGCCCGCAGGCGAGCCCGAGCTTTGACAAGTCAAAGCACGCCAGCTGGCACAGCCAGGTGCTCGAGCTTCGCCGCCGGCAGCGCAAGAACAAGCGCCAGCAGGAAGCCGGGGACCCCAGCGAGGACGTCGACCTGATGCCGCCGCCGCTGCCGCGTCCAGTGGGCTTTATCGTCAGCGAGCTGAACGTCAGCGCCATCCACGACAACTCGGCTGAGGCAGGTGTGTCCGACGTGGCTAGGGACGAGGTGGGCTTCTCGCTCGAGCTGGACCCGTTCCTCCTCGACGGGCCGGCTGCACCAATGTTAGTCGACCCCATCATCGTCGACTAGGTGACTGCTAGTCTAGGTATAATCCGGCTAGATAGCCTAGGTAAAATCTACCTAATAAACCGAGGATGTGTTTCGCTTGTTGTATTGCGGTGACCAATGTAATCACTACCGTTGGAATTCAACTTATAAGATTGGCGCGCAAGTCAGCGGCACAAATCGATAATTTCGTGCAAACATATTTCTTAATGGAACAAAGTGTGGAACCAACAAAAGGAATAAGGGGTTACGACAAACTACAATCTCACCGGCCAATAGATGGAAACTGACAATATCAATGTGCGTCAGCTCTAAGGGGGAGACCCTTCCTCCTCCACCTATGCCCCACCACCATACCCCGAGCGGCCGCCACCATCATCCCTGGGCAGCAATGGTGGCGGCGACGGCCAGCGGCAGCTCCAAGTGGAGCTGGCCGCGTTCCTTTCCTGTCCCTCCTCTTTTACCCTGTTTTTCTCCCTTTTCTCCTTCCTTGATCTTCACGTGCTCGGATGTCGATTCTGTTTGGTGGCTGGACGGATCTAGGTCAAGGAGGACCAAAACTGCATGATACCGACCGGATGCTTTTGGCTCCGGTGGTGGGCGAGTCTCCGGTGGACCTACCCTTGGCACGGCGATGGCTCAAGGTCCTGCACGCGGAGGTGTCTGCCTATTGCTGACGGCTTTGGCTCGGTGACATGGTCCCTAGGCATGGTGGCTGGCAGCCTGGGGGCATTTTCTCGCGGCACAGGACATTGAGCAGAGATGTTGCTCGTGCATGGGGGCTTGGGGCGGCGACTCGGGGCCCTGCCACAGCATGGAGCGAGCGACTGTGGTGGAGACCTGAATGGTGATTTATTCATGGTGACATGAGGCATCGTCTCTGAAGACTTCTAGGTGCTTGTGGTGAAGTCAGAGTTCTGGTGGCAGCTTGGCTGATGGAGAAGATCTAAGATTCTTAGGGAGGTGGGTGACATTGCACACACCAACGAGGGTAATTTGAAAAATGGGTCCATGGCATGGAGTCTAGTGGAGGATGTGGCGAGGCGGCCCCTGCACTATGTTCTTTGAGGCGACGAGAGAGCGAGGAGTTGGAGCCCAATGGGGGATGTGGCGAAGCCCCACGCATTGTGTTTTCATGGTGGTGACTGTGAGGCAGCCTTGGTGGTTCTTGATCTGGTGAAATAACTCCGTCGGCAGGGGTGTCTTGTTGCAACGGCACTACAATGATAGGTTCTTCTTGGCACCGGCCTTCTCGGTGCGCTATGGCCTACTTCTCTCAATTTCTCTAAAAACGTGAAACCAAGCTAGTGTGTAGGCAACTGCTTGTGTGTGCCCTATGGTTGACGACGACTTGGTGTTGTGTCAGCGGTTGGCACTGCATAACAGTGGGTAGTTCGGCGTACGGAGATTTGCTTTCAGTGGTTTAAGTTGCATGGTGCTGGCATTGATGTGTTGTTGTGGTGAGCGATAGTGGTTCAGAGTTGTGTGGTGGTGGTTGTGTTATTGTCATCGAGTGTTGTTGTGAGTAGTGTTACTTGAGTTGACCGGTGTTGGGATGTTGTTTTTTTCGCTCAACCTGGGCTTTCATCTTCTTTTTATTATAATCGGCAGCTCTTCTACCTGGTTTGTTTTTTAATAAAAAAAAGACAACATCAATGTAGTGGCCGACTATGTACAAGTTTGTTAGATGTGCATGCACAGTTAGCCCAGGGTGCACAATCTGCAAGTTCTTATGTGACATGTGGACAACCTAAATCTACAATTGTGTTAAGCAATGACATGTGAAGCGATGATCTACAAATTTCTTATGTAGCGAGCGCTCACCAATTATCTTGTCGCGCGCGCGCGTGTGTGTTCACGCGCGCGCCAGCGGCCGAGCATGCGTGTGTGCACGCACGGGTGTGTGTGTGGTGGAAGGGGGATCTTACACAGTAAGCTTCATCAAAAAATTCCAACAAATACCTTAGAAACCTATTGGCATTGCTTTCGAACCATTTGACCCCACCTCTAAAAGGATAGCCCTAGCTTCGACAAGTCAAAGCACGCTAGCTACCGCAACGAGGTGCCCGAGCTTCGCCGACAGCGAAAGAACAAGCGGTATAGCAGGAACCCATGGACCCAAGTCAGGACACGGACCTAATGTCGCTGCCGCCGCCACGCCCAGTGGGCTATATCACTAACAAGCTACACGTCAACGCCACCGATGACAACTCGGCCAACGCAGGTGTGTCTGACATGTCCCATGGACGAGGTGGGTTACTCGATCTAGCAGGACCCGTTTCACCTCGACGGGCCGGTTGCACCAATGATAGTCAACTAGGGCACTACTAACAATTTCATGCAAATGGCAAACCTATTTCTCCAGGGAACAAAGGTGGAAATCAACATTGGCACACAAGCAAGTGGCACAAACTGATAATTTCATGCAAACCTATTTCTTGAGAGAGAACAAAGGGTGGAAACCAACAAAATGAATAAAGGGTCATGACATACAATCTCGTTAGCCAACAGATGGAAACAGACAATATTCATGTAGTGGTAGGCTATATACAAGTTCGTTAAATGGTAACACACAATTTGCAATGAGCGAAATTAGACAACTGGCAAATGCGCCAACTTTGTCTCCACGCCATCGTGCACGGCATCGAAGGCCACGCTGACCACTGCAGACTGCTGGGTGTTTTGGGCCAGATCTCGGCGGCTGCGGCTATATATGGGTCATCGGACATCATCGGCTTCGCCGCCATCTCCCGACGCTCCTGATCGCTCAGCCATGAGGACGGGCACGCCATGTGTGGCTGCTCGAAACAGAAGAATTGAAGGAGGCTCTCCTGTGACCTGTCTATCTATAAATACCAACGGAGCGATGGGGTTGTTGGGCTTTTGCGTATGCCTTTGTTCTACTGGAAGCTCATTAGAGAAGGATTATTGGGCATTTCATATTAGAGTTCACGTTTGTTACTCTAGTTAATGGCTTGTGAAGTGCACTTGCAGATTGTTGGCTCCCATATTGTTGCTTAATGCCATTGTAGATTTTCAGCACCCACCTCACATAACGAACTTGTTTGTCGGTTTGTGTACGCTATCTTACATACTTGTATGTTGTGTGTGTGTGGCACTGGCCCGGTTTGGATATGATCCAACGGCAGTAGACCCCGCGCAACTCCACCAAATTCCATTCTTTCCAATGGCTTTCAGTTAACGGAATTACTAGAATGGTAGACTTCCATAATTAATGGGCCCATATGGCCATCTATAGTGTAGGGTGGCGATGAAAGCCATTGGAAAGAAAGGAATTTGGTGAAGTCACGTGGGGTCTACTGTCGTTGGATCATAACCAAACCGGGCCAGTGTCACACACACACACACAACATACAAGTACGTAATATAGCACACACAGACCGACAAACAAGTTTGTCGTGCGAGGTGGGCTCCAAAAATCTACAATGGCATTAAGCAACGATATGCGAGCCAACAATCTACAAGTTCATTGCGCAAGCCGTTAACTAGAGTAGCAAAAGTGCACTCTAAGATGAAATGCCCAATAATCCTTGCTCCGATGAGCTTCGAATAGAACAAAGGCTCCTCTAAATTTTCAAAAAGATTGCTAAATATCTAGTGGCATACATAAAAGCCCACCAACACCAATCGCTCCGCTGGTATTTATAGACAGACAGGTCACAGGAGACAGCCTCCTTCAGTTCTTCAGTTTCGAGCAGCCACCAAGCATGACGTGCCCGTCCTCTTCATTGAGCAAGCAGGAGTGCCGAGAGATGATGGCGGTGGAGCCGACCTCCGACGACCCACAATCTTTGACTAACAGATTCAACAGTCTCTGATGGTCAGGGTGGCCTTTGACGCCGTCGGAGATGGAGCGGCATATTTGTGGGTTGTCTAATTTCGCCCATTGCAGATTGTCTGTTACAATCTAACGAACTTGTACATAGCCTACCACTACATGAATATTGTCAGTTTCCGTCTATTGGCTAGCGAGATTGTAGTTTGTCGTAACCCCTTATTCATTTTATTGGTTTCCACCCTTTGTTCTCTCTCGAGAAATAGGTTTGCATGAAATTATTGGTTTGTGCCACTTGCTTGCATGCCGATCCTGGTTTCCACCCTTTGTTCCATCGAGAAATAGGTTTGCACGAAATTATCGGTTTGTGCCACTTGCTTGCGTGTCAATCTTTTAAATTGAATCCCAACGGTATTGATTATATATATTGGTCACGTAATACAACAAACCTTATGAAGCACAACCTCAGTTTATTAGGTAGATTTGCCTAGGCTAGCCGGAATATCTAGGCTGGTAGTCACCTAGTCGACTCACAACGGGAAACCAGGGGTTTGCCGAGTGTCCCAAACACTCGGCAAAGGATGATATACACTCGGCAAAGACTTTGCCGAGTGCTACACTCGGCAAAGAGCACTCGG
>CM014272.1:86904023-86936677 GCA_004135705.1 Alloteropsis semialata | reverse complement strand
GTTGTCGGCGCGGCCCTTCGCTTGGAGGACTCGGGAACGGAGCCCGGGTCCCCTTGGAAGGTTCTTGCTTCGTGGACCACCTCCATCTGCAGTACGCTGCGTTCGATGCCGGTGCAGAGGTGGAGCCCTTCTTTGTCGCAGCCCTTGGAGAGGTGTACGTCGCTGCGGATGGAGAGGACGCCGTTTGGTGCTGGCATCTTCATCAGTAGATACGTGTAATTGGGGATCGCCATGAACTTGGCGAGCGCTGGTCTCCCCAATATGGCGTGGTAGGCGGTGGTGAAGTCGGCGACCTGGAAGTTGAGGTACTCGGTCCTGAAGTTGTCCGGATCACCGAAGGTGACGGGCAGAGCGATCTGCCCGAGTGGTTTGGAGCCTTTGCCCGGGATCAGCCCGTAGAACGGGTGGAGAGAAGGAGTCAGGGCGTCGAGGCCGATGCCCATGTCCCTCAGCGTCTGGGCGAAGATGATGTTGAGCCCGCTCCCACCGTCAATGAGTACTTTGGTGAGGCGGGAGTTGTGCACGATCGGGCTGAGTACCAGCGGGTACTCGCCCACGTCGGAGACCTGGAACCACTGGTCCTCCCTGGAGAAGGTGATCGGCTGCTCGGACCAGCGGAGTGGTTGGATCGGCGATGTGTAGCAGGAGAATATCTCCCGGTCGCGTACTTTCTCCCGGCGCTTGTCCTCTACAGGCGGTGGTCCTCCGAGGATGAAGTTCACCTGTCTGTCGACGTTCGGGAAAGCAGGGTTCGCGGCAGCCCCTTTTCCCTTGTCGCCTCTGTCGTCATCCTGCGGCGGAAGCTTCCCTTCCTTCTTCTTGTAGGCGTCGGCGAGCCCCATGCAGTCGATCATACGATGCTTGGACTGCTTGTGGATGGGGCAGGGCCCTTGGAGCATCTTCTCAAAGTCGGCGCTGAAGTTGGACCGCGGGCGAGGGCCACTACGGTCCATGGCGGCGACGGTGAAGTCCCTCGAGCGCTTTCGGTTATCCCTCCTGCTTGGTTCAGGTCGGGAACGGCGCGTGTCCTCCTTCTTCGGGCGGTCTTCCCGGCGAGGGGGACGATCGTCGTCCCGAGAGCTTTTCTTGCCGTAGTGGAGACGGACAGCCTCCTTGGCGTTGGCCATCTTGTTCACCCGGCCAAAGAACTCGCCGGAGGTCTTTGGCAGGTCTTCACAGAGGCGCTCGAAGACGGCGGAGTCGGCGAGGCCGTCGAGGAAGTAGCTGATGATCTCGGACTCGGAGCAGCCGGGAACTAAGTTTCGGTTCTCCATGTACCGGTCGGTGTAGTCGCGGAGACTCTCCCCCCGGTTCTGCTTGACCTTGCCGAGGTCCCAGGCGGTGCCTGGTCGGATGGAGCTCCCCTGGAAGTAGCTTTTGAACTTGTCGCAGAGGGTCCCCCAGCTGTCGATGGAGTCGGGCTCAAGGCTGTGAAGCCAGGTTAGCCCTACCTTGGTCATGGCGACGGGGAAGTAGGCGCACATGGCGTCGTGGTCGCCGTTCACTGCGCGGATGGCGATGCTGTACGTTCGGAGCCACAGCGTCGGATCCGCCTTCCCGTCATATTTCTCTATGCCTGTAGGTTTGAAGTTAGCAGACATTCTGATGGATCTTACTCGGGCAGTGAATGCCGGGAAGCCGTCGCAGTCGTTGAGGTTCCCGGCATCTGCATGCCCTGAGTCGGTGGAGTAGTCTTCCGGGGTGTTAGCCCGGGGCGGCCTGTCCCGTCCGAGTGGAGCCCCGTACTTGCGGTCGAACTCTCGCCGGCGTGCGGCCTCAGCGGCCTCGAGCTCTCGGCGTTGGCGTGCTTCGCGATCCAACCCCGGAGGGCCGTGTTCACGGTTGTACTCGGCGCGCCGTCGGAGTTCTTCCTCGTCCCTCCGCTGATGACGGTCGTCAAGGTTCCTTCGGAGATCGCGGTTGCGGAGTTGTTCGCGGAGATCGGGCTGCTCGACCACGCCGCGATCGGCTTCTCGGCGACTGGCCGACCTGGAGTGGCGAGATGAGGAAGCAGGAGCCCTCTGGGCGTTGATCATGCCCGCGGCTGCGGTCAACCTGACCTTGATCCGGTTGAGCTCAGGGGTTTCTGGGATCCCTTCAAGCTCTTGGTGCGCGGCGGCAAGGTTGGCCGATGGAGTGGCGTAGACACCTACGCCGCCGATCTCTTGGACGAAGTCGTCTTGGAGATTACGCGTGATCCTGGGGTTTCGGCGTTCTCGCCGCGCGTCACGGCGTCGTTGTCTTTCACCGTTACGCCCGATCCTGGCGTCACGGCGTGCTTGATCCTCACCCTGGACCGTTGGTTCGTCGGCGGATATGTCGGAGACGAACGTCTCCCGCTTGGCAGGCGTGATCCTCTTATTTGGAGGGAGGACACGTGTCACCCGCGGGAAAGTCGGAGATGGTTCTGGTTCAGGCGGAGTCGGCGCAATGTCCGGAGTAGATCCGATCTGGACAGCCACGATGGGATCGAGCGCCCCGATCGCATCTGGAGAGTAGTCGGCGTCCATGCGTTCGCCGAGTGCTTGTTGGTAGACGGCCCCGCTGTTCCTGAGTCCCAGCGGGAATCGTGCCGGCGAGGCGATGCTCCGACGAGCTGACTCGGTGAGTTCAATGCATTCACCGACGGAGGCGATGGCGTGATCCATGTCCGCCTCGAACTGGCGTTGGCGGGCAGCCCATCGGCGCCTTCGTTCTTCGGGTGTCTCCTGCACCCTGGGTGGTTGAGGCGGAGTGGACGAAGCAGTCGGCGATATAGGAGAAGGCGCGTTCCCCTCGGATGACGGGAGAACAACGCCGGCCGTCGCGGTCGCCGAGTTGTTGGCGATGATTGGCGACGGAGTGGTGATGGTGACGATCCCGTCTGGTGTAGCGCCGAGGCGTGGCGCTGTCTCCTCCGGGGTGGCGTCACGGGAGAAGGAGAGCTCTCCCTCGGGTCCGGCAGTGAAGACCATGGATCCGAAGAAGAACATAGCCCCCTCGGTGATGGAAATCTTCATGGTTGCCGGCGTGATGACGGCGGAAGTGAATGCCATCGAGCTTTCAGATTGATCTCGTCGATCAACCCCTACCTGGCGCGCCAACTGTCGGATGTTTGGACCCGGCAGTCCACACAGGGTAGCCTACGTGGTTGATTTGTCGAGGGACAGATCGAGGATCAGAAGTCGATGGTAACACAAGACGCAAGGATTGAACAGGTTCGGGCCGTCGAGATGACGTAATACCCTACGTCCTGTGTTGGCGGCGATTGTATTGCTGTGTATGAAGTTCCTGAAGGATCTCCGTAGTTGGGTTCTGTCCTAGGGTTGTATGATCGTGGGTTGTAGCGTAGATGTTCCTCCTCTGGAGGGGGGTCTCAGGGCGCCTTATATAGTCCGGCTGCCTTGAGTTACAAGTCGGCCAGAGATCGTAAACTACCCGAATTACAAGGATTTGATCCTATAACGATTACAGATATCTTTCCCTATAATTCCGGCTAGTTTATCTTGATCTCCGAGCTTCTTGCGGGATACGCCGTCTTCTTCCTTGTCGCGCGCGCCGTCGCGCCCATCCGGTTCGTCCGACTGGTGGGCCTCCCGACTGGTGGGCCACCCAGTCTGACAAACCGGTCCAGTCACTCGGATTGGGCCGCCCCTTGCTGGTTGGGCCAATCCGCCTGCTGGGTACCCCTGGGGGTCTACCCCCGACACTTCAGTTCTTCAGTTTCGAGCAGCCACCAAGCATGACGTGCCCGTCCTCTTCATTGAGCAAGCAGGAGCGCCGAGAGATGATGGCGGTGGAGCCGACCTCCGACGACCCACAATCTTTGACTAACAGATTCAACAGTCTCTGATGGTCAGGGTGGCCTTTGACGCCGTCGGAGATGGAGCGGCATATTTGTGGGTTGTCTAATTTCGCCCATTGCAGATTGTCTGTTACAATCTAACGAACTTGTACATAGCCTACCACTACATGAATATTGTCAGTTTCCGTCTATTGGCTAGCGAGATTGTAGTTTGTCGTAACCCCTTATTCATTTTATTGGTTTCCACCCTTTGTTCTCTCTCGAGAAATAGGTTTGCATGAAATTATTGGTTTGTGCCACTTGCTTGCATGCCGATGCTGGTTTCCACCCTTTGTTCCCTCGAGAAATAGGTTTGCACGAAATTATCGGTTTGTGCCACTTGCTTGCGTGTCAATCTTTTAAATTGAATCCCAACGGTATTGATTATATATATTGGTCACGTAATACAACAAACCTTATGAAGCACAACCTCAGTTTATTAGGTAGATTTGCCTAGGCTAGCCGGAATATCTAGGCTGGTAGTCACCTAGTCGACTATCATTGGCGCAGCCGACCCGTCGAGGAGAAACAGGTCTAGTTGTAATAAACATAACATAAGCACTCGTGTACCACTAACGGCCCATATCCAAATCGGACAAGTATGTAACATACCATATCCAAAATGGGCCGGTGTCGCTCACACAACACACAAATACGTAATGCAGCATTTATAGTGTCTCATCTATATTTTCAAAAAGATTCTAAATGTCTGGTGGCATACACATTTATAGTTCGCCGCATCTATAGTTTTGTTTTTTAGACGTATTTATAATTCGTTTCATCTATAGTTTATTTTGTCTGTATAGCAGAAAGTAAAATGACACGTGGACCGTGTAGGGTGACGATGAAAGCCGTTGGAAGAAAGGAATTTGGAGGAGCCGCACAGGGCCTGCTGCCGTTGGATCACCAAGCGCGACACGCGTCGACTATCGTCCGGAGCAGGGCTGCGCAAAAGCCCACCTACCACCACCGCTCCGCTGGTATTTATATACAGGTCAAGTTCAGATTCGAGCTGCCACGGTGCCACCCCCGCATGACGTGCCCGTCCTCATCGCTGAGCGAGCAGGAGCGCCGGGAGATGGCGGCGAAGCCAATCTGCGACGACCCACAGCTGCAGCCGCCGGGATCTGGCCCAAACAGATCCCAGCGGTCTGAGATGGCTACGGTGGCCTGCGACGCCGTCCGCGACGGCGCGGAGAGGGAGCGGCGCCTCGCTGATGACGTCCCGGCGTGGGCCGCCGCCGTTACGCGCAAGGAACGCAGCCACCTCGCCAAAGCCAGGTCGTCAGGCTGGTGGGCTTCAGGCTCCCCGTCCCCCCACCGCCGCCGCCGGCCAGGAAGCGGAGGCTGACGAAGAGAGAGGGTAAGTGCCTGGACTGCGGCGCGACTGAGACGCCGCAGTGGAGGTCCGGGCCAGATGGCCTGTGCACGCTCTGCAACTCCTGTGGCGNGAGGCCCCCGGCCGGGGACGGCGCGGGCCGACTCCGGCAGCCAGGACGTCGACCTGATGCCGCCGCCGCTGCCGCGCCCCATGGGCGACACCCTCACCGAGCAGCAAGCCGGTGCCATCGACGACGACGACGGCTCCGCCAACGCAGGCGCGCCCGGATCCGACGTGCCAATCGACGAGCTGGGCTCACTGCAACTGGATCCATTCCTCCTGGATGGGCCGGCGGCGCCAATGGTAGTCGAGCAGGAAGAACCCTTGCTGGATCAACATCGACTAGTAGGGCAGCCAGCCTAGCTAGGTATAATTGGGCTAGCTGTGATGAGAATTCTCGTCTTCTTTCCTTTACCTACTTCCCAATTCCCAGAAGTAGCACTCATTGATTCTGTCAGTGTGTTTAATTTGTTTGGTCTTAAAAACTCAGTATGTTAAATTGTTAATTGAATTTGGTTAAGTTTGTCGTTCGCCGGTGTATCTGTTTGGTCCTATAAAATATATCCGTGTAGATTCTAGGTAGCAATTCTCCAGCGAAATCTAGGATTTGATATACGGCTGCAACAGAGGTGAGGTGACGATGTGTGCATAATATTTTTTTTCTTTCTTTGCGACAATGTATGCATATATAGCATGGCATCATGAGTCGAACCCCATTCTTGTCCAGGAGAGGTGAGAACCCAGTTGGGCAAGATGATAAGTATGTAGGTGCAGTGCTCTAGATTCCTGAAACTGAGAGACCAATAAGATATTTAGGTATACCTATTCCTAGAGTTGCAGATTACACGGTGAGTTTTGCTTCTGGTTGTGCCTTGAACACAGAAGCAAAGTGAAAGACGTGTCAACTGAAGCCTAGAATGAGCAACCCTTGCCATCATGTTTAATTACTTCACTGGATCAGTAAACTGCGCCTAACCGGTTTGAGCTCCATCTAGGAGTGCTTTGTTCTGCTTGTCATACTTGGCCACAACACACACATTGCTAGTTATTAGTCGATTCCTGCGTCGAAGTGAGGCCCATGACGATTTCTCAGCACACTTTGTTCTGTCTATCATGAAGAACAGAAAAACAGCAAAACAAGCGGATGAACAAGAGTTTCTATGACCTCCCATTGGATATTGCATGCTCTCGGTTCCGCCGGATTGCATAACCTCCCCGCTAGACCTAAAGAAAAATTTAGGCGTCACCACAACTGATGAGGAAAAGAATGGCATTGGCACCAAAACGTTCGTCATTACAATCTACCAAAATAACTGAGGTTTTGCTTCACAAGGCTTGAATTGCGGCGATCAATCATTACTGTCGCAACCTAACTTACAAACTTGGCGCGCAAGCCAGCCGCACAAACCAAAATAATGTTTTTAGGACAACATGCAAACCGATTTATAGAGGGAAAAAGGCGCAAACCGACAAGCTAGTCCGTTAAATTTGTTATAGGTAATCAGTGTGCAATGTTAGTCCGTTAAATTTGAAAAATAAATTTGTAATAGGTAATCGGTGTACAAAATAAATTGCTAGTTAGTCCGTTAAATTTGAAAAAGGCACAAACCGATTTAACGTTAAATTTGCAAACCAACAAGCTAGTCCACTGTGCTACATGGAGGGAGCTTCATTGTGGGCAATGTGGGCCATGCCCCCACTGCACCCCCATCCTCCTAAATTTGCTAAAGCAGCAATAGGTAATTTCACTACGTAAATACTCTGTATATACATGCTAACCAGCTCTCTCATTGCCCCCGCCCGCCCCACCACCCCAAGGTCCGCCACTGAATGTGCTATGCAACGGCACATGAAATGACAATCTACAGGTTTGTTATGCAACAAGAGTCCACACAAAATTTCTTCTTAACGAAAAACGTGCTGAGCCACTGTCGCAAAAACAAAATCCACACATTAGTAGCTAGTGCGATATAGTAAACCACAAGCTCCGATATGCAACAAGAGCGTGGTTCCTTTTGTGGCGCGCGTGTTCCCGTAAATGGGCCGACAGCCCAGTTGCATGCGTCCATGGCAGGATGGTTGTAGTTCCTTGTCCTATCCGTGTGGTGTTGTCCTCCATCAATCTGTTCCTGTTCGCTAGAGAGCCGCCGCCGTTCCGGCGACCCGCGACTCTAGGGTTCTAGGATCCCACTGTGCAGTCGAGACCCTCGATTCGCACCCAACTCAACTCGATTCTTGGCTCTAGCCTCTCCTCGCTCCGCGGTTCGGGATGATAAAGGGGCGAACCTAGCTTCGCTACCCGTCCTTGGCCTGCGTCTGTGAGGGAGAAGTGTGCTGAGATCGATTTGCCAGATCTCTTTAGAGGGCTTTTTTCCCCTTTTCTTTGTGAGAGGAGTGGCCAGTGAGGGCCGCTGCAGTCATGGTGGATGGGGGCGAAGCCGGATCCAGTGCAAATGTTGCAGATATGTTGGGACGCCTCAACCTTACATCGGAGGAGAATGATGCGCTGGTTGTTGACGATGATGCCTTGGAGTGCTTGGCGACCTCAGACCTTGCAATCATCGGTAAGGTCCTCTCGTCTAGCGTCCTGCACATCAGCACAATCATGGCAGCGTTACGACCCGCGTGGGGAAATCCGAAGGGGCTGAACTCAAAGTCAGTGGGAGACAACATCTTTATTGTGGAATTTGGCTCCAAACAGGATTTGGACCGAGTTCTGGATGGCTCTCCCTGGAATGTGAGCAAGAAGGCTGTCTTGCTCCAAAAATTTGATCCAAATCTGAGGCCTTCAGATGTCACTTTTGACAAGCTGCCAGTGTGGGTGAGGATTTACAATCTCCCCTTCGGCCTGATGAACAAGGAGTGGGGAATGAGGCTTGCAGGGAAGATTGGTACTGCAGACAAGGTGGATGTGGATGCCCAGGGCAGAGCATGGGGACCGTTCCTTCGTGCTAGGGTGCTGATTGCGGTATCTAAACCCCTACGGCGATGTATATCTATCTTCTCGGCTAAGAGGAATGCCCAAGAGTGGTATGATGTGCGGTATGAGAAACTACCCAACTACTGCTACTCTTGTGGAGTTATTGGGCATTCATCTCTGGAGTGTCCAACTCCGGCTGAACGCAATGAGGAAGGCTTGCTTCCTTATGGAAATGATCTACGTGTCCCTGATGAAACCAAGAAGAAGAAGGGAACAGAGGATATGTACTCCCCTTCACCACCAGTGGGCCGTAGCTCCAACACAGGAGAGCGTCATGGCAAGTTTGAGGGACGCTCAACTCCTCGAAGCACTGCTGATAGCAATGGAAAGGAGGATGGCTCATCAACTAAGGGGGAAGCTCACTTGGGGGGAAAAGATGATGCAGCCACTTCACCCTTGAAACAACAGAAAAGGAGGACAGGAAAGAAAGGCGCAGCTGTTGAGCCACGCAACCTTGCAGGAGAACTTTTTCCGTCTCGAAACAAATGCCCAGGCAGGAAGCGCAAGCAGGCTAAGAATCCCAACTCACGCCAAGAGGAAAATGATACTCCGGGAGGGACAGGCCTACCTCATGATGCCATGGCTCTGGTTGTAGCTAATGTGTCATCTCAGCATCCACCTGAGGAGCTGCGATTTGAGGATAATGGAGAAGAGTTGGCCAAGAAGGTGAAATTGGGGAATGAATCAAATGTTGTCATAGCGGCGGCGGCTGGAAACCAGCCCCGCCGAGAGCCATGAATCTCCTATGCTGGAACTGCCGAGGCTTGGGACGGGACTCGGTAGTTGGTGAGCTTCGCTGGTTAGTGAAGCAATACCGCCCCTTCCTCCTATTCTTATCCGAAACCAAGATGAGGGATGACAGAGTGAAGAAGTTTATGTGGTCTTTGGGTTACAATGGTTGTATTGCTGTGAGTTGTGATGGTCGTAGTGGTGGACTGGCTCTTTTTTGGACCACCAATTATTGTGTGAATTTAGAATCTCTTTGCTGTAATTTTATTGATGTTCATGTTTTGGAGGAGTCGGGAGTCTCCTGGCGAGCCACTTTTGTTTATGGTGAGCCTAGGACCGAGCGTCGACATGTGTTTTGGGACCCACTTCGTTTTCTTAAAGCCCAGTGGACTGGTCCCTGGGTGTGTATTGGTGATTTCAATGAGGCCTTAAGCAATGATGAGCACCTTGGTGCACGTGAAAGAGGGGGGCACAGATGCGCTTATTCCAGAATTGTATGGAGGACTGTGAACTAATGGACCTGGGCTTCATTGGCCCAAAATTCACTTGGAATAACAGGCAAGCTGGGGACAGCAATGTTAGAGTTCGTTTGGATCGAGCCATTGCAAATGGACGCTTTCTTCAACTTTTTGATGATTGCCAGGTTGAGAACATTATCACAACATGCTCAGATCACTTTGCTGTCCTGTTATCTCTTGCAAAACATACCTCCAGACAAGAGAAAAGGCAACCAGCCCAAAATTTCAAATACGAAGCAGCATGGTGCAGGGCACCAGACTACATGGAGACGGTGGAAAAGCTGTGGGCTGAATCTGAAAGTGCCGATGGGGTGAGAAATTTGCAGTCAACATGGGATAATTTAAATAGAATTGCAGGCTCTCTAAAGCAGTGGAGTAAGGAGTGTTTTGGTTCTGTACGCAATGAGATCAAGAAACTTGAAAAACGTTTGTCGAGACTGAGAAACTCAAGCACCACAATGTCATATTCTCAAGAGGAGAAAGATATCGAACACAGGCTCTGTGAGCTGTTCGAAAGGGAGGAAATCATGACTCGACAACGTTCTAGAGTTGATTGGCTTCAAGCAGGTGACCGCAATACTTCCTTTTTCCAAGCAAGGGCATCATCAAGAAGAAGAGCCAATCGGATTAAGTACTTGCTGAAACCAGATGGTAGCAAATGCAAAACTCAAGAAGAGATCAAAGATTTAGCTCGGTCCTTTTACATGAATCTCTTTTCGTCCGAACCACGTCAGGGAGCCGCTTCAATACTAGAGTCAATTCCAACTCATATCAACGAAAGCACAAATGAGGACCTTTGCAAACCTTATTCAAATGAAGAAATCAAAACTGCGCTATTTCAAATGGGTCCGACAAAGGCCCCAGGCCCAGATGGTTTTCCAGCCTTGTTTTATCAAAAGCACTGGGATCTACTACAGAACGATGTTTGTGGAGCGGTGAGAAGCTTTTTAGCTGGAGAGGACATTCCTACTGGACTTTGTGATACCACAATTGTTTTGATTCCCAAAGTATCCAAGGCTGAGCACTTGACAAACTTTAGACCAATTAGCTTGTGCAATGTACTGTATAAAATTGCCTCCAAAGTGTTGGCTAACAGGCTGAAGGTTTTACTTCCACAGCTTATTGCAGATGAGCAAAGCGCTTTTGTGCCTGGGAGATTGATTACTGACAATGTCTTGATAGCCTATGAATGCATGCACACTATACGAAGGTAGCAGTCAAAGATACCTTTCTTTGCTCTCAAGGTTGACATGATGAAGGCATATGACAGAGTTGATTGGCCTTACTTGGAGGGGGTTCTAGAAAAGATGGGTTTCGCTGCCACTTGGATCAGCAGCATTATGCGATGTGTTTCCTCGGTACGTTACACAATAAAGGTTAATGGGGAGCTCTCCGAACCTTTCACCCCATCTCGAGGACTCAGATAGGGGGATCCGATCAGCCCATATCTGTTTCTTTTATGTGCAGAAGGCCTCTCGTGTTTGTTAAAAAAGGAGGAACGATTAGGACGTGTTAAAGGACTAAAAAATGGTGCTACGGGTACAGCAATCTCACACTTACTATTTGCTGATGATAGCATTTTCTTCTCAAGAGCTGATGTTCGAAGTGTCAACGCCCTTAATGAAATTTTGGTGACCTACAGTGAAGGTTCAGGCCAGAAGATTAATCTTCAGAAATCATCCATTTTCTTTGGGAATAGCTGCCCTGATGACGTTAGGCAGCGAGTCATGACCTTCTTAAATGTGCACAACGAAGCCTTGCAAGAAAAATATCTTGGTATGCCGGCATATGTGGGACAATCAAGAACGAATGTATTCAACTTTCTGTCAGAGAGTATGTGGAAACGAGTGCTAACCTGGAGCGATAGACCTCTCTCTAGAGCAGGAAAGGAGGTAATGCTAAAGGCTGTGGCGCAAGCCATACCCACTTATGTTATGAGCTGCTTCCAACTCCCTGCTATAATCTGTGATAAAATGAGGGCCACAATCTCTAATCACTGGTGGGGGTTCCAAGGGGGGAGGAAGAAGATGCATTGGAGATCTTGGGACTGGCTGACAACCCCTAAATACATGGGAGGGATGGGCTTTAGAGATATGGAGTTGTTTAATCAAGCCATGTTAGGCCGTCAGTGTTGGCGTTTGTTGACTGATCCTGAATCGCTTTGCGCTAAAGTGCTAAAAGGGAGATATTATCCAAATAGCAATTTCATGGATGCTAGACCTACACGCACATGCTCTTTCACCTGGCGCAGTTTAATGCATGGCAAGAAGCAGCTGGACAGGGGTATTTTCTGGCGTGTGGGGGATGGAAATCAAATCAGGGTGATGGAAGACCACTGGATACCTGGCTCTCCTACTAATCCTGTACATTCAAATGTTGATCTTCCTAGTGATCTCAAGGTGTGTTTTTTAATTAATGAAATGACGGGTTTGTGGAACGAGGACATCATACGAGCTTTGTTCAACGCAAGGGAGGCTGATCTGATTCTTCAAATCCCGCTAAGCCAACATCCTGTGTGTGATGTTGCATCTTGGCCGCACTCAAGAACTGGATCCTACACAGTGAAGTCTGTATATGTCCTTGCCAGAACAGAAACTTTTTTCCTGACAGAAAGCTCGAATGGAAAGGGAAGCTCCTCTGATCAATCTCGCATGACAAAAGAATGGAAGCGTATGTGGGCAATAAAGGCACCCCCAAAAATGAAAATTGTGCTGTGGAGGTTTGCACATGATTGTCTCCCTACTGGCCACCAGCTGAAGAGCAGACATATTCAAGCTCCAGACACTTGTAATTATTGTGGAAGAGAAGAAACTATAGCCCATGCATTTCTCTCATGTCCCTATGTGACTGAGGTCTGGAGCGAGTTAAAGAAACGATGCGGATTGAGAAGACGCCTAAAAGATTTCCAGTCACCTAAGCAATGGTTGTTTAGCTTCTTGGATAATTCAACTGAGGAGGAGGCCACAACCATGACTATCATGCTGTGGCAAATCTGGGAGTCCAGGAATGGAGTAAGAAATGGTGAAAGTCAAATGCATCCCCACTGTATTGCAGAGAAAATCAAAGCATATGCTGATATGGTAATGCTGCACTTGTATGTACCCATCGATTCCAATAGGTGTGTCCCTGCCAAGCCTATGAAATGGGCTCCACCGCCGGATGGTTGGGTTATGGTGAATGTTGATGCAGCTCTTTTTGCAGAAACAAAACGAATGGGTATTGGTTTAGTGATCAGAGACCACAACGGCGACTTCGTAGCTGCATGCAGGCGAGGGGTTGATAGGATCACTGAACCAAAAGTTGCAGAGGCGACTGCCATCAGACATGCAGTTTACTTTGTCTCAGCTCTCCCATATAACAAGGTGATTATTGCCTCTGACTGTCTCTCGGTTGTACAAAAAATTCAGTCGGCAGCCCAGGATCGCTCCCAGGTCGCTGCGCTCACCCAGGATATCAAGAAGGCAGCTCAATCTTCAATTGCTTTTAGCTTTATTCATGTTAACCGATGTTGTAATGTGGTAGCACATGTCCTTGCTAGGTCCGCCGATCAGTTATCTGAATCGGTTTGGTTTCATGAAGCTCCAGAGTTTATCCGGACTTCCATCTGTAACGATCGTTTGAATTAATGAAAAGCTACCAATTACTCTCAAAAAAAAAAGTTCCTTGTCCTAGGAGGTATGGAGATGTTTCTCAAAAAAAAAGGTGATATGGAGATGGAAAACCCCGGCACGGTCCACTCCCCCGGTTTTTCTGGGCAAACGCCTAGCTTCCGTTTCGACGGGCGGGCGGGGCAACAAGCCAACAACGCTCCGTCGCCAAGCCGCGGTGTGAAATGGTTGCACGATGCTGGGGCTCGGATCCTCTGTGTCCTCAGCGTGCAACCCCGCTGTAGCAACCAGCGTCTGTGCTGGGTGAGCTTCAAATCTGCCTCATTTACCCTATCCGCCTATCGCAGTCGCAGGCGTCCTGGGTGAGCGTGAGAGGATCCGTAGCCCCAAGCTGCCCAGGGACGTGAAGGACTGAAGGTGAAGCCACCGGGAAGGTCTTCCACTCTTCATGGCATGCAGGGCTTCCAGCTTGAACGTCGTCGGTGAGCTCTGTACAGCAACAATCAATACCCCCCCTGAGCTGGATCGATGCAAACAGTATACAAAAAGGAGTTTCTACCTGACTACAAAACCCTTGCCAAAGATCTACCAACAAAACAGGTTTAGTGCCACAAATGCATTGGATTGCCCTGCCCAAAAGCCATAAGAACGTACGAACCAACGATTAACATATGAACAAAAGGTCCTCATCACTCGTTGCACTGCATGTCCTTGCTTATTCTTATTCACCAGATTACAACGCTGTCCAGCCATACCCCCCAGCAAAAACTGTGCATAAATTAATAAGCATCAACCACAGCCCACCGCCACGATCACGACGGAGAAAGAATGGCATTGGCACCACAAGGGAAAGCCCTCCCTCGGCTGCACGTGTTTTTTTTTCCTCGGACCCAAGCAGAAGAACAAAAACTAGACAGAATTAAAAATAATCCTCTAAAGAGCTCCGGCGTCTGGTCTCATGAATATAAAACAAGGCCCGGCCAGGTACGAGATCTGGAGCGCGGCTAGTCTGCACGGGACTGGCCGGCGCGGGATGAAAGGATGATGCCAACGATGAGACCGTATAGGGCGAGCGCTTCAGCGAAAATGAGGATGAGGATCATGCCCACGAACAGCTTTGGTTGCTGAGCGTTTGCCCTGTGGAAAACAGTTAGGATTAGGAATTGAATTGGTGTGACAAGGCAACACATATAATGGCACGTTTGAAACACAGAAATGGTTTCAAAAAGTCCAACCATACTAAGTAGAAAGTGGAAAAAGAATGTCCTAGAAGAAATGTATGGATCCAGAAGTAACTATCAACATAACTTGCTCTCCACATATACTGTACTAAAACGAAAATACCTTTTTGTTAGAACTGTAAACACCACGACTCCCAATTCCTATACAATCTTTACATTAGATGAAGTAATTTTCTACCGTGCATATAGTTATTCCCAAGTTCAGAAATTATTTCCATACAGCACTAGATCTGCATAAGCTATGGCTTGGCATAGAGTTAATGAATGATAATAGCACAGGCAGATTTACAAATGAAACGATGTAGATACAACACCGACTACTGAACTACAAGGCCCAAGGCAAATAAAGCTTAATGCTGAAACCATAATAGAGATAACAAATGAAAGCCCCCCTCCTCCCTGGTATGAGATGATATGTCTTGTAGGTTAGACGAGATAAATAGCAATGTTCTGACTATGACAAGCGTTTCAAAAGAATACAACAATCCAAAAATAGCAACTGCTGGGAAGAAATGGCATCATTGTCTCCATCAAAATATGGCATTGTTGTCAATTTTCAATGGATCAGGATACCTTCCTAAGATAAATGATATGATAGTCTGACAGTAGCAGAGCACCATTATGAATAAACACAAGGAAGAACAGGAATATGTTAACCTTAAGCTCATCATGAACCAGCAATAATTAATAAATAAACATCTTTGAGGCAAGCCACTATAATTGTACCATATAATTAGGGCAGCTTCCGCATTTAGTTGTCACAATAGCCATGACATTAGTAGAGAACAAATATGAATAGCGTGACTATGACCAATCATAGGTTCACCTTCAAATCATCAATGAACTAGCTATAAACACCTTAAATAAGCTGGTTTCTGTCAATGGTGTGACTGTGATTTGCTATTGGAAAGATGTCATTCACCTTTACAAACTAAAAATTGTAATTCCAACGTCATCAGTGCTAACTAGAAATTTGTTCCTATGCAAATCCACAGAAGGTCAAGTGATATGATTTGAGGCATATCAAAATACTTCCTAATTAGTCAACCAATATACATAGTACTTGTGATATTCACCTCAGCTTTAAATGCAGTATTAATAGTAATTGTGATATTCACCTCAGCTTTAAATGCAGTATTTTACTCCCTCCATTCCCTTTTATAAGGCGTCATTTGATTTGGCGCAGTCTTCTAAACTATATTTTGACCATAAATTACTCTTCTAACAGGTGGGAAGTGGCTACCATAACTACTTCATTGACTAACAAATTAGATGCCAAACCATCAAGCGTGTACATTGCATAACATGATAAGATAGAGCAAGGGGTCTTTACCTGACACCAGCGTCACCGACAATGCCAATGGCCATGCCGGCAGCAAGCCCAGCAAGACCACAGGCAAGGCCAGACGACAGGTGGGCGTAGCCGTCAAAGAGGTAGTATGGCTTGGCCTTGGGGTTGATCCCAGTACTGATGATGACGGCGATGATGAGCCCATAGATACCGAGCACACCAGCCATGACCACGGGCACGATGGATTTCATGACGAGCTCAGGGCGCATGACACCCATGGACGCCACACCGACACCACTCTTGGCCGTCCCGTAGGCCGCCCCCATGCCTGCAAGGCACAAAGTGAGATGGATCTCGTCATTCACGGTGAGGTTTCGTCCTCACAGACGTCCCAAACACATGGATCCACCCGAAATTCTATCTGTGTTCCTTTTCCCCTGTTTGTTCTCAGAGCACATTAAAGAACAATTTGCAGCCGTGCATTCAGTAGGGTACAGCGAATCCACTAATTGAGCAATGGAGGCTCCGGATCGCGGCCGATCGGAGCCACCCAAGAGCATCAGAGCGTCCCGAATCGAACGAACAGTACACCGGGAAGTAGAACCCCCAATGCCCCGAATGGATCGGAGAATGGGTCGCGCAAGGTCCAAACCTTTTCCCCCACCCAAATTCTAAAATCTGGAACAGAAAGTAGAACACAGGGGTGAACCAGGGGGAGGGGTAGTACGTACATGAGAAGACGAGCGCGGCGGCGGCGCCGAGGAAGCCGAAGAAGGGGGCGGTCTCATCGCCGCTGAACACCGACGACATCTTCCTCTTCCTGCTGCCACTGGTGCTGCGAGGATAGACAGAGCCCCGGGAAGCTCTCGTGCCGCAGTCGTAGTCGTCGGCACGAGCGCTCGAGATTTCGCTCCTCTGCTTAGGATTTTGGCTTCGCCGATCTGATCTGAGGAGCGCGTGGGTTGGGCGGGGCCGCGGGGGAAGAAGACGAGAGGGCCACGGCGCTGCGAGGTGGGGAATGGGGTGTTTTGTGAGGTGGACGGTTTTGCCCCCAGGGGCAGGACCGTCCATCTGTCTCCTCTCGGGCTGATAATGTGAGCGTAATTCGGTTTGAATTTTTAGTTTGACGCTCTGATAGATTTCAGCCAAACATACGAAACTCTTCCATTTGTTGCTTGAATTGGTTGGGTGTTTGGTGTCCATGTCGTTAAAAGGCATCCCATTACAATTTATTTTGGAAGCATACTAACTAGTTACTTGTATGTTGAAAACTGAAAAGTTAGAGTTGCACTAAAAACATGTTATGCAAATCAACCTTTTTAGTTCATTGACTTGACCATAAAAGTTTTATTTTGAGTTTGCTTTTTGGGTGGGCGGGACTCTAGAGTTAAATTTTACATTTAGTTTAATGCTTGTTGGCTATACATAGCATCGAAGTGATGTGCTACAAATGTAACCTTTTTCTAAAATATATATATATATATTTGTAGTTCAACTAGCAAGAACTCTTCGAGAGAATGTTACACTAATATTCCGTTTCATGAAATATTATTATAGCCTATTTATGTCTATACTTTGTTTCTGGTGGCACTCATAAGTCGCCTAGGATAATTTTGTGCAAACTTTAAGTAGAAAGGACCTCTACCCTAGTTTTTTTTAGTGATCCTACTACTAGTTGGTTTCCATCTCCTGCCTACCGCCGTTCCTATCGTCGCGTGCACGGAGTGGATGCGGTGCGGTTGTGTTTTACGCGCAGGCCGTTGTGCCCCCTTGAGGACTCGTATGCGCGGAGGGGTACTACCGTCCACCCACGGACCAACAATCGGAGGTGCTGGTCGCCACGTCTGTGGCTTGTCGCCTGCGCCCACGTGTACCGCGCGCTCGAGGCGCTGGCTGTCCGTACTGGTCATACTCCATATCCATCCTTTAAAAAAAATATTCCGTCCTGGTCATCCAAATCTCGTACTCTATACCAACTTCTCCCACACCCGTCATACTCTAAATCTCATACTCTATCCCAACCACCCTATATTTTATTCAACCATCTCCAACCACCATCTCCTCTCTCCTCACCTTTTCTTTTCCTTTTCTTTTTTCTATCTTCTCTCATTCTTTTTCTTTCTTTTTTATTTCTCTTTTTTAATTTTTTCTTTTTTTTCTTTCTCCTCTTTTTTCTCTCTCTTTTTTTCTCTTTTTCCTCTTTTTTCTTTTCCCCCTTTATTTCCCTCCCCATTCTTCTAGCTCCTTCCGCCAGCCTCCCCATCTCCTCTCCCAGCGCCGCCCCTTCCCTCCTCCTCCCGGCGCCCTCTCTCCCCTTCTCTCTCCGGCGCCCAGCAGGGCAGGGCCGGCCGGTTCACCGCCACCTCCCTCCCTCCCCTACGGTCTCCGGTGGCCAGCAGGGCGAGCCTCTCTCCGAGGCGGAGGCCAGGGAGCCTCTCCCCAAAATCTCCCTCGCGCGTGCGCCGCGCAGGCCCGGCGGCCATGGCGGGGGCGAGGAGCCGGGACCGGCGGTGGTGAGATCCGGGCCCCTCCTTCTGCAGCGGTGAGATTCGGGCCCCTTCTGCTCCTCTCCCCTCGCCAGTCGATGATGAGATCCGGGCGCAGTTGAAATCCAGGCGGCGGTGAAGTCCGGGCGGCCCGGCTCCTCCTTCCCTCTCTGCGTCCGAGGCCCGGCTGCGGGGCCGAGGACGGCTGCGGCAGCGGCGGCCCAGCTGTGGGAGCGCGCGGCGGCGTTCTTCTCCGTGCGCGAGGGTGGATCGGCGCGGGCGTGTAGGAGAAGGGGCGTGGGCGTGGAGCTCCCCATGCGGTGGCGGCCATGGCGGGGCTGCGGCAGCGGCGGGCCTCCCCGGATCTCTTCCTCCCCGGATCCGAGCTCGCGCGTGGCCATGGAGCTCGGGCGGAGGGGCGGCAGGCCATGGAGCTCCGGCGCGCTTCCTCTCCAGCGGTGCGGAGCGTGGTGGGGCGGCGGCGCGAGGCTGCGGCGGTTGGAGACGGCGCGGGAAGGACGAAGGGGCCCGCCTCTGTCAGGATACCGTCTCGCGCCGTACCGCGCTGCATATTCAGTTCAAGCGCTCGTCCGGGATCGTCCCGTATCGGTTTCCAGTACCCGCTGCAGCAGTTTTGCTACTGCAGTATCGGCTTCCGGACGGCTCCGCGTATCCACTGCGGACAGCCTGAGACGACACCAACAGCACGATTGGTGGCGACGCGCTCGTGGGCCCCGTCCCATCAGAGTCCCCAAATGCCCCAAATGCAGCAGCACAGCCCAGCCCTGCCTATCGCCGGTTAGTTTCGGCACACAGTTCAAATTTATATTTTTAAATTTAAATAGCTAATTCATACTGTGGTTGTTCTAACCGCTGTGTGATCTGGCGGTTCTTCGTCTTACCGCCGTATCATACGGCGATACGGCGGTTGCGGCGGTTGGATGACAGATTTGCAAATTCTTTCATCCGATGACAGATTTGCAAATTCTGTCATCTGACCGTTCTTTTTGGAAAAATTGGAAAAAAAAATAAAAAAAAATTTGCTTGGTTTGCTGCCCACCGCAGCCGGGCCCGTTCCAGCGATACAGGCCCTCGCTAGCCAGGCTCACCAAGCAGCTGGGCCCATCTAGGACTTTGATTGGTTGCCAGGCCGATCGGCTGCTGCAGCCCAGGCAAAACTCGCGTTCTTTTCGTTTCGGCACCTCTCCTCTTGCCCGTTCCCCATCGGTGGCGGTGCTGGGAGGCGACACGACATCGATCCTCCTCCGCCCTTTCGCTCAGCAGAGCTGCCGGGCTCGTCGCCGGCCTCTCCCGTCCACACTCACTCGTGACTGTTGTCTGCAAGCCGATCCGCTCCGCTCCGCCAAGGTGAGTGTCTCTCCAATCTACAATCCTTCTCCATCCTCGATTGGAATATTTCATTCCATTAGATTTCGTGCATCAGAGTATCTATCTGACCACCATACCATGTGACCTTGAGATACTGCTCAGAGACCAATTCGCAAACCTCTCCGCCTCCGTCTCGAGAGCTTTCGGCACGCAAAGCATGGCGGCGGTGGCGGCCCCGACGAGGGCAGAGGTGCTGTCCCTCTTCCGGTCTCTCCTCCGCACGGCGAAGCACTTCCCCGACTACAACATCCGAGAGTACACGCGCCGCCGCACAGCAGACGCCTTCCGCGAGAACCGCGCCCTCGCCGACGCGCCGCCATCGGCGGCTGCGTTCGCGAAGGGGAAGAAGCAGCTCGACGTCGCGAGGCGGCAGGCGGTGGTGTACTCTCTCTACGCCCCTAAGGCCAAGAGCGTGATGGAGTTGAAGGTGCAGTGAAGGACGAGGGAGAGAGGCCGAACCCGTCAGTCCCCACATGAGGCTCACTTGAACAGAGAGGCATCTCAGAAGATTTGCATTTCACGCACTATCTGGTTTGATTTACCGCTACACTGAACTCGAGCGAGCGATTGCGCTCTCAATGTTTCTTTGATTCTTGCAGACCCTGTATGTATTCTAAACAGGAACAATTAATCTGCTAGTACAATTTGCCCTGCCGACTCATTCCCATTAATACACCTGATCAACGTACAGAAGGCATGGCATCGCTACTACCGCCGGGGATGGATGGATACCAGATCAAAACGGGCAGATCGAGCTGACGAAAGATCTCTTCTTCCTCATGCACCCGTCTATCGGGGGCCCTCACTCTTTCTTGAGGAGGTCGTAGAACACCGCCGGCTTCTTGTGCCCCTTGGCGCACGCCTCCTGCATCCGGCCAACATCGTCGATTGCATGCAGTTCATGACCACCGCGGTTAGTTTCAGTGATCATCAGGCGGCGATCGAGCTACCACAACCTGCATTGTTTGGATCAGATTTTGAAACTTGCCTGCATCCCGAAGGCGATGTGAAGCAGCGTCGCCTCGGACCACGGGCGGCCGATGAACTGGAGCCCGATGGGGAGCCCGCCCTTGTCATGCCCAACCTGACGACAACACCAACCGTGATCATCAGCAGAGATTTCAAAAGCTTCAGGGAGGGCGTGCATGCAGCAGGGCTTGATGATCTCTGCAGACACATGCGATGAGTAATAACTAGGACTGGTGAGATCGATGGATTACCATGACGGTGATGGCCGGCAAGCCGAGGAAGTTCCCTGCGATCGAGTACCGGACCAGCGCGGCTGGTTGATTCAAACAGCACAGGAAGTTAGATGGGTCACACGCATGCATGGTGCTAGATGTGGAGTCAGTCCTGCTTTCTTACCTCCGTTTATGTAGTCGAGCTCCCCGCTGTTGAGCGCGTCGTCTTGCAGCGTGTAGGCGGTCACTCTGCAGATCGAGGACATGGAGCCAAGGTTACATACATACATGTGAAGTGACCATGTATATGCAGGGAACGAAGTGGCTGATTAATCTGACAACTGAAGATAACGTACCCGGTCATCGGCGAGACGATCACGTCGGCGGTCTTGAAGATCTCCTTGTGGAAGTACATCTGCCGGTTCCTGCCAAAAAGTTTTAGTTTCAGATTCAAATCAGATCGTATATATAATATCATCTATGCACGCATGTACTAGTCCATCTGAATTTTTCTCTTCAGGCAGAAACTCACCGGAGCCGCTGCGAGTTGAGGTAAGCTCTGCTGCTGAAGGAACCGTAGACGCTCAGCGCCACCCTGGCGTCCCACCCGATTTCAGACCTATTCCTGCCACAGTTCGTTCACAGCATGTCGTCATCAGTTCATCAGCAGCCATCACTTTTGTTCTGCATTGAAATTTATGGACAAATCCAGGCAGGGGTTGCTTACAGCTTGTCGAGGTATTTGGCGAGCGACGTCGTGCACTCGGAGCCGATGGTGACGTAGTGCGCCAGCCGCATCTCCTCGATCTCAGGAATAGTCACATCCACGGTCTTGCAGTTGCAGAGAGGGAAATAGTCTGGACATCAAATGAACAGGTAACGAATTCTCTCTGTCTTTCGATGTTCCTCACCTGCCAGCCGTAGTGTGCTTGCAGCTTCTTGAGAGCCTTGTCGCAGCAGCTCCTGATGTCCTCGGCACTGTCGTTGAACCACTGCACATGTTTGTTTGTTTTTTTTTTTGGAGCAGCGTCGTCAGCATAATGTTCAGATCTAGTAGTAGTTCGCTTAATTCGGTTTGTACATCGTGGACAATTGCAGTGCCTCAGCGTCTAACCTTTCCGTATTTCGCGAGCTTGATGTTGCTGATGGACAGCGTGGACTTGAGTTGAGGAAGATTCAGCTCCGGCTGCAGACAATGAAACTCGTCAGGAACTGATTCAAGCTCATGGGATTTTCAGAAGCCAGAATGTTAGACAAAAGTTCAGAGATGGTAGCAGGGATTTTTGAAATTCACCCGTAAGTAGGACGGCTGGGACTGATCGACGATCGCCGAATATCTGAAAAAAGCACCCCCAAAATAAATGTCACAACATTTGGTAATAGATTTCAGACCATGGTCTGCAGTTGCCGGCAATGAGATTCAGTAAAGTTTGGGAAACAAAACACGGCCACTGACGCGATGAGGGCGTCCTCCACCGTCCCCGCCAAGATCCCCGGCATCCCGACCGTCCAGTTCAGCGGCAGCACCCTGCAGCAGCAGCACCAGCAATGCTGTGTCAGAAATCTGACGTGGCCATGGACTACATACTGCAGCAAGTCGTCGTTTGCTGATGTGGCAATCAATCAATGGCGGCAGAGTGCATCCGTGAGGGGCGTACCCGGCGCTGGAGAGGCGGCCGGCGGTGGGCTTGAACCCCACGACGCCGCACAGCGCCGCCGGCATCCGGACGGAACCTGCGGCACAAGCACGGCGGCATTAACCATTGTTGTTCAGCGTCGTCGCACGACCGTTCGATCGAATGGCCACGTACGTACCGCCTCCGTCGACGCCGAGGGCGACGGGGCAGAGGCCGGCGCAGACGACGGCGGCCGAGCCGCTGGAGGAGCCGCCGGCGACCTTGCTGGGGTTGTACGGGTTCCTCGCCGACCTGCAGAGTAGCAACGTGCGTGTCAGGGACGCAAGTAAGATTCTGGGGTTGTTTAGTTGGTGAAACTTCGAAAACTAGTTTGCAAAAATGTCAAAGTTTGTAAACTAGTTGAAGGGGATGTTTAGTTCAAAAGTTGCAAAAGTTGCATTGGAAAGCGTGTCGCGAGAGAGAGAGCACGTTTTCCAATGCGTTAATTTTGCAACTTTGCAAACTAGTTAAATGGGGTGTTTAGGCCTTGTTTAGTTGCGGTGAGAAAGTTACGAAAATAACTGTAGCAATTATAAATCGAAGATTAGAAGAACTAAACATAATCTAATTATAAAAAATAATTACACGGATGGACGGGAAATCACGAGGCAAATCTATTAAGCCTAATTAATCCATCATTAGAGATTGTTTACGGTAGCACGACGTTGTCTAATCATGGCCTAATTAAGCTCATTAGATTCATCTCGAAATTTTACCCGGGGTTATAAAATAGATTTGTCATTAATTCACGTTTAATACTCCTAATTAGTGTCCAAACATTCGGTGTGACGGATGAATAGTGAAAAGTTGCGAAACTTGCCGCAACTAAACATGGCCTTAGTTCCAAAGTTGCAAATTTACAAACTAGTTTTCAAAGTTTCACAAACTAAGGCCAGTCTCAGTGCATAGTTTCATGGCACAGTTACCTAGTCTGAAAACTAGGTAGCTGTGCCTGATGGGATTCATGGGATGAAACTCTCCTCACAAATGATGAAATCTTTTTTCCTCTCTCTTCATAAAAGCTTTGCCATGTCAGTAAATTTGCTGATGTGGCTTGTTATTTAATAATGATGAAACTCCTCATGAAATCTCCACTGACAATGGCCTAAACAGGGCCTCTGTTCTCAAAAAGTTCTCCGTGTTTATTCGACACGGTCCACGGCAACTACTGCCGGTGAAAAGTAATGTTCCGAAGCTGCCGTTGAACACAAGTCAGTAGTTTTGCTTTGCTTGCATTGGGTGATATGCATCCACCAATAATTGTCAAGCATTTAATTTCTGAAAAAATAAAGGTGAAGCATCGGATCACGCGACGGGCCAGCACAGCAGCCTTCTCTAGTTGGCGCAACAGGGTCGCAGGGACGCACGGCTGCGGATCATTGGCCGATCCGATCACCAATTCAGCATCGCTGGAGGACGACGATACGAGTGCTCCAGGTCAAGCTACTCTGTCCCGGAACGCGTGTGGCTTGGGACCACATGACGCAGTCATCGTCGTCACCGAGCACGGCGAGTGAATGATGAGCAGCAGGGGTAGCTAGCTCGCGCTGTCGCCTCCATGCGTGCGGCGTAGTACGTATAGGCGGCGGGCAGCAGGTAGCGACGTAGAGTCGTAGAAGTAGCATGCATACACACGACGGGCGTAGAGACGTACGTACCCGTGATGCGGGTTGATGCCGCTGGTGCCGGCGCCGAGCTCGTGCATGTTGGCCTTGCCGGCGAGGACGGCGCCGCAGGCCCGGAGCTGCGCCACGCACGCTGCGTCCGCCTCGCACCGCCGCGCCGCGCCGAGCCACCGCGTCCCGCCCGTCGTCGGGTACGGCTCGCAGTCGATCTCGTCCTTCACCGCCACCAGCACGCCGTCCAGCGCAGATAGTGCCGCACCTGCACACAACCAGATCGATCGATGCACTGAATCACCTGCAACCAACTCGACGTAGGGCGTGTTTAGTTCCACACAAAATGCATAAATTTTTTATCTTGAGAACCGTGTCAGTTCATTTTTTCTCTCTGTGCACGTGGTCCGATACATAAACTTTATGCATAAAGTGAGCATTAGGGCCTGTTTAGTTTGGGTGAAAAGTTTGCGAAATTTACTGTAGCAATTTTAAACCGAAGATTAGAAGGACTAAACATGATCTAATTATAAAATTAATTACATGGATGGACGGAAATCACAAGACAAATCTATTAAGCCTAATTAATCCGTCATTACTGTAGCACGACGTTGTCTAATCATGACCTAATTAGACTCATTAGATTCGTCTCGCGAAGTTACCCGGGGTTATAGAATGGGTTTTGTCATTAATCCACGTTTAATACTTTTAATTAGTGTTCTAATATTTGATTAGTAAACAGTGAAGAGTTTGAAAAATCAAGCCTCCTCCTCCGTGAGCCATGCCGTGCGTACCGGCAACAACCTACTACAGGCTAAAAACCCCTGACCGGCCTGCCGGGGCGCTGGCGGCGGCGGCGCCATGAATGCCCGAGCCTTGTGACTTGTGACTTGTGAGCCGCAGATGCCGGTGGAGCACGGCAAGCCAGCGACCTCTGTCAGTGTCCATGTCAGACACCAAGCCCGTGTTTAGATGCCTTTTGCAAAATTTTGCAAAAGGGAATCTTTTTTGCATGGAGTACTAAATGAAGTCTATTTGCAAAACCCAGCCACGGATGAGCGTAACTTTCCGAGACGAATCTAATGAGCCTAATTAATCCATGATTTGCTACAGTGATGCTACAGTAACCATCTTCTAATCATCCTTTAATCATGCGGTCAAAGGCCTCATTAGATTCGTCTCGGAAATTTACTAGAGGTTGTGGAGGTAGTTTTGTAAACTGACATTATTTAATACTCCTAATTAGTGGTCAAAGATGCATTTAATACCCTGAAAAATTTTTCGGATCCTATCTAAACACGGTCTTAACCTGTTCGGTTGGCTGGTGGCTGGTGGCTGGTGCTGATTTGTTGTGAGAGAAAAGTACTGCTGGCTGATTGGTGGCTGGTGGCTGGTGCTGATTTTCTGTGAGAGAAAAGTACTGCTGGCTGGTTCTGGCTGAACCAGCCGAACAGGTGTGCATTTTTGTTTTTTTTCTTTTAAGAAAAGAAACTTCCCCCGAACGTGACAAAGTGCCAAACTGACTGCTGCCATTCTTGTCTTGACAGCAACGTGTAACCACAAGTTTCACTCTAACCCCGTGCCCTATCATCTCGTCTTCTTCCTTTGCAAGTGCTGGCATTTCTCTTTTCAGATGCCCATGCCGATGACTCAGGGCTCAGGGGCTCTCTTTCTTGGACGCCTTCTCATTACGCTTGGAGGGCTACTGAACATGAAGGTTGGTTGCAGGCAGCTAGCAATCGGCTACAGACAAACTAGAGTTTGGTGAGCTAGTAGCTACGCTCAGAACTGAAAGCTCATCATCTAACTTCAGATCTACCGGAAAGAAGCTCAGGAGTTTGTTCATTGTTGGCTCAGAGCAACAGAAATGGCACTTACTCCCTTCATAGTGTAAAGGAAGCCGTTTAGGGCATTGTCACAGTCTTCAAAACATAACTTTGACTAATACTTTTTGCTATAAATTATTTATAAAATATATTTAAAAAGTATTTTTATGAAACAATATTTCAATACAAATCTACTGGTACCATTTTCACATTTCTAAACTTAAAACATAAAAAATATTTGCAGTCAAAATTTAAAAAGTTTGACTCAGGACAATCTCAGGCCTTGTTTAGTTGCCGCAAATTTCGCAACTTTTCACTATTCACCCATCACATCGAATGTTTGGACACTAGGAGTATTAAACGTGAATTAATGACAAATCCCATTCCATAACCCCAGGTGAAATTTCGAGAGAAATGTAATGAGCCTAATTAGGCCATTATTAGACAACGTTGTGCTACAATAAACAATTTCTATTGATAGATTAATTAGGCTTAATAGATTTGTCTCGCGATTTCCCGTCCATCCGTTAGTTCTTCTAATCTTTGATTTACAATTGCAACAATAATTTTCGCAACTTTTTTACCGCAACTAAACAAGGCCTCAAAACGACTTCCTTTACCATACAGAGGGAGTATCTCTCTATGGGTCACTGCATCAACACAGTGGCAGTGCTTTTTTTAAAAAAAAATCCTCGCAAAAAAAAGAGAAGAGTGTTTAGTACCTCTCTGGTATCGGAGAGTGGACTCCTCGGCCTGCCTCATCACGTCCTCGGGGTCGCAGCTGATGAAGAAGGCCATGTTCAGACCACCGCCCGAGCTCTCCTTCACCGCCGCCAGGAACCTCTTGGCCACGTCGACGGGCGTCGTCTCCCCGGAGCTGTACGCGTCGGCGAAGTCCCGGATCGTCCACCGCTTCAGCCCCGACGCCGCCGCCGCGTCGTCGTCGGCGGCGGCGAGCGTGGCTTCCAGACGCGCGGAGAGGCAGCCGACGGCCTCCTGGACCCGCTCGGCCGCCGACAGGTCGGGCTTGGTCAGGCTCACGTTCTGCTCCGGAATGTCTGCACCAGGTGGAGCAAAGAGCAACAGTGTCTTTGGTCGGTTCAGAGTTCAGAGCTCGGCATGGTCAGAGGCGGCGGCAGACAGAACGGAGTGAGTGCAGCGATCGGTCAGGGATCGGCAGACAGGCTCACCTTCCCAGCTGTGGGCTGCCGTGAACAGCGGCGGCTCCGGGATGTCGGCGTCAGAGACCAGCTGCCAAACACAAACAGTGGATTCGGAGGTCAGAGAATGTCGAATGTGAACCCTGAAAAAACTCTCTTGCTTTGACTCTGAATGACTGATCCAACCAAAGTGCAGCCAAGGGAAGTTCGGCACGGAACGGAACGGAGCACCACATAGTGCCGTTTCCTGTTGTGACTGCTATGAATTTGACTGAAACATAGATTCTGATTTTTGAACTGAAAGATTATTTTTAGAAACATTCTTGGAGAGTATATTCTGAATTTTGATTGAAAGTTTCTTTTTTTGAATTTTCAAGGAAGTGTGGGCTCTGCTGAACGAACTGCACCTTGTTGATAAGATTGTCCTTCTTCAGGATGTAGAGCACAATCTGCCCGATGATCGGCATCTCCAGGATCCACACGAAGATTTCACCAGGAGCCCGGCGACACGAGGAGCTGAACATCAAACACCAAGAAAATAATTTTCTCAATCAAGAACCGGCAGAATTCTCTCGTATACTCCAAGAACTGAATTCAGAGCAGCATAATTCTCTTCTGCTGTCTCCAAGAACCGAGGTCCGGACATAACAGGGGATGGGAAGCTGAACAGCAAAGGGAGGAGAAGAGACCTTTGACATTGGGGCTGATGTAGAACTCGTCGCTGCCGGGGCCGAGGTCGACGTCGGCGGCCGGCTTGTAGACCTTCGCCGGCGAGCTGAAGAGGCCCATGGACGACGACGACGACGAGGAGGAGGAGGAGAGCAGCAGACAGACAGCCACAAGCCCACAACCGAGCACTCTCGAAGCTTGGACAGGGACTACTGCTTGTGGCCAGCTGTTGTGTGATTAGGCCGAGGATTGCTGCTTTTATACGCCGGTGACGGCGAAGAAGAAGGAGAGCGACGACAAGAGCAAGGACCAGCTACAGGTAAATGATTTCTTGGTGAAGAGTTAATCGGAGTGCAGAGGACAAAAGGATAGAAGATGATGGGGAATTGCCAGAGGAGCGAGAGGGAGGGAGGTAGGGGACAAGATCATGGCTTGGACTGGCCCTCTCTCTCTCTCTCTGCTCTCTACCACTACTGGTTTCTTGTTGCGAATTTGGCGAAGGAATTGCCAGAGGAGCGAGAGGGAGGGAGGTAGGGGACAAGATCATGGCTTGGACTGGCCCTCTCTCTCTCTCTCTCTCTCTCTCTCTCTCTCTCTGCTCTCTACCACTACTGGTTTCTTGTTGCGAATTTGGCGGGGGGATCAGGGGAGGCGGTTGCTGTCTAGTCTTGCTGAGTTTCCAACGCTATCTTCAGCCACGAGGTTGTTCGGCCTTGTGTACTAGTACTACTACCAGCCGTATCGATGCAGTAATCTAATCGACGTCAATTCATCTGTTCTTACCAAGGATATCCTTGTTAATATGCTCTATTCTTGCGTATACAAGTCCAGTTTTGCAAGATAGGACACTGAAGACTGCTAATTGCAGAGCTAAACTTGCATGTAGTCAAACATATTTTCAAAAACTTTTAACCCCAAGAAAGCTGTAATTAGACAAAAACTTAAACAATTTCGATGAAATAAAAGTTTTTGCTGCGACTATATGATCGGACCCAAAAGTTGAGAGGTAGACCTTCTTGAATAAAATATATGACGTTATGCTTCAGAACAACAGGATTTGGCTTGCATGTATCTGTAATCTGTTGTATACTTGCATGAACCGTAATATATAAACCGATAGGACGTAGTACTATACTCCCTATTCCATAGTACGTATAGTACTAGAAGACCTAGAGACTAGGGAGTTGAACCAAATGTGTGGAAGAAATACTACCATGTACTAGAAGGATATGGTTGGATCAATGATGTCAATTTGAAAACGATGCCCAGTTTTAGTTTGGAGTTTCTATGCTTCAGAACAGGATTTGGCTTGCATGTATCTGTAATCTGTTGTATACTTGCATGAACCGTAATATATAAACCGATAGGACGTAGTACTATACTCCCTATTCCATAGTACGTATAGTACTAGAAGACCTAGAGACTAGGGAGTTGAACCAAATGTGTGGAAGAAATACTACCATGTACTAGAAGGATATGGTTGGATCAATGATGTCAATTTGAAAACGATGCCCAGTTTTAGTTTGGAGTTTCTTGTTTTGGTCAAATCAATGCTTCGTACTGCTAACGACATTTCCCTCTTTGCTGTATCTTACATTTTTATGGGGCAAAAAGTAGGACAATGAAACCCTTTATTTCTGATCCCATATCGTCCCATTGAGACCAATAGTGAAGCAAAGAAGCATGCACGTTTTTCATCATCAATAAAAAGAGAATAGATTAAATGCAGAATTTAATCAGCCAGATAAGATGGCTAGGCCAAAATCATTTTCGACTTAATTTGATTTTCATCATCAATATACTGAATTCTCCATCAGTATATTGCACCATTTCTTTGATTTTTTCCATCTTCCATCATGTAGTTTATTTTAATATGTTCACAGTGTACCCAAGTCTCAGAATTATTGATTTATCAGCTTGATACTAATCAATAATATATGAAGAGGTGGCTGAATATTTGAGTTCCAAGGCAACCTAAATGATCACTAAAAAATTGGACTAGGAAATTGAAGATTTAATAAACCGTTAAAGAAAGCCCTTACAGGTCTTCGTTATCCACCCATAACGTGTGCACGGAGCAATATGGTATAGTACATAACAACCTCCCTCCCACCAAATTCATTCCAACTTGTCACTTCACCAAAAGCGTGCACATTCAGCCCAGCGCCTCTCACACTCCAAATGAATCAACAGTCGCCAATAAATGGCGCCGATTTTTTCTATATAAGGTCACAGGCACACAAATAAAGGTATTCTAGAAGCCAAACGAACCAATATAAAAAAGGAAGAACAAAATTGAAGAAAAGGACGGGAGGAGGATGATTCAGCTAGCAACCAACTATTCCAGCTAGCCATTGATTGGGCTTGCTTTTGCATGCCCATTCAATACCCCTCCTCCTCCTCCTCCTCCTCCTTCCCAAACCCATAACTTGCAAGATGGTTAACCCAAAACCACTCCATGCTCCTCTCCTAGTCCTTGAGCATTAACTTGCCTCCCATGACTAAACCCTATGCTGTGCTCACCCAAAACGGAGGCTAATTTATGCTTGTACTGGTGCTGAGCTTCCTTTCCCTGTATGTGATCTGGTTATGATATTGGCCATTGATTGAAAACTGGACCCAAGGTTTGATAGCACAAGAGTGGCGGTTTCTTCCATTATGTGTGCACTAACCAACCCATGTTGTATATTATGGAGTGACAGTGTGACACTGTATTGTATGGGCTACATAATGGTCCATTCGCATCTTATGGTGCAAGGCCACTGCCCACTGGTGGGTATGTATGTGTATTGTCACATATGTATATACCTGTTCTGATTGTTTGTTAGTAGTACAAAGGATATGTGGAGGGACACACTGTATCATTGCAGTTAATAGTTGCCTTTCTGGATGAACTGCGACAGAAATTAATTTCTGCAATCAGTTTAATTTACTCGTTGTAGTATATACCATGTCTATGCAGGAAAAAAAAGAAACTCGAAACATATGGAACTTCAAATTAATAGAAAACATATATGTTGACAATTCCAAATAAATTGAGAAGTAATAAATTAAATAATCCATCCACCGAAAACATATCCGTAAAAGCTTTTTTTAAAAAAAGACAAATCGACGAACTAAACGTGCATTCACGCGGAATGACGGCACTGAATTCCTTTCGTTCACAAGCCATGAATTCAGGCCGAGAGATTGGAGTATGGTTGTTGTCTTGTTGAGAGTGTTCATGTGCAGGAATCACAAAACAGTAGTGGTTGCCAATATGCAATAACTGTTAGGCCAAAACTAGCTATTGACCTATTGTGATGTCAGGACTCAGGACACATCACACATGTGAGAGGAGCTATGTATTTTTCTAGCAGGAGTAGCTATCACATGGCGTATAAAACCGGCCAGTCTATATGTGGTTTTGTCAACCTTATGCATGTACAAACAGTGGCGGACCCAGCTTTTTGTCAAGACTAGAGCCAAAATTCAACGGCCAAAAGTCAGCTAAAAAACTAACACATGTACGCCACATGTAGACTAATAGCTACGGTACAATAAAGGGTCTACATTGAGAAAAATGCTTAAAAGTACATATTTAATAGTTTGATACAACAGTCAGAACATGCATGGACACACGCAAACATAAATACCTAGTCAAGATTTGGTGCATTCTCGGTTACGTCTACTCTTTTTCTCATCGTCAACACATGTACATGGATTAGGATGAAAAGTGCAAAACTAAAATACGACAAAACAACTAAAATTTCATAATTATTTTTGAGCTTCAACTGCATCCGATATCAGTTGTGTGGCAGGGACTGAGAAGTGAGAAATAAGATGCCAAAATGCTACTTCTCTTCATTTTTGCACTACCAATTGCAAGTCTAGGACTCTAGTTCTGAAATTGCAGCACCAAATTACCAATTAATAAATTGAATAAGAAATAGAAGGGATGAGAGATTTAGGTGAAGTAAATCGCCTGGGAGCCCGCCAATGGGGGCACAACTTCTGGCCGGAGCGCCGGGTGGCCGACAGCGCCAGCACGCTCGTGCATACCTGATTCGTGCCTGTGGCTTGGAGGTGCAGGAGGCCAGGAGCCCCGCCGAGCGCCAGCAGCCGCCGCCCAGGAAATGCAGCAGACAACGGGAGCTAGCAGGAGGAGGGAAGCGAGGAGGACACGGCGGTGCCAGGCAGGCCGCGCAGCAGTGCGAGCGCGCGGGGGGCTCCTATATATCAACTTGAAGATGGATAAGCCAACCATCTTCAAAGCCCACGAAGGCCCATCTTCCTCCTCTCGTCGCGCGCCGCGCCGCCGGTCTACCTCGCCGGCTTCGTCTTCCTCCCCGTCGCTGCTCTCCCACCCCGTGCCCACCTCCACCCCGGCGCCTGCTCCGCCCCCGCCTCCGACCCTGCCCACCGGATGTCCTGCCCTGCCCGGTTAGCGCCGCCTTGCCCTCCGCCGGCCAACCCGCGGCCGCCGCCGGGCCTGCCGCCGCCCCCGACCTCCCTCTAGATCCGGAGGTGATTGGATTCCTTCCCTAGCAACTCCCAACCCTAACCCCTAACCCTAACCCTAGCCCCGAGTTGGCCGGCGGCGAGCCGGCGGCGGCGCGCGGGGCGAGCGGGCGCGGCGGCGCGAGCAGCAGCGGCGCGCGGGGCGAGCGGGCGCGGCGGCGCGCGGGGCGAGCTGGGAGAGGAGAAGACGATCCGACGGCTGAGATCGCGTGCACGAATCTCAAACACCGGAAGTTAATGGGAAAAAAAATCTTCCGGAAGATATATAGGATTTCCGGACCCCATGATCTTATAGACGCTGGCCCTGCAGATGTTTGGCGGCCTAGCCCAAGCCCAGTGCCCAACTAGCCCGACTGGCTTGTCCAACTACGCTAAAAAGCCCAGTCACATGCACCGAAGCGAACGCGACTACCTGATGTCGGACGAAGTGAAGTTAGGACGCAGTCACGGATCCTCATCGTCCATTGGGGATCCTACGACAGCTTCAAAAGCGCGGTCTTTCCAAGTCGCATCGCAGCCCATTAAGTGGCCCATCAACCCACGGATCCTCTTCGTCATTGCGACGTCCGTGGCTCCTTGT
>CM014272.1:86889533-86902947 GCA_004135705.1 Alloteropsis semialata | reverse complement strand
ATTGCGAACGAATGCGTGCCGTCGTAGAGAAGGAAGGGATTAGGTGTGTGTGAGCTCGAGCAAGTTGTGCTCGGTGCGCCGGTGGTTTGTTGCTGCAAGGAGGTCTGGTTCGCTCCTTCTTATAGCTAGCGTGGCCATCACAGAAGTTGAGGAGGCTGCGCGCGACGAAAATGGTGACGCTAGAAGCAACGCCCGCACGGACGCACGGCCTTTGGGAATGTCGTTGCAGGGACGGGTGAATCGGAGACGCGACTCGTGGACGTGTCGTCGGTGCAAATTTGCAAGCCGGCTAATCTTTTGCCATTTGGCACGGGACCAAGTAAGACACGAAGTGGATGTTTATGATAGATGATTCCAATGTAGCTCACTTGGAATATTGTGTTATCCACGTCGTACAGTCAGGATTTTTGACTGAGCAACGACCCTAGTTAAATCTTGGGAAAACCGAACGTTTGCCTTTCAATCTTTCACTATAAAATCGGACACTACACACTATCCAACTATAGAAACCATACAGATTTGGCCCTTTGGATGGTTTCAAAGGTTGTTTTCATTTTTAAATATTTTAAACAATTAGTTTAACTAAAAAATGTCATTCTAAATTAGAAAATACAACGTCAGTACCAAAAAAATTCTAAAAATGTAACATATATGTTGGTGCTCTATTGGGAGTCAGTTTAAACTATTTTCTCTTGTTTCTATTATTTTATTGCTTCTAGTCACGCTTATTATTTATAAGATTCAAATAACTCTCCATAGAGTAGTAACATATGGGTTATATTTTTAGAAATTTATTGATACCGGTGTCACATTTTTCTCATTTAAAATGAATTAGTTATGAATTTTTTAAATTAAACCATTTTTTTAAAATTTTCAGAAAATAGAAAACCACTTTTGAAACCACCTGAAAGGCCAAATTTGCACGGTTTCGATAGTTGGATGTACTATCATGTCTGATTTTGTAAAAAAAAAGATTAAAAATCAGACTCTTGTGATGATTAAAAAGGGTAAACTACACTTTTCCCTCAAATCTTTAGCTTTTCGTGCTGATGATATATGATGGCGGAGAGCCACGCTACAGGGTAGGCCAATTGTTTATAGAAGGAAAAAAGAGTATGGACATGAGTTTCTAGAACTCCAAAAAAAGACTAGTCCAACTTCAGTAATACCATGACTTTCATTTTTCAGAACTATAAAGTTTGTGGCCACGAAATACTCTACAACTTTCTAAACCAAAGTATTTCACAAAACCAAAGTATTTGTTAAGTCAAAAAAATTAGCAGTATCCAATTAATCGTAAAGAAACCCTGCAAGCGCCGATCGCACCCGGGGGCTCCTATATGTCTACCGGAAGGCATATAAGCACATCATCTATAAAGCCCAATTACAATGATGAAGGCCCAAATATTAGGAAACAGTGCGGTCCGTTGGTTTTTCCGTTCTGTTTCGCGTGATGTAACGACGCGCGCGCTGCGTGAAGTAAGCAATTTTCTTTAACGGGTCGGTACGAGCGCGCTGCTAGACTTTTTCTTTAACCGGTCGGTACGAGCGCGCCCAAAAAAATTTTCTTGCTATTAATTTTTTGCTGGGTACGTGGTTCTAAGTGGGAAATTAACGGGTGGGTACCAACTCACAAATTGAAGTTTCAAGTTGCAAAATTACTGATATAACTTCAGAAATATAGCTTTCAATTACACATTGTTCATAAGACAATCCACTACTATAGTATGAACTATATAAACAGTCAAGAATTAAGGTAGCTTTTGCTTTGGCACGTGATATTCCAGAAGAACTTGTGACGCAGTGTTGTAGCCGAAACCTGTCAAGAATGAAACTATAATTAAACTTTGTTTTAAATAATTTGAACATACGAAACCAAGAAATGTTGAACATTTCCACAGCTGAATAATATTACAGTAATGTTGAACTTTGAACGTATTAAAGTTAAAATAATGTTAAACATTTGCATTAATGATCATTATAGTAATGTTGAACATTGATTCTAGTAAAGGTAAAATCTACAAAAACATTTTTTGAATATAGTTTAGTTCAACCAGAAACACTTGAAGTACATGATTGATGACTAACTGAATCCCCATAATTAAAGTTAAATGTTGCAAATGCTTAAAACTAAATGCTGCTATTGCTGAAAGCTAAATGTTGAGTAAAGGAATAAATAATGTTACAAACCTGTAGATAAGCAAGGAATCCACATGAGCACAACTATATCAACATTTCAATAAAACTTGCAGAGAACTTGTTGTACTTGTATGATAACAATTTAAATAGAAATTTCTGACGCAAAGGTAACAAATCAGCCTATTCAGGAGAAAAAAAAAATTATGTTAGATATTTTGTTGACATTCAGGTAACTAATGAACTAATATTCGAATGGAAGCATATTTCTTCAGGACTTGAAGTATGAAATCATACATTTGAAATTTTTTGCACTGATTTGCCATTGTATGTTTGCATGAAGCTAAGTGCAAAGATACCAGAGTCATATCTGTGAAATGTAATATAAATGTCAGTAAAAAAAAGAGTCATATCAAACTGTACTATAATGAACAACAGCTGTAACTTTTATTTTATTTATTTCAGCTGGAATTCTACTATATTTATGTTTACAACATTAGAGACGTGATATTTCAACATTATTAATGTACAGCTTCAATGTTTTCTGTAAATTATTTCAACATTGGGGTATTACATTCTTAATGTACAAGTTCAACATTTTTGGTTAATTTTTACAACATTTAATATGTACTATATCAATAGTATTATTGTGAAAGTTCAACATTTTGTATAACGTAGTTCAATAATTAGGTAGAAATTTTTCAAATTATACATTTAACTTTATGAATGAGTTTTGACAAAATGAGGTTACAATACAAAAGGCCCAATTGTATGTCGCCCCCAACAACCCTGAACCCTAACCGGTATATCCGAAGCCGAAGCAATTTGACCTTCTATGGCAGGGGGTACATGGCCGCCCCAAACCCCGAACATGGTTCTGAACCCGATAGGACGGAGTCGCCCCCAAACAACCCCGAACCCTAACCGGTATATCCGAAGCCGAAGCAATTTGACCTTCTATGGCAGGGTAGCCGAAGCGGAATCAATTTGGCCTTCTATGGCAGGGGGTACATGGCCGCCCCAAACCCCGAACATGGTTCTGAACCCGATAGGACGGAGACGCCCCCAAACAACCCTGAACCCTAACCGGTATATCCGAAGCCGAAGCAATTTGACCTTCTATGGCAGGGTAGCCGAAGCCGAATCAATTTGGCCTTCTATGGCAGGGGGTACATGGCCGCCCCAAACCCCGAACATGGTTCTGAACCCGATAGGACGGAGTCGCCCCCAAACAACCCAGAACCCTAACCGGTATATCCGAAGCCGAAGCAATTTGACCTTCTATGGCAGGGTAGCCGAAGCCGAATCAATTTGGCCTTCTATGGCAGGGGGTACATGGCCGCCCCAAACCCCGAACATGGTTCTGAACCCGATAGGACGGAGTCGCCCCCAAACAACCCAGAACCCTAACCGGTATATCCGAAGCCGAAGCAATTTGACCTTCTATGGCAGGGTAGCCGAAGCCGAATCAATTTGGCCTTCTATGGCAGGGGGTACATGGCCGCCCCAAACCCCGAACATGGTTCTGAACCCGATAGGACGGAGTCGCCCCCAAACAACCCAGAACCCTAACCGGTATATCCGAAGCCGAAGCAATTTGACCTTCTATGGCAGGGTAGCCGAAGCCGAATCAATTTGGCCTTCTATGGCAGGGGGTACATGGCCGCCCCAAACCCCGAACATGGTTCTGAACCCGATAGGACGGAGTCGCCCCCAAACAACCCTGAACCCTAACCAGTATATCCGAAGCCGAAGCAATTTGACCTTCTATGGCAGGGAGTATACCAATATTATATGAAATGTGTGACAGTTGATAAAGCAATTTGGTTTTGTTGAAGCAACGATTAAAAAATGTTTCATAACTTATAAAAATTATAAACGGCAATGTTTATAAATCAATATTTAAAACGTTGAGTTTACTATGTTGAAATGTTGAGATTACTATATGCAAATGTTGAGACAATATTGTTGAAATGTTGATACGGCTGTAGGTATTTGTGAACGTTCAAATACTACTTTGTTCCAACTCATCCAAATAACACAAACCAATTCTACACGAGAAATAGCATAAGTGTGAACAATCGAGCAAGATGATTCATAATCCAGATCCATGCAAAAAGACAAAGAACATAGTTTTAAACAGTGCTCCAACATGATTCATAATCCAGAAAACCTTGTAAAAGTACAAGGTTTTTCTTTAAACAGACTTAGTTTTAAACGGTGCTCTAACATGATTCATAATCCAGAAAACCTTGTAAAAGTACAAGATTTTTCTTCAAACAGACACAAGTACTTCATTTCATAGTATATTACATAACTTCACTGACATATTAACATACTAAGTTCATGACTACACAGTCAACATTCATAACTTCTCATATTCAGATGGTTCATTTTTTCTTATTCTTGGCTCTCTTTGAAGATGTGGCACAAGTTGAACTATCAACAGTTTTATTGAGTGGAGAGTTGAAAACCTTGAGTGCAACCACCTTCCTATATTGCATAACAGCATTCTGAAAAATGCAGCAAACAGAATAAATTAGACACACATGACTGAACAAATAATTCAAGGACATGTGCAGAACAAAAATGGTAACCTCATCAAAGTTAAGCATTCTGAAGCCATCCCAACATTCCATATATACAATGCAGTAAAACCCACTGTTGAGACTTGGGCAGTCCATAGTGTCATTTCTACTGCAACCAAAATTTAGAAAAATTAATATTAGTACATAGCACTAGTGCAGAAGAAAACATTTGGTAAACATTAATATATGTAAATTGCACTCGATGTATTACAAATTTTAATACAACAAAAAGCTAAAAGAAACATACATGTCTACTTCATGTGGATATTCAGATGGAGTGCTTCTTTTGAATTCATTGTAAGACTGAGTGAACAAATTTGCATCCACACAAAGAGTTGACAAATTCGCAGACTACATACAAAACAAACATATATTAATGGCAGAAACGGCATCAGTGTTCAGTCCAAACCTTGCTGCGGCGTGAGCCGTATCGAATCCACCTGAAAACAGAAATAAAACAGAAACGGCACCAGCAGAACAGAATCAAAACTAAGCACACTGAAAGTTAATGGCAGCTTAAGCAGGGGAAACTAGAATTTGAGCTCACCCAGTACACCTGCTTCCCGCAGTCCCTGCCCAATTGGACGATGCAAATGAGAGGTTACTAAGCGGAAGCTCCGACGAAATCAAGAAGGATTACGCGGCGGGAAGTAGTAATAGCAAGTCTCTTAAGTGGCAGGCTAATAAACTTCTGGCAAAATTGCACAAATATAGAATCTATATCATGTGCATATAAAAAAATGCATAGGGCATATGAGGAAAAAGGGTTTGGACACACGAAGTGCGAGAAGCCATGGATATAGAGGGATCATGAGCACTAAAAAGCTTAAAAAAGAATAGAGCTATTAAGTGTATCCCAAGGATAATCAAACCAACACAACGAGCTTGCACCTGCCCCTTGTCATTACCCAACCAAGAACCACAGTCCTCTGCATGTGCAAAACAGATTGGCAAAGATAGAACAACGACTGACAACCTTCTTTGCAGTTTCTATAATCTACAGTCATCAAGCAAGCACGAGCAACTTTATCTCCGTTCCATATATGAGCAAAACGAAAAAGAATCTAACATGCTAAAGAGAAATTTCTCTAATCAGGACTGAGAATAGTCATCATGTTCGCCTGAACTTTCTCTAATTTGATACATAAGAACCACAAAATGGTGCTACATGTGGGTACCTCACAGCTCCAGATGGGGATGCAGAGGCCTCACTGGTACTTGCTCGCGGATCTGCAGAGAGAACAAGGAGGTGAGGCTGGAGTAAATCTGAGGATCAACGTTGCACACAATATGGAATAATCCTCAAAATCCTAACCTCCCCAAATCAAACATAACTTGACCGAGAATCTCTAAATCGAACACAAATGGACCCCCAAATCCAATCTAATAGGCCATGGACCGGACACAAATCAACTAAATTAGACAAATCTAACACTATTCCGGCCAAAAATGAGCCATGAACATGAAAAAATCCAACGAATCCATAGAGCAAAGGGGTAATGGATGGAGAAGATCCCAGCGGCAAAACTGCCTCTCCTTCACGCACACTCTGGCAAACTCAAATCGAATGGGATTCACCAAAACTCTGCCCCTCACGCACAAAGGGAGTAACACTAAGCCATGAATCGGAGGATTAGGCGGAGGGATCGAGCAGCGGCGCTACTCACGGCGAGGACGAGGTACCAGTCGACGAAGTGCGGCCTGCTTCCGGCGCCGCGCGGGGAACGACGGCGGTGCGGACGGGCCGCGAACGGCACCGACACCGCGCACACCTCCCGCGCCGCCTGCGCCTTGGCCGTCGCCGCCGCGTCCGCGTCCTGCTCCCGCCCCGCGCGGAGGAAGGAGAGCTTCAGATTGGAACGGAACGGAACGGGAAAGAAAAAGTCTATGCAGCTGAGTCTAGAAGATCGAACGGCGGATGGAGCCTGTACCAATCTCAAACATCGGAAGGTAACTAGAAAAAAAATCTTCCGGAAGATAGATAGGATTTCCGGATCGCACCCACCCAGCCAGAAGGCCAGAAGTTTTGGTGGAACATGGAGGCCCAGCCTCCGAGCCGGCCCACCATCTATCCAGATACGCTGTCTATGGACCTGATTTTACAGAGCCTTGGTCACAACTACAAAACCACACCGAAACCAGTTCAGCCCATCTAGCGATCGACGATAAAAAGTCGTGGCCGGCGGCAGATGTCGTCGTCAACCACCGCATCTTTTTAGCCCTGGAAACTCGAATACATGCGCTCGACCGGGCTGGGGCAACCAACCTGCCGCACACCAAACCAAGACATGACAATGTAGCCACACTGTCGGCATGAGCTTTCGGCACCACCACCTTTCAGCTAGCTAACATGCCCGATCTCTGAACATTCCGATGCCTTTGTACACAAGCACCAGGTCAGCACGGGCGCACGGGCGTGAAAAAGAGGGATGTTTTTTTCATCACGTCGTGAGGAATCTCCTCTTGCTTGTAAACAAGGGGCTGGATTATTCGGTGCGCTAGGTAGCCGCTATCGTCCAGTTCGCGAATAAGAATTTTCACACCGCGCTAGGTCCTATTCTTTCCTTTTTTTTATAGCAAATATTCTTTCCTTTTGGACGCCACCAATGAAGTCCCCTCAAGTTGTTCAACTCGTGGATAATTTCTTCGCAAACTGAGAACTAGATGACTGAGCATCGCGGGCGGCTGCTTGTGTTCGCCTTGTAAAACGTGTCGGCAGTTGCTGGGGGTGCTTATCGTACCATGCCGTCATGCACATGCAATGCAACGATTCAGCTGCTTGAGAGTGACAGTTGTGCCTTTCCTGGCCACGGAGAGTCGGAGGTTTTCCACGCCCCCCGAGTTTTTCAGGTACTAATTTCATTGGATTAGCAAGTCATTAGTGCACATACGTGTAAGCTCTCTGAAGTCTGATCTTCACTGCCAAACTGAGAGGGTACAGAGAACGTACCGCGCCGCGCGCTTGTTATTCAGAGACACGTACACACCGTCGTACAGGATCTGGGGTCACGTGGAGCTGCCGGCAAATCACCCGCCAAGATTCCTGGACACTGATCTGCTCCGCTGGTTTGCTCTGTCCCAGGCTCCCCGAGTCTCCCCGTCCCGAGCAACGAGGCACCACGCACCCACCGCCACGGTGCCGCCATGGACGCGGGAAAAACAAAAACAAAAAAACAAACAGCGCGCGACTAATCAGGAGATCACTGCGCGGCGCTGCAAATGACGCGGCGTTCACCCCTCGCGCCGTCGCGCGGGGGCGTCGGAGGAAAATCGCGACAGCCGGAGGAGTCCGTCCCCCAGGCGGGTCGGGACTCGGGACGTGATGCCAAGCTGATGGTAATGGTTCAAAAAAAACAAACCAAACTCACGTCAAACTATTTAGACTATACTACGCTTCATAAACCAATTCAACCCTATCCATTTGCTTCTTCCTCCAAACCAATCCAAACCACTTAAACTAGTTTTCCAAAACAAACTAAATCGGTTCAATTCTATAGTTTTATTATGTGTGGCTTTGGACGTAGGGTCCACGTATTGATATGGCTACACCGATTTGCACAAAGCAGTGGACCGTGGTTCTGAGAAACCTCCAACAAATTTTGGTCAAATCTGCTAAAATTTTGAAGTGTGAACGCGAGCTTTTAATTCTAGGGTCCGACTTTACACGTGGGGCCCACATGCAAATTTGGCTACATTGATTTGCACGGGGTAGCTAGAGCTGGACAAAAAGCTCGTTAGGCTGGCTCGATACAAAAGTGTTCCTATTGGACTCGTTTTTCTTTTAAAATTAAAATGACTTCATTTAGAATGACTTTTGACTTCGGTTCGGCTCGTTAGGCTCGGCTCGTTAAGCTTTGGCATGAAGTTGGGTCTCAAACAATTCAGGAGACTATGATATATAAGATTATGCTAATTTCGAAAAAAGCTCGAAAAACTGCCTTCAACTCGATATCCAGCCCTAGGGGTAGCGGACCGTGATTCTAAGACATCTCCAATAAATTTCGGTAAAATCTGCTAAAATTTTAAGATGTGAACGCGAGCTTTTAATTTTAGGGTCCGGTTTTGGACGTGGGCCCCACATATAGATATGGCTACACCGATTTGAACAAAGTAGCGGATTGTATTCTGAGACAATTTTAACAAATTTCAGTCAAATTCGTTAAAGTTTTCATGTGTGAACGCGAGATGTTACTTACACACATAACCATTATAATTGTAAACCATTCTAGACCATTGTAACTATTAAACCAAACCAAATCAAACTATTATGTGTTGCAATCCATTATTCACCAAATCAAGCTAATCCTATCAAAAACCAAAATATAAAAACCGGTTTGAGACCAAACCATTAGCAGCTTTAGGTGCCCCCGTGCGGCCGTGCCGCGTGGCGTTAGCTTTCCCCAGTCCCCACAGAGTCAAGCCAAATCCGAAGGACAAACGAACGAACTACTCTGGGGCTGTTTGGATCCCTAGCACTAGCACTAGCACTAAATAGAATCTTATATGCATGGAGTACTAAATAAAGTCTATTTGCAACAACCTCTTCACAGATGGGTGTAACTTTTCGAGACGAATCTAATGACCCTAATTAATCCATGATTAGCTACAGTGACGCTACAGTACCATTCTCTGTTCATACGGTCAAAGGCCTCATTAGATTCGTCTCGCGAATTAGCACAGAGATTGTGGAATTGATTTTGTAAACTGTCTTTATTTAATACTCCTAATTAATTGTCAAAGTTATAAACAGTATCTAATGGCCTCCAAACAGCCTCTCCGTCGGCCGGCGACGCGGCTCGAACCACCCACCCCACCCCAACGGAAAAAGCCGGAAAGGTCAGCACCAGCTCCACGAACCTGACATCAGGGCCCCGCCCTGGGCAGGGGCCACATGCCAGACACGGCAACCGTCGCGGTCGAGAAAAGAAGGCAGCCCAGCGAGCCAGCAAGCAAACTGCGCTGAAAAATTTTTTACCCAGCATTAAATACAGAGAATCTCACATGTATGGAGTACTAAATGAAGTCTATTTGTAAAACCTTTTTACAGATGAGTGCAACTTTGCGCGACGAATCTAATGAGCATAATTAATCCATGATTTGCTACAGTAATACTACAGTAACCATCCTCTAATCGTGTGGTCAAAGGCCTCATTAGATTCTTCTCCGAAATTTACCTAGGGGCGTGGAGGTAGTTTTGTAAACTGCCTTTATTTAATACCCGAATTAATGGTCAAAGTTACATTTAATACTCCAAAAAATTTTACAACCTCCAACTAAACACAGTTCCAACGGTCCCGCACCGCACCTGCTGCATCATTCTGTTGGGCCCGCAGCTAGCCGCTGGGGCCGGAAATACAAGCCACGCCACGCGTCGTCGGCGGCGCACGTGGGCCCGCCCATCTGGCAGCCGCTTATAAGCTGCGCGCGCGGTCGGGCGCCCGTCTCGTCTCACCCCGTCTTGTTTTTCAACCTGCCCCCCTTCCCTCCTCGCGCTCAAGCACACAAGGACACACACCACGCGGAAGGGAGAGAGAGAGAGAGAGAGGGGAGAGGACAGAGGACAGAAGAATCCCTCCCATTCGCATTCGGCCATTCCTTTCCTCCGCTCGCGGCTCGCCTCCGACCCGAGCCCAAAAGCGGCGCTCGCTTTAGGGCCTCCGCGCCGTCCGCCCCAAGCGATTCGGATTCTCCCTAGCCCCCCAGGTGAGCGCGCGCGCGATCCCTAGGCTGAATCCTCTGCTAATCTGTATGATGAGGTTTCGAATCCTGGTTTACGCGGTAATAGCGGGGGTTCTGCATGATTCCGCTAAGCGAGGCCATTTTTCTGGCCCTTTTTGCGTGTGCTTGCCTTTTTATGCTCGCTGTTGCCTGAATAGCTTTTTTTTTTTTGATGGTTGTTGCCTGAATAGCTGTGCGAGCAGGAGAGCGCTTCTGATCTGGCTCCGAGGGTGGGATTTTTTTCCGCCCGTTTTCTCCGAGAATGGTTTGATTCTAGCTGAGTAGAGCGCATTTTGTTGGTCGCTCGAGCGCTCCGGGTTCCAGAACCAGAATCCTATTGCGGTTTGTTTCGAATTTGTAGTGTTGGCGGTGTTTTACCTGTGCTCTGTCATTGAGTTTGTTCAGTTTTTTTTTTTACTTTTTATATAAGTTGTCATGATCACTGCACCTTGGTCTGATTCCTGACTGTAATTGGATTGATTGGTCACTTTAATTCGACCGCTTTGGTTGATATGAAATGATTCGGGTCTTATTTCATAAGGAAATGATTGAGTCATTTATGGCTACTTTTTTCTACAATAATAAAAACATTTTTGGCTACTTGTTTTAGATTGTTCTAGGATACTGGCAGGTGACGCTATTTTATTGGCAAATTAACAGCAGCAGAAATGTCTTCTTCAGATAATTGGTAGTGTAGTAAGCCTTGTTGTCATTCTGACAGCGACTGGCATCTGTTTCGTGCACTTGAAGGGATGTACGTCATGCGCCCGCTCTTTTCAAAGCAGCTGAGGATGAACCACTTTCAGTATCACCTAGTTTTGGTTATACTGCCCATTCTGAAGCATGTACCGCTTACTTGGAATATAATGGAATCACACCTTTTGCCAAAAATGTAGTGCTGCGCTGCACTGCTGCGTTTGCAATTTACTTGCTTGCATTATTTCAGTGAAAGAATATAGTCAGACCACACATTAGACTCTTTAGCTGTACTGCATGTAATCATGGTTCTAACACAAAATGAACATTGCAGGCTGCAGACTTTAAATGGAGAACAACGTTAACAGAAATAACATGTTGAAAGAGTTCTACATCCCAACATATATTTTCGTGCCAGAGTCTCCAGTGGAGCATGTTTCTCCGATACCTACTTGTCCTGTTATTGTTTTTATCAACTCCAAAAGCGGTGGTCAGCTGGGACGTGATTTAATTGTCACATACCGAAAGCTTCTCAACCATGCTCAGGTAGATCTTGTCTATTTCTGCAAATATATACTCGTTTGGTATCACAGTGGTCTTACATTTTTTTTACTGCAATAAATTCTTATGGTTTTGCGGTAAAACCTAACTATGTAAAATTCAGGTCTTCGATCTGCTTGATGAAGCTCCAGACAAGGTCTTGCACAAATTATATAGCAACTTGGAAAGGCTCAAGCATGGTGGTGATACTCTTGCTTCTGAAATCTATAGGAGACTAAGACTAATAGTGAGTGCAACCAGGCAATTTCATGCAGCAAGATCTCTTGCTAATATTTCTACAACTATTTTGTATTTTTCTATTTGAATAGTCTTAACATTTATCTATTTTATCATGGAAATGCTGTTAGGTTGCTGGAGGTGATGGAACAGCTGGTTGGTTGCTTGGAGTTGTATCTGATCTTAAGTTAGTACATCCACCTCCAGTTGCTACAGTTCCACTGGGCACTGGAAATAATTTGCCATATTCTTTTGGATGGGTAAGTTTAAAACCAATCCAATCTTTTTTTTTCTTCCTATTAGACGATCTTTACTGCAGGACTTTGTCCTTGGCTACTTGCATGATCCATTTATGTTTGATCTTCTTTGACATATATAGTTGATGATAAAATGTGTAATGAATTCAAACCTTAAGCGGAGACGAAACATTCTGTAGTTCTTTTCCCCTTCCATTGTAATTTTTCAACTTTCGTAGCTGTTCAGGTTAAGTCCGTAGAATTTTACATCATCTGTTTAGATATGCAACTTTAACTTCTGTTTGTGAGTAAGAGAATCCTCTTTATGTTGCCTTTTGTGAAGCCAGCTTTTGTGTTAGGCTGCTAGCTCCTGTGAAACACTTTATATGACTTTCTCAATAGTATGAAACAATTAATATGCAGGGGAAGAGAAACCCTGGAACAGATCAGGATTCGGTCATATCATTTCTTCAATTGGTAAGAGAAGCAAGGGAGATGAACATTGATAGGTGGGTTTGCTTTTTAAAGCCTTCACTGTCTTTTGGTATGAAATCGTCATATGGGTATATGGATGTTGACTAATACTGGTAATCATTACAATAATTCAGCTGGCATATTGTCATGAGAATGGAAAGCCCAAAAGGTTCTCCTTGCGATCCAATTGCACCTCCCGACTTGCCTCATTCTTTGCATGCATTTCGCCATGTGCCAAAGACAGATCCACAAGATATGGTAACAATGCTGGACACTGCCTTTTATTTTTCCTTAATGTTAGCATAGTTACTGCATTTATCTACCCTTTTTCCTTTCTTTTTGGACACAGCTGTCTTTTAAACCTTTTTTCCTTTGGAAAAATATGATCCATCACCTTCATTATATTTTAATTGCCATGTTGAGATGTATTAGACTAATATCTTAAATACTTATTTCTAACAAAAGAGAAAGCAGATATCATGCATCAGAAACGATATCAACCTTTTAAATTATGCCATGCATTTTTTTATGTGTACTCTCTTTCTGTGTTTCCAGGAATATTCTTACACATATCGTGGTGGATTTTGGAATTACTTCAGCATGGGTAGGTTCCTTGTTCCAAAAAGGTGTATGTTTTAGGTTGCTTGTCAATACATTGATTTTTGCTCTTTTTATAAACTGGACAGAATAAACTTTCTCCTAAGCTAAAGAGGCAGTTTGAAAGAGACTCTTTATTCTGTCACAGGAATGGATGCCCAAGTGTCTTATGCGTTTCATTCTGAGAGGAAA
>CM014272.1:86873940-86888533 GCA_004135705.1 Alloteropsis semialata | reverse complement strand
GACGTACGTACCCGTGATGCGGGTTGATGCCGCTGGTGCCGGCGCCGAGCTCGTGCATGTTGGCCTTGCCGGCGAGGACGGCGCCGCAGGCCCGGAGCTGCGCCACGCACGCTGCGTCCGCCTCGCACCGCCGCGCCGCGCCGAGCCACCGCGTCCCGCCCGTCGTCGGGTACGGCTCGCAGTCGATCTCGTCCTTCACCGCCACCAGCACGCCGTCCAGCGCAGATAGTGCCGCACCTGCACACAACCAGATCGATCATTGCACTGAATCACCTGCAACCAACTCGACGTAGGGCGTGTTTAGTTCCACACAAAATGTATAAAATTTTCATCTTAAGAACCGTGTCAGTTCATTTATTCTCTCCATGCACGTGGTCCAATACATAAACTTTATGCATAAAATGAGCATTAGGGCCTGTTTAGTTTGGGTGGAAAGTTTGCGAAATTTACTGTAGCAATTTTAAACCCAAGATTAGAAGGACTAAACATGATCTAATTATAAAACTAATTACATGGATGGACGGGAAATCGCGAGACAAATCTATTAAGCCTAATTAATCCGTCATTAGAGATTGTTTACTGTAGCACGACGTTGTCTAATCATGACCTAAATAGACTCATTAGATTTGTCTCGCGAAGTTACCCAGGTTATGGAATGGGTTTTATCATTAATTCACGTTTAATGAATGCCCGAGCCTTGTGACTTGTGAGCCGCAGATGCCGGTGGAGCACGGCAAGCCAGCGACCTCTGTCAGTGTCCATGTCAGACACCAAGAACGGCACCCTCTGCATTTTTGTTTTTTTCTTTTAAGAAAAGAAACTTCCCCCGAACGTGACAAAGTGCCAAACTGACTGCTGCCATTCTTGTCTTGACAGCAACGTGTAACCACAAGTTTCACTCTAACCCCGTGCCCTATCATTTCGTCTACTTCCTTTGCCAGGGCTGGCATTTCTCTTTTCAGATGCCCATGCCGATGACTCAGGGCTCAGGGGCTCTCTTTCTTGGACGCCTTCTCATTACGCTTGGAGGGCTACTGGACATGAAGGTTGGTTGCAGGCAGCTAGCAATCGGCTACAGACAAACTAGAGTTTGGTGAGCTAGGGGGCGTTCAATTCCCAAAAAACTTTTCACCAAAATTTTTCCCAAAGAAATCTTACATGCATGAAGCAGTAAACGTGTGTTAATGACAAAACCCATTCCATAACCCCAGGTAACTTTTCGAGACGAATCTAATGAGCCTAATTAGGCCATGATTTGCAACAGTGATGCTACAGTAACCATCCGCTAAACATCCACTAATCATGAATTAATTACCATCATTAGATTCGTCTCGCGATTTCCAGGCGAGATCTATAATTAGTTTTATTATTAGTCTACATTTAGTACTCCTAAATGGTAAGATTCTCTTGCAAAATTTTTCAACAAAATTTTTTCACCCAATTGAACACCTCCTGGTAGCTACGCTCAGAACTGAAAGCTCATCATCTAAGGGCAGCTCCAGTGCCTGTTCGATTTCTGTGGACACGGAAAGCGAACGAAAGTATTGTTCGATGGCGTGGAGTTCGGCCTAGTGGAGCCCACAATTGGATAAAAGAAATGCAAGATATTTTCTCTTCCATCCAGGCATCAAGTCCAGAAGACCTGAGCCATGGAGAGAAAAGCATGGAAAGAATCGCCAGCGGGCTTTGCGCCAATATTTTATTCCTGAACGTGGAACCAAGTTTGGAGTCTGATTTTCATCTCTGACACGCACAGAGATCGGCACCCACAGTGTTCACGGTTCGCTTTCCAGACCTCATGGTTCGCATTCTGCTCACACTAGAGCTGACTTCACATCTACCGGAAAGAAGCTCAGGAGTTTGTTCATTGTTGGCTCAGAGCAACAGAAATGGCACTTACTCCCTTCATATTGTAAAGGAAATCGTTTAGGACATTGTTACAGTCTTCAAAACATAACTTTGACTAATACTTTTTGCTATAAATTATTTATAAAATATATTTAAAAAGTATTTTTATGAAACAATATTTCAATACAAATCTACTCGTACCATTTTCACATTTCTAAACTTAACACATAAAAAATATTTGCAGTCAAAATTTAAAAAGTTTGACTCAGGACAATCTCAGGCCTTGTTTAGTTGCCGCAAATTTCGCAACTTTTTACTATTCACCCATCACATCGAATGTTTGGACACTAATTAGGAGTATTAAATGTGAATTAATGACAAATCCCATTTCATAACCCCGGGTGAAATTTCGAGAGGAATCTAATGAGCCTAATTAGGCCATGATTAGACAACGTCGTGCTACAGTAAACAATCTCTAATGATGGATTAATTAGTTAATAGATTTGTCTCATGATTTTCCGTCCATCCGTGTAATTAGTTTTATAATTAGATCATATTTAGTTCTTTTAATCTTCGATTTACAATTGCTACAGTAATTTCGCAACTTTCTCGCCGTAACTAAACAAGGCCTCAAAACGACTTCCTTTACACTGTTTACACTATAGAGGGAGTATCTCTCTGTGGGTCACTGCATCAGCAAAGTGGCAGTGCTTTTTTTTAAAAAAAATCCTCGCAAAAAAAAGAGAAGAGTTTTTAGTACCTCTCTGGTATCGGAGAGTGGACTCCTCGGCCTGCCTCATCACGTCCTCGGGGTCGCAGCTGATGAAGAAGGCCATGTTCAGACCACCGCCCGAGCTCTCCTTCACCGCCGCCAGGAACCTCTTGGCCACGTCGACGGGCGTCGTCTCCCCGGAGCTGTACGCGTCGGCGAAGTCCCGGATCGTCCACCGCTTCAGCCCCGACGCCGCCGCCGCGTCGTCGTCGGCGGCGGCGAGCGTGGCTTCCAGACGCGCGGAGAGGCAGCCGACGGCCTCCTGGACCCGCTCGGCCGCCGACAGGTCGGGCTTGGTCAGGCTCACGTTCTGCTCCGGAATGTCTGCACCAGGTGGAGCAAAGAGCAACAGTGTCTTTGGTCGGTTCAGAGTTCAGAGCTCGGCATGGTCAGAGGCGGCGGCAGACAGAACGGAGTGACTGCAGCGATCGGTCAGGGATCGGCAGACAGGCTCACCTTCCCAGCTGTGGGCTGCCGTGAACAGCGGCGGCTCCGGGATGTCGGCGTCAGAGACCAGCTGCCAAACACAAACAGTGGATTCGGAGGTCAGAGAATGTCGAATGTGAACCCTGAAAAAACTCTCTTGCTTTGACTCTGAATGACTGATCCAACCAAAGTGCAGCCAAGGGAAGTTCGGCACGGAACGGAACGGAGCACCACATAGTGCCGTTTCCTGTTGTGACTGCTATGAATTTGACTGAAACATAGATTCTGATTTTTGAACTGAAAGATTATTTTTAGAAACATTCTTGGAGAGTATATTCTGAATTTTGATTGAAAGTTTCTTTTTTTGAATTTTCAAGGAAGTGTGGGCTCTGCTGAACGAACTGCACCTTGTTGATAAGATTGTCCTTCTTCAGGATGTAGAGCACAATCTGCCCGATGATCGGCATCTCCAGGATCCACACGAAGATTTTCACCAGGAGCCCGGCGACACGAGGAGCTGAACATCAAACACCAAGAAAATAATTTTCTCAATCAAGAACCGGCAGAATTCTCTCGTATACTCCAAGAACTGAATTCAGAGCAGCATAATTCTCTTCTGCTGTCTCCAAGAACCGAGGTCCGGACATAACAGGGGATGGGAAGCTGAACAGCAAAGGGAGGAGAAGAGACCTTTGACATTGGGGCTGATGTAGAACTCGTCGCTGCCGGGGCCGAGGTCGACGTCGGCGGCCGGCTTGTAGACCTTCGCCGGCGAGCTGAAGAGGCCCATGGACGACGACGACGACGAGGAGGAGGAGGAGAGTTGCAGACAGACAGCCACAACCGAGCACTCTCGAAGCTTGGACAGGGACTACTGCTTGTGGCCAGCTGTTGTGTGATTAGGCCGAGGATTGCTGCTTTTATACGCCGGTGACGGCGAAGAAGAAGGAGAGCGACGACAAGAGCAAGGACCAGCTACAGGTAAATGATTTCTTGGTGAAGAGTTAATCGGAGTGCAGAGGACAAAAGGATAGAAGATGATGGGGAATTGCCAGAGGAGCGAGAGGGAGGGAGGTAGGGGACAAGATCATGGCTTGGACTGGCCCTCTCTCTCTCTCTCTGCTCTCTACCACTACTGGTTTCTTGTTGCGAATTTGGCGAAGGAATTGCCAGAGGAGCGAGAGGGAGGGAGGTAGGGGACAAGATCATGGCTTGGACTGGCCCTCTCTCTCTCTCTCTCTCTCTCTCTCTCTCTCTGCTCTCTACCACTACTGGTTTCTTGTTGCGAATTTGGCGGGGGGATCAGGGGAGGCGGTTGCTGTCTAGTCTTGCTGAGTTTCCAACGCTATCTTCAGCCACGAGGTTGTTCGGCCTTGTGTACTAGTACTACTACCAGCCGTATCGATGCAGTAATCTAATCGACGTCAATTCATCTGTTCTTACCAAGGATATCCTTGTTAATATGCTCTATTCTTGCGTATACAAGTCCAGTTTTGCAAGATAGGACACTGAAGACTGCTAATTGCAGAGCTAAACTTGCATGTAGTCAAACATATTTTCAAAAACTTTTAACCCCAAGAAAGCTGTAATTAGACAAAAACTTAAACAATTTCGATGAAATAAAAGTTTTTGCTGCGACTATATGATCGGACCCAAAAGTTGAGAGGTAGACCTTCTTGAATAAAATATATGACGTTATGCTTCAGAAAACAACAGGATTTGGCTTGCATGTATCTGTAATCTGTTGTATACTTGCATGAACCGTAATATATAAACCGATAGGACGTAGTACTATACTCCCTATTCCATAGTACGTATAGTACTAGAAGACCTAGAGACTAGGGAGTTGAACCAAATGTGTGGAAGAAATACTACCATGTACTAGAAGGATATGGTTGGATCAATGATGTCAATTTGAAAACGATGCCCAGTTTTAGTTTGGAGTTTCTTGTTTTGGTCAAATCAATGCTTCGTACTGCTAACGACATTTCCCTCTTTGCTGTATCTTACATTTTTATGGGGCAAAAAGTAGGACAATGAAACCCTTTATTTCTGATCCCATATCGTCCCATTGAGACCAATAGTGAAGCAAAGAAGCATGCACGTTTTTCATCATCAATAAAAAGAGAATAGATTAAATGCAGAATTTAATCAGCCAGATAAGATGGCTAGGCCAAAATCATTTTCGACTTAATTTGATTTTCATCATCAATATACTGAATTCTCCATCAGTATATTGCACCATTTCTTTGATTTTTTCCATCTTCCATCATGTAGTTTATTTTAATATGTTCACAGTGTACCCAAGTCTCAGAATTATTGATTTATCAGCTTGATACTAATCAATAATATATGAAGAGGTGGCTGAATATTTGAGTTCCAAGGCAACCTAAATGATCACTAAAAAATTGGACTAGGAAATTGAAGATTTAATAAACCGTTAAAGAAAGCCCTTACAGGTCTTCGTTATCCACCCATAACGTGTGCACGGAGCAATATGGTATAGTACATAACAACCTCCCTCCCACCAAATTCATTCCAACTTGTCACTTCACCAAAAGCGTGCACATTCAGCCCAGCGCCTCTCACACTCCAAATGAATCAACAGTCGCCAATAAATGGCGCCGATTTTTTCTATATAAGGTCACAGGCACACAAATAAAGGTATTCTAGAAGCCAAACGAACCAATATAAAAAAGGAAGAACAAAATTGAAGAAAAGGACGGGAGGAGGATGATTCAGCTAGCAACCAACTATTCCAGCTAGCCATTGATTGGGCTTGCTTTTGCATGCCCATTCAATACCCCTCCTCCTCCTCCTCCTCCTCCTCCTTCCCAAACCCATAACTTGCAAGATGGTTAACCCAAAACCACTCCATGCTCCTCTCCTAGTCCTTGAGCATTAACTTGCCTCCCATGACTAAACCCTATGCTGTGCTCACCCAAAACGGAGGCTAATTTATGCTTGTGGTGCTGAGCTTCCTTTCCCTGTATGTGATCTGGTTATGATATTGGCCATTGATTGAAAACTGGACCCAAGGTTTGATAGCACAAGAGTGGCGGTTTCTTCCATTATGTGTGCACTAACCAACCCATGTTGTATATTATGGAGTGACAGTGTGACACTGTATTGTATGGGCTACATAATGGTCCATTCGCATCTTATGGTGCAAGGCCACTGCCCACTGGTGGGTATGTATGTGTATTGTCACATATGTATATACCTGTTCTGATTGTTTGTTAGTAGTACAAAGGATATGTGGAGGGACACACTGTATCATTGCAGTTAATAGTTGCCTTTCTGGATGAACTGCGACAGAAATTAATTTCTGCAATCAGTTTAATTTACTCGTTGTAGTATATACCATGTCTATGCAGGAAAAAAAAAGAAACTCGAAACATATGGAACTTCAAATTAATAGAAAACATATATGTTGACAATTCCAAATAAATTGAGAAGTAATAAATTAAATAATCCATCCACCGAAAACATATCCGTAAAAGCTTTTTTTAAAAAAAGACAAATCGACGAACTAAACGTGCATTCACGCGGAATGACGGCACTGAATTCCTTTCGTTCACAAGCCATGAATTCAGGCCGAGAGATTGGAGTATGGTTGTTGTCTTGTTGAGAGTGTTCATGTGCAGGAATCACAAAACAGTAGTGGTTGCCAATATGCAATAACTGTTAGGCCAAAACTAGCTATTGACCTATTGTGATGTCAGGACTCAGGACACATCACACATGTGAGAGGAGCTATGTATTTTTCTAGCAGGAGTAGCTATCACATGGCGTATAAAACCGGCCAGTCTATATGTGGTTTTGTCAACCTTATGCATGTACAAACAGTGGCGGACCCAGCTTTTTGTCAAGACTAGAGCCAAAATTCAACGGCCAAAAGTCAGCTAAAAAACTAACACATGTACGCCACATGTAGACTAATAGCTACGGTACAATAAAGGGTCTACATTGAGAAAAATGCTTAAAAGTACATATTTAATAGTTTGATACAACAGTCAGAACATGCATGGACACACGCAAACATAAATACCTAGTCAAGATTTGGTGCATTCTCGGTTACGTCTACTCTTTTTCTCATCGTCAACACATGTACATGGATTAGGATGAAAAGTGCAAAACTAAAATACGACAAAACAACTAAAATTTCATAATTATTTTTGAGCTTCAACTGCATCCGATATCAGTTGTGTGGCAGGGACTGAGAAGTGAGAAATAAGATGCCAAAATGCTACTTCTCTTCATTTTTGCACTACCAATTGCAAGTCTAGGACTCTAGTTCTGAAATTGCAGCACCAAATTACCAATTAATAAATTGAATAAGAAATAGAAGGGATGAGAGATTTAGGTGAAGTAAATCGCCTGGGAGCCCGCCAATGGGGGCACAACTTCTGGCCGGAGCGCCGGGTGGCCGACAGCGCCAGCACGCTCGTGCATACCTGATTCGTGCCTGTGGCTTGGAGGTGCAGGAGGCCAGGAGCCCCGCCGAGCGCCAGCAGCCGCCGCCCAGGAAATGCAGCAGACAACGGGAGCTAGCAGGAGGAGGGAAGCGAGGAGGACACGGCGGTGCCAGGCAGGCCGCGCAGCAGTGCGAGCGCGCGGGGGGCTCCTATATATCAACTTGAAGATGGATAAGCCAACCATCTTCAAAGCCCACGAAGGCCCATCTTCCTCCTCTCGTCGCGCGCCGCGCCGCCGGTCTACCTCGCCGGCTTCGTCTTCCTCCCCGTCGCTGCTCCCCCACCCCGTGCCCACCTCCACCCCGGCGCCTGCTCCGCCCCCGCCTCCGACCCTGCCCACCGGATGTCCTGCCCTGCCCGGCCGGCGGCGCTACCGCGCCGCCTTGCCCTCCGCCGGCCAACCCGCGGCCGCCGCCGGGCCTGCCGCCGCCCCCGACCTCCCTCTAGATCCGGAGGTGATTGGATTCCTTCCCTAGCAACTCCCAACCCTAACCCCTAACCCTAACCCTAGCCCCGAGTTGGCCGGCGGCGAGCCGGCGGCGGCGCGCGGGGCGAGCGGGCGCGGCGGCGCGGGCAGCAGAGAAAAATGAACGAAGGAAGAAGAAATGAACGGAGGAAGAAGAAAGGATCCGGCGGTCTATGTTACACGCACGAATCTCAAACATTGGAAGATAAGTGGGCAAAAAATCTTCCGGAAGATACATAGGAATCCCGGAGCGCGCGGCGGCAGGGCGCAGACGGGAGCTCCTATATGTCTACCGGAAGGCATATAAGCAAATCATCTATAAAGCCCAATTAGATTTATGAAGGCCCAAATATTAGCAAACAGACTAGCTCATTGCTTTTTTCGTTACATCTAGCCGTGCCTGACTTTTTTAATTGATGCAAATGTTGGACGCCTGACTTTCCGTTACGATCTGGGCGCCTGACTTTTTTAATTGATGCAAATGTTGGGCGCCTGACTTTTTTATCGTGAATGTTGGAACGTTGTGTTTCCCGCGTGCACAAATTTCTGCCTGCATTTCATTTTTTGCTGGGTACGTGGTTCTAAGTGGGAAACATAACGGGTGGAAACCAACTCACAAAATGAAGTTGCAAGTTACAAATTTGTAAATAAACTTAACATTCAGTAGCTTCAGATTTCAGAGCACAAATTATAGGTAATATAATCTAGTTCTAATGTAGCATTTCCTTTGACAACTGATCTTCCACAACAACTTTTCAGCAAGTAGTGTAGCAAGAACCTGTTAACAATGAAACAATGCTCCAAATGTTAATCATTATGTTAATTTTTATTGTGACTTTGACCATTAAAAACAAGAAATATTGAACATTTCCATTCTTAATTAATACAATAATGTTGAACATTAAATATAGTAAAGTTGAAATGTACAAATAGATATGTTGAAATGTACATATAAATATGTTCAACATTGCACAGATAAAGTTGAACCTAGTTCTAGTAAACTGTATGAAATGTTGAAATATTGTTATAAGAAATGTTGTGTGCAACAACAAAAAAGGTTAGTAAATTGAATCTAGGCATGGAGTTGCATGAGCAGGAATAATGTTGAAGATGTTGAAATACTATGAAAACAAATGTTGAGAACACTAAAGAAAAATGTTACAAACCTGTATTTAGGCATTGAATTGCATGACAACAACTAGATCAGCATCTCAATAAAAATGGCAGCAAACTTGTTGTACTTGTAGGACAATAATTGAAACAGAAACTTCTGACGCAAAGGTAACAGATCAGCCTATCCAGCAAAGAATATAAATGAACCAGTTCAACATTTTCTAAAAATGTTTTCAATAATTTACAAACTCTTTGATATTTTTTTAAAAAACTTAAGAATGTTCAATCAACATTACTGGTAGGGTCTTCTATGGCAGGGGGTACGTGTCTCCCCAAAACCCACCAACCTTCTGTACCCGTTAGGACGGAGTCGCCCCCCAACAATCCCCAACCCTAACCAGTCAGTAGGGCCTTCTATGGCATGGGGTAATTGGTCGGCCCCTAACCGGTCAGTAAGGCATTCTATGGCAGGGGGTACGTGTCGCCCCAAACCCATCAACCTTCTGTACCCGTTAGGACGGAGTTGCCCCCCAACAATCCCCAACCCTAACCAGTCAGTAGGGCCTTCTATGGCAGGGGGTACTTAGTCGGCCCCTAACCGGTCAGTAAGGCCTTCTATGGCAGGGGGTACATGTCGCCCCAAACCCACCAACCTTCTGAACCCGTTAGGACGGAGTCGCCCCCCAACAATCCCCAACCCTAACCAATCAGTAGGGCCTTCTATGGCAGGGGGTACTTGGTCGGCCCCTAACCAGTCAGTAGGGTCTTCTATGGCAGGGGGTACGTGTCGGCCCCAAACCCACCAACTTTCTGTACCCGTTAGGACGGAGTCGCCCCCCAACAATCCCCAACCCTAGCCAGTCAGTAGGGCCTTCTATGGCAGGGGGTACTTGGTCGGCCCCTAACCGGTCAGTAGGCCCTTTATGGCAGGGGGTACGTGTCGCCCCCAAATCCACCAACCTTCTGTACCCGTTAGGACAGATTCGCCCCCAACAATCCCCAAGCCTAACCGATACACCCTTCTATGACAGGGGATAGAAACCTAAGAAATTAGTCTAAATACAAGTTTCAACATTTATTCAAATCAAGTTCAACATTTCGAATAAGTTATCTCAACGTTTAATATGAAAATGTTGAAGTAGAACATTAAAAATGTTGAGGTAGTTCATATAAAATGTTGTATTTTAAAAAATAATAAAATGCATTCATATTGGACGTCATTGTGTTAGATTAATTCTCAGCGACACAGTGGTTCAAATGAATTTTAAAAGAGTTCATATTTTAGGAGAAAAAAACATTTTAAGTTTGAAATCTAAAAGCATGGTCTGCGAAGGACGAACCGTAGTTCAAAATGTTGAAAGGTTGAAATCAGAAAATATTGAAAACTAAGTTCAAAATGTTGAAATGGTTAGTTTAAATTATTGAGTATTTAAAAAATTTAAAAAATATTCATATTGGATCTTATTTTGTTATATTAATTCTGAATAACATCATGGTTCAAACGATTTGAAAAAATGATAGACGATTCAAGAGAAAAATGATTTTTAATCTTGAAATTCAAGTAACGCAACCCACTGGCTCCATCGGCTGTCTCTCCCTGCATGTGCTTGCGCCAGCGGCTCATTCCTTCAGCACGAATCTCAAACAGTGGTAGATAGATAAGTTTTTTTTCTTCTGGAAGATATATAGGATCTCCGGGGCGCAGACTCGTGCGACGCCAAGGCATGCAGCCGGGCTAGGACTAGGAGAGACGAGATGCAAGCGACCGAGCGTGGCACGCCTCTTGCTCCTGGGCCAAAACTAATCGGTATAGTGGAGCTTACTGGGCCGAGAGTAGGGCCACGGCCTGGGTGGCCCTAGCCGCAGATCCGCAGTACAAACCATCGAACTAAGTTCGTTTAATTTTACCCTGTCAACCTTAGTAGAAAGGACATTGATCAGTACATCACTTTCACTGACGTTTTTCAGATGCGTACGTCCATTCGATGATTCTGAGGGTGTCAATTTGATGGGTTGGAAAATGTTGCCATTTGAAATATTTCAGTGCTAAGGTAGAGGAAGTGCATTGACAGTTTGGCTATGCAGGACCAACTTGCAAGTTGCAACTGCAGCATCACCAGCCATACCTCTTACACATATTATCTTCCCAAAATAACATTAAAAAATCCAACTTCAGTATAGAATATATGAGGAGAACATGTTTCATCTGTTGTGCTAGCTGCTACCATTTCCACGACTTCCAGATGAACATAATTTCAACGCTGGACAACAGTATCCTTTGTTCACTGCTACAAACAAAGTAAGTTCTCGCACAAAAAAGAAGTGGCAATACATATGAACACCAGATGAACATTGAATTTGCACTTCCCGGCAACAGGGATCACACACAGATATATGGTTTACATCTTGCAGCAAACAACCACCATTGCTGGTACAGTAAGACCTCATCAAGCAGGCTATAAAAACTGAGCTTGCTGGAATGGATGGAATTCAGCACACGAATCTAACAATCAGTTTCTGTGAATGTACATCGACCTACCTACATATGGTGGCATGAACTGTTTGTTAGTAGGGCATCTGGGCAAGCCTTTTTCGTCACCTCCTACTTGCTCTTTTGCTCCTGTAACTGCTAAGAGTCGAGAGCCCCCCTGCGAACACTGACATCTCTGAGGGTGGAGACGAGGGCTGAATCGACGGGAGCGGAGAAAAGCAGCTTGTGTTGGTGTTTGGAAGGTCAAAGTTGTACAAGTCATCAGCAAACATAGCAAATTCAGCATTGCCATTTCTGAAGTCCAGTGGCAATGGTATGTCCCTGCTGGATTCAAGCCTTTCAGGCTCCAGCACCACACTGTCGAGGTCTGTCAGTGATTTCAGTTGATGCTCCAGAGAAGCAATTGTCTTCTGGCACTCTGCGAGCTTCCCGGCTGCGTTAGCAAGCTCCTTCTCCTATAACAATGACAACAATTCAGATTGGATTCAGTGACGTTAATAGTCTTATCCATCCTATGATATGATATCCTTGAAGTACTATAAGTTCATACGGGTTTGTCAGATTCAGATGTAAGAAAAGGAAAAAATAGGTTTCAGAGAAATTTACCTTTTTAACCTTCAGATCTCCATTCGAGTTTGCAAGCCGCCAGAGCCTTGCATCAAGACTATCTCTTGACAACTGAGCCTCAAGCTCTTGGCATTTTTGTTCATATTCTTCTGATAGAATTCTCTCCTGCTCGATCTCCCTATGGAGCAAGCTCATCTTGTTTGTCAGTTTTATGAGTTCCTTGTCTGCTGTTTTAAGTTTATGCTCCATAGCCATCCTCTCTGACTGTAAAGCCTCTTCCTTGGCAGTGAATTCTTTGGCTGATGACATCTGCTCCTCAAGTTTTGCTTCCAATGACTCCACCTTCTGGCTGAGATTTCTAGCATGCTGAAGTGCTGACTCCGCCTCTGACTCCAATACCTTCTTTACAGCCTCTAGAGCTTCTAGCTGCATCTGGAGCTCTGCAGAAAATACCTTCTCCTTTTCCACATCGTGCTCAAGTGCAGTCACCATATCACGCAGGTTTTCAGCTTCTGAGTTCACTAACTCGAGTTGTTGCTCTAATGATTCTTTAGCAGACTCCACAGAACGAGTTCTCTCTGCTTCAACCTTCATCTCTAACTGTGCTGAGAGTTCCTCATAAATTGCCTTCTCTTTTTCTAACTCACTCTGTAGTGCTTTTGTTATATCTTGCAGCTTCTCTATCTCAGCATTTGCTGAACACAGCTTTGCCTTTAAGGATTCTTTAACAGCCTCAGCAATTCTTGCTGCTTCAGTTATCGCCTCCATTCGTGCTGCAAGCTCTTTGTGCAATGCCTTCTCTTTTTCTACCTCATTCTCAAGCTCTGTGACCACATCCCGCAGCCTCCCTGCTTCAGTATTTGCTGAACATAGCTGCGCCTCCAATGATTCTTTAACTGCACCAACAGTTGCTTCCATCTGCACCTGTAACTGTGTTGTTAGTTCCTCATGCAATGCCTTCTCCTCTTTGACCTCATTCTCTAGTGCTTTGATAATGTCATGCAGTTTCCCCATTTCAGTGTTTGCTGAGCATAGCTGTGCTTCCAGTTTTTCTTTAGCATTCAACGTGGCCTCTGCCTTTTCTTTCTGCTGCACAGAAAGAGCCCTCTCTGCTTGAACTCTCTCTTCTAATGATGCCACAGTCAGGTGAAGCTCTGTGGCTTGTGCTGACATCAGTTCTAACTGTGACTCTAACTCTTTCTGCCCCGCATTTTCCTCCAATGAAGTTACTGCCATAAGCAGCTCCTCAACTTCTACAGACTTGGACTCCAACTGCAACTCCAAAGCCTTCCTCTCGGACTCCAGATGCTCCACATCTTCCAAAGCAACAAGTTTAGAGTTATTTGCTGAGTCCAGCTGCATTTGCATTTCGACCAGTCTGTTCTTTGCTGCCACTAGCGCATCGCAGGAAATGTCGAGCTGATTTCTAACCTCCATAAGTGCCATCTCAAGTTCCCTTTTCTCACTTGCAATGGCATCAAACTTCTCCTGCAAATCTGTGACCTGGTTTTGCAATTGAGTTTCGACTTTCAAGGAGATGCTTCTTGCCACAGCCTTATCGGAATCAGTTTCCATTTCAAAGTTAGAGCTTGTACGGTCTGATTCAGGCAATGCAGCTAACCTTTCCATCTCAAGGAAATCATCCATTATGTCAATCTCAACAGCATTGTTTACAAGATTTCTTGAATCATCCTTGCCATTCTTGAACTGATCAAGCTCAGCAATCAAAGCCGATGCCCATGAGTCAGAATTCCGCAGCTCATTATCTACAGCCACCATATGCTCCCCATGGTCAGACTGGCTGTCAGTCAGTGATTCCATGCAACCATTGTTTTGTGTAGGCCTAGAATCATTGATCAGTGTTGTTTTCCGAGTTAGATGCTGTAACCTGCGGCATTCTGTTTCAATCCTAGCAATCTTTTTAACGTTTTCCAAGTGCTGTTTACTAGCTGTCTCTGCTGCGTGGTTGCTTAGGTCTCTTTCCAGCATTAGTATCTTCAGATCCTTGGACTGTACAAGAAGCCTGGCCTTGAGATCCATATTCTCTTTCTCAATTGCCTGAAGCTTGGCCTTAAGGTCCAAGTTCTCTTTCTCAATTGCCTGAAGCTTTTCTTGTAGGTCATGCTGTAGTAGCAAGGATGATGATGCTTCTAATCTGGTTGCTTCCAGCCGCTTTTTTAGCTCTGTGATATGGTTTTGGAGCTCAGAGTTTTCAGACTGCGGCATCTGAGACTTCTTGGAAACTATTTCACGAATCTTGTCGTCTTGTTCTTCCCTAGCCAGCCGCAGTTGTCTGACACATTCCTTGAGGGCCTCATCTAGGTGGCTGACTTTATGCTGGAGAGAAGCATTCTTCTGACAAGAAGCTTCAAGGAGCCCCTTCAGAGAAGTAACTTCAGCTTCAGCTTGTTCCCAACCTACAGAAAAGGTTT
>CM014272.1:86859163-86872940 GCA_004135705.1 Alloteropsis semialata | reverse complement strand
GGTATGGTTTTACTCGGGGGCTCCTATATGTCTACCGGAAGGCATATAAGCACATCATCTATAAAGCCCAATTACAATGATGAAGGCCCAAATATTAGGAAACAGTGCGGTCCGTTGGTTTTTCCGTTCTGTTTCGCGTGATGTAACGACGCGCGCGCTGCGTGAAGTAAGCAATTTTCTTTAACGGGTCGGTACGAGCGCGCTGCTAGACTTTTTCTTTAACCGGTCGGTACGAGCGCGCCCAAAAAAATTTTCTTGCTATTAATTTTTTGCTGGGTACGTGGTTCTAAGTGGGAAATTAACGGGTGGGTACCAACTCACAAATTGAAGTTTCAAGTTGCAAAATTACTGATATAACTTCAGAAATATAGCTTTCAATTACACATTGTTCATAAGACAATCCACTACTATAGTATGAACTATATAAACAGTCAAGAATTAAGGTAGCTTTTGCTTTGGCACGTGATATTCCAGAAGAACTTGTGACGCAGTGTTGTAGCCGAAACCTGTCAAGAATGAAACTATAATTAAACTTTGTTTTAAATAATTTGAACATATGAAACCAAGAAATGTTGAACATTTCCACAGCTGAATAATATTACAGTAATGTTGAACTTTGAACGTATTAAAGTTAAAATAATGTTAAACATTTGCATTAATGATCATTATAGTAATGTTGAACATTGATTCTAGTAAAGGTAAAATCTACAAAAACATTTTTTGAATATAGTTTAGTTCAACCAGAAACACTTGAAGTACATGATTGATGACTAACTGAATCCCCATAATTAAAGTTAAATGTTGCAAATGCTTAAAACTAAATGCTGCTATTGCTGAAAGCTAAATGTTGAGTAAAGGAATAAATAATGTTACAAACCTGTAGATAAGCAAGGAATCCACATGAGCACAACTATATCAACATTTCAATAAAACTTGCAGAGAACTTGTTGTACTTGTATGATAACAATTTAAATAGAAATTTCTGACGCAAAGGTAACAAATCAGCCTATTCAGGAGAAAAAAAAATTATGTTAGATATTTTGTTGACATTCAGGTAACTAATGAACTAATATTCGAATGGAAGCATATTTCTTCAGGACTTGAAGTATGAAATCATACATTTGAAATCTTTTGCACTGATTTGCCATTGTATGTTTGCATGAAGCTAAGTGCAAAGATACCAGAGTCATATCTGTGAAATATAATATAAATGTCAGTAAAAAAAAGAGTCATATCAAACTGTACTATAATGAACAACAGCTGTAACTTTTATTTTATTTATTTCAGCTGGAATTCTACTATATTTATGTTTACAACATTAGAGACGTGATATTTCAACATTATTAATGTACAGCTTCAATGTTTTCTGTAAATTATTTTAACATTGGGGTATTACATTCTTAATGTACAAGTTCAACATTTTTGGTTAATTTTTACAACATTTAATATGTACTATATCAATAGTATTATTGTGAAAGTTCAACATTTTGTATAACGTAGTTCAATAATTAGGTAGAAATTTTTCAAATTATACATTTAACTTTATGAATGAGTTTTGACAAAATGAGGTTACAATACAAAAGGCCCAATTGTATGTCGCCCCCAACAACCCTGAACCCTAACCGGTATATCCGACGCCGAAGCAATTTGACCTTCTATGGCAGGGGGTACATGGCCGCCCCAAACCCCGAACATGGTTCTGAACCCGATAGGACGGAGTCGCCCCCAAACAACCCCGAACCCTAACCGGTATATCCGAAGCCGAAGCAATTTGACCTTCTATGGCAGGGTAGCCGAAGCGGAATCAATTTGGCCTTCTATGGCAGGGGGTACATGGCCGCCCCAAACCCCGAACATGGTTCTGAACCCGATAGGACGGAGACGCCCCCAAACAACCCTGAACCCTAACCGGTATATCCGAAGCCGAAGCAATTTGACCTTCTATGGCAGGGTAGCCGAAGCCGAATCAATTTGGCCTTCTATGGCAGGGGGTACATGGCCGCCCCAAACCCCGAACATGGTTCTGAACCCGATAGGACGGAGTCGCCCCCAAACAACCCAGAACCCTAACCGGTATATCCGAAGCCGAAGCAATTTGACCTTCTATGGCAGGGTAGCCGAAGCCGAATCAATTTGGCCTTCTATGGCAGGGGGTACATGGCCGCCCCAAACCCCGAACATGGTTCTGAACCCGATAGGACGGAGTCGCCCCCAAACAACCCAGAACCCTAACCGGTATATCCGAAGCCGAAACAATTTGACCTTCTATGGCAGGGTAGCCGAAGCCGAATCAATTTGGCCTTCTATGGCAGGGGGTACATGGCCGCCCCAAACCCCGAACATGGTTCTGAACCCGATAGGACGGAGTCGCCCCCAAACAACCCAGAACCCTAACCGGTATATCCGAAGCCGAAGCAATTTGACCTTCTATGGCAGGGTAGCCGAAGCCGAATCAATTTGGCCTTCTATGGCAGGGGGTACATGGCCGCCCCAAACCCCGAACATGGTTCTGAACCCGATAGGACGGAGTCGCCCCCAAACAACCCTGAACCCTAACCAGTATATCCGAAGCCGAAGCAATTTGACCTTCTATGGCAGGGAGTATACCAATATTATATGAAATGTGTGACAGTTGATAAAGCAATTTGGTTTTGTTGAAGCAACGATTAAAAATGTTTCATAACTTATAAAAATTATAAACGGCAATGTTTATAAATCAATATTTAAAACGTTGAGTTTACTATGTTGAAATGTTGAGATTACTATATGCAAATGTTGAGACAATATTGTTGAAATGTTGATACGGCTGTAGGTATTTGTGAACGTTCAAATACTACTTTGTTCCAACTCATCCAAATAACACAAACCAATTCTACACGAGAAATAGCATAAGTGTGAACAATCGAGCAAGATGATTCATAATCCAGATCCATGCAAAAAGACAAAGAACATAGTTTTAAACAGTGCTCCAACATGATTCATAATCCAGAAAACCTTGTAAAAGTACAAGGTTTTTCTTTAAACAGACTTAGTTTTAAACGGTGCTCTAACATGATTCATAATCCAGAAAACCTTGTAAAAGTACAAGATTTTTCTTCAAACAGACACAAGTACTTCATTTCATAGTATATTACATAACTTCACTGACATATTAACATACTAAGTTCATGACTACACAGTCAACATTCATAACTTCTCATATTCAGATGGTTCATTTTTTCTTATTCTTGGCTCTCTTTGAAGATGTGGCACAAGTTGAACTATCAACAGTTTTATTGAGTGGAGAGTTGAAAACCTTGAGTGCAACCACCTTCCTATATTGCATAACAGCATTCTGAAAAATGCAGCAAACAGAATAAATTAGACACACATGACTGAACAAATAATTCAAGGACATGTGCAGAACAAAAATGGTAACCTCATCAAAGTTAAGCATTCTGAAGCCATCCCAACATTCCATATATACAATGCAGTAAAACCCACTGTTGAGACTTGGGCAGTCCATAGTGTCATTTCTACTGCAACCAAAATTTAGAAAAATTAATATTAGTACATAGCACTAGTGCAGAAGAAAACATTTGGTAAACATTAATATATGTAAATTGCACTCGATGTATTACAAATTTTAATACAACAAAAAGCTAAAAGAAACATACATGTCTACTTCATGTGGATATTCAGATGGAGTGCTTCTTTTGAATTCATTGTAAGACTGAGTGAACAAATTTGCATCCACACAAAGAGTTGACAAATTCGCAGACTACATACAAAACAAACATATATTAATGGCAGAAACGGCATCAGTGTTCAGTCCAAACCTTGCTGCGGCGTGAGCCGTATCGAATCCACCTGAAAACAGAAATAAAACAGAAACGGCACCAGCAGAACAGAATCAAAACTAAGCACACTGAAAGTTAATGGCAGCTTAAGCAGGGGAAACTAGAATTTGAGCTCACCCAGTACACCTGCTTCCCGCAGTCCCTGCCCAATTGGACGATGCAAATGAGAGGTTACTAAGCGGAAGCTCCGACGAAATCAAGAAGGATTACGCGGCGGGAAGTAGTAATAGCAAGTCTCTTAAGTGGCAGGCTAATAAACTTCTGGCAAAATTGCACAAATATAGAATCTATATCATGTGCATATAAAAAAAATGCATAGGGCATATGAGGAAAAAGGGTTTGGACACACGAAGTGCGAGAAGCCATGGATATAGAGGGATCATGAGCACTAAAAAGCTTAAAAAAGAATAGAGCTATTAAGTGTATCCCAAGGATAATCAAACCAACACAACGAGCTTGCACCTGCCCCTTGTCATTACCCAACCAAGAACCACAGTCCTCTGCATGTGCAAAACAGATTGGCAAAGATAGAACAACGACTGACAACCTTCTTTGCAGTTTCTATAATCTACAGTCATCAAGCAAGCACGAGCAACTTTATCTCCGTTCCATATATGAGCAAAACGAAAAAGAATCTAACATGCTAAAGAGAAATTTCTCTAATCAGGACTGAGAATAGTCATCATGTTCGCCTGAACTTTCTCTAATTTGATACATAAGAACCACAAAATGGTGCTACATGTGGGTACCTCACAGCTCCAGATGGGGATGCAGAGGCCTCACTGGTACTTGCTCGCGGATCTGCAGAGAGAACAAGGAGGTGAGGCTGGAGTAAATCTGAGGATCAACGTTGCACACAATATGGAATAATCCTCAAAATCCTAACCTCCCCAAATCAAACATAACTTGACCGAGAATCTCTAAATCGAACACAAATGGACCCCCAAATCCAATCTAATAGGCCATGGACCGGACACAAATCAACTAAATTAGACAAATCTAACACTATTCCGGCCAAAAATGAGCCATGAACATGAAAAAATCCAACGAATCCATAGAGCAAAGGGGTAATGGATGGAGAAGATCCCAGCGGCAAAACTGCCTCTCCTTCACGCACACTCTGGCAAACTCAAATCGAATGGGATTTACCAAAACTCTGCCCCTCACGCACAAAGGGAGTAACACTAAGCCATGAATCGGAGGATTAGGCGGAGGGATCGAGCAGCGGCGCTACTCACGGCGAGGACGAGGTACCAGTCGACGAAGTGCGGCCTGCTTCCGGCGCCGCGCGGGGAACGACGGCGGTGCGGACGGGCCGCGAACGGCACCGACACCGCGCACACCTCCCGCGCCGCCTGCGCCTTGGCCGTCGCCGCCGCGTCCGCGTCCTGCTCCCGCCCCGCGCGGAGGAAGGAGAGCTTCAGATTGGAACGGAACGGAACGGGAAAGAAAAAGTCTATGCAGCTGAGTCTAGAAGATCGAACGGCGGATGGAGCCTGTACCAATCTCAAACATCGGAAGGTAACTAGAAAAAAAATCTTCCGGAAGATAGATAGGATTTCCGGGCGCAGACTCGTGCGACGCCAAGGCATGCAGCCGGGCTAGGACTAGGAGAGACGAGATGCAAGCGACCGAGCGTGCCACGCCTCTTGCTCCTGGGCCAAAACTAATCGGTATAGTGGAGCTTACTGGGCCGAGAGTAGGGCCACGGCCTGGGTGGCCCTAGCCGCAGATCCGCAGTACAAACCATCGAACTAAGTTCGTTTAATTTTACCCTGTCAACCTTAGTAGAAAGGACATTGATCAGTGATCAGTACATCACTTTCACTGACGTTTTTCAGATGCGTACGTCCATTCGATGATTCTGAGGGTGTCAATTTGATGGGTTGGAAAATGTTGCCAGTTGAAATATTTCAGTGCTAAGAGCATCTCCAGCCGGGGCCCTAAATGAGCCTCTATCCCTTGTTTTAGTCTCCCAATGAAAAAAAACAACTCCAACCGGACCTCTAAACGGGCTACTATTTTGTGGAGGCCTCCAAATTTTGATCCAGGGCCCCTAAAACTGGAGGCCCTCTAAATTTAGTCACCCGGCTGGAGTTTGAAGCCCCTAAATTTTTGTGGACCGGCCCCTAAAAGCAATATAGAGGCTCAAATTTAGTCCCCCGGCTGGAGTTGCTCTAAGGTAGAGGAAGTGCAGTGACAGTTTGGCTATGCAGGACCAACTTGCAAGTTGCAACTGCAGCATCACCAGCCATACCTCTTACACATATTATCTTCCCAAAATAACATTAAAAAAATCCAACTTCAGTATAGAATATATGAGGAGAACATGTTTCATCTGTTGTGCTAGCTGCTACCATTTCCACGACTTCCAGATGAACATAATTTCAACGCTGGACAACAGTATCCTTTGTTCACTGCTACAAACAAAGTAAGTTCTCGCACAAAAAAGAAGTGGCAATACATATGAACACCAGATGAACATTGAATTTGCACTTCCCGGCAACAGGGATCACACACAGATATATGGTTTACATCTTGCAGCAAACAACCACCATTGCTGGTACAGTAAGACCTCATCAAGCAGGCTATAAAAACTGAGCTTGCTGGAATGGATGGAATTCAGCACACGAATCTAACAATCAGTTTCTGTGAATGTACATCGACCTACCTACATATGGTGGCATGAACTGTTTGTTAGTAGGGCATCTGGGCAGCCTTTTTCGTCACCTCCTACTTGCTCTTTTGCTCCTGTAACTGCTAAGAGTCGAGAGCCCCCCTGCGAACACTGACATCTCTGAGGGTGGAGACGAGGGCTGAATCGACGGGAGCGGAGAAAAGCAGCTTGTGTTGGTGTTTGGAAGGTCAAAGTTGTACAAGTCATCAGCAAACATAGCAAATTCAGCATTGCCATTTCTGAAGTCCAGTGGCAATGGTATGTCCCTGCTGGATTCAAGCCTTTCAGGCTCCAGCACCACACTGTCGAGGTCTGTCAGTGATTTCAGTTGATGCTCCAGAGAAGCAATTGTCTTCTGGCACTCTGCGAGCTTCCCGGCTGCGTTAGCAAGCTCCTTCTCCTATAACAATGACAACAATTCAGATTGGATTCAGTGACGTTAATAGTCTTATCCATCCTATGATATGATATCCTTGAAGTACTATAAGTTCATACGGGTTTGTCAGATTCAGATGTAAGAAAAGGAAAAAATAGGTTTCAGAGAAATTTACCTTTTTAACCTTCAGATCTCCATTCGAGTTTGCAAGCCGCCAGAGCTTTGCATCAAGACTATCTCTTGACAACTGAGCCTCAAGCTCTTGGCATTTTTGTTCATATTCTTCTGATAGCAATCTCTCCTGCTCGATCTCCCTATGGAGCAAGCTCATCTTGTTTGTCAGTTTTATGAGTTCCTTGTCTGCTGTTTTAAGTTTATGCTCCATAGCCATCCTCTCTGACTGTAAAGCCTCTTCCTTGGCAGTGAATTCTTTGGCTGATGACATCTGCTCCTCAAGTTTTGCTTCCAATGACTCCACCTTCTGGCTGAGATTTCTAGCATGCTGAAGTGCTGACTCCGCCTCTGACTCCAATACCTTCTTTACAGCCTCTAGAGCTTCTAGCTGCATCTGGAGCTCTGCAGAAAATACCTTCTCCTTTTCCACATCGTGCTCAAGTGCAGTCACCATATCACGCAGGTTTTCAGCTTCTGAGTTCACTAACTCGAGTTGTTGCTCTAATGATTCTTTAGCAGACTCCACAGAACGAGTTCTCTCTGCTTCAACCTTCATCTCTAACTGTGCTGAGAGTTCCTCATAAATTGCCTTCTCTTTTTCTAACTCACTCTGTAGTGCTTTTGTTATATCTTGCAGCTTCTCTATCTCAGCATTTGCTGAACACAGCTTTGCCTTTAAGGATTCTTTAACAGCCTCAGCAGTTCTTGCTGCTTCAGTTTTCGCCTCCATTCGTGCTGCAAGCTCTTTGTGCAATGCCTTCTCTTTTTCTACCTCATTCTCAAGCTCTGTGACCACATCCCGCAGCCTCCCTGCTTCAGTATTTGCTGAACATAGCTGCGCCTCCAATGATTCTTTAACTGCACCAACAGCTGCTTCCATCTGCACCTGTAACTGTGTTGTTAGTTCCTCATGCAATGCCTTCTCCTCTTTGACCTCATTCTCTAGTGCTTTGATAATGTCATGCAGTTTCCCCATTTCAGTGTTTGCTGAGCATAGCTGTGCTTCCAGTTTTTCTTTAGCATTCAACGTGGCCTCTGCCTTTTCTTTCTGCTGCACAGAAAGAGCCCTCTCTGCTTGAACTCTCTCTTCTAATGATGCCACAGTCAGGTGAAGCTCTGTGGCTTGTGCTGACATCAGTTCTAACTGTGACTCTAACTCTTTCTGCCCCGCATTTTCCTCCAATGAAGTTACTGCCATAAGCAGCTCCTCAACTTCTACAGACTTGGCCTCCAACTGCAACTCCAAAGCCTTCCTCTCGGACTCCAGATGCTCCACATCTTCCAAAGCAACAAGTTTAGAGTTATTTGCTGAGTCCAGCTGCATTTGCATTTCGACCAGTCTGTTCTTTGCTGCCACTAGCGCATCGCAGGAAATGTCGAGCTGATTTCTAACCTCCATAAGTGCCATCTCAAGTTCCCTTTTCTCACTTGCAATGGCATCAAACTTCTCCTGCAAATCTGTGACCTGGTTTTGCAATTGAGTTTCGACTTTCAAGGAGATGCTTCTTGCCACAGCCTTATCGGAATCAGTTTCCATTTCAAAGTTAGAGCTTGTACGGTCTGATTCAGGCAATGCAGCTAACCTTTCCATCTCAAGGAAATCATCCATTATGTCAATCTCAACAGCATTGTTTACAAGATTTCTTGAATCATCCTTGCCATTCTTGAACTGATCAAGCTCAGCAATCAAAGCCGATGCCCATGAGTCAGAATTCCGCAGCTCATTATCTACAGCCACCATATGCTCCCCATGGTCAGACTGGCTGTCAGTCAGTGATTCCATGCAACCATTGTTTTGTGTAGGCCTAGAATCATTGATCAGTGTTGTTTTCCGAGTTAGATGCTGTAACCTGCGGCATTCTGTTTCAATCCTAGCAATCTTTTTAACGTTTTCCAAGTGCTGTTTACTAGCTGTCTCTGCTGCGTGGTTGCTTAGGTCTCTTTCCAGCATTAGTATCTTCAGATCCTTGGACTGTACAAGAAGCCTGGCCTTGAGATCCATATTCTCTTTCTCAATTGCCTGAAGCTTGGCCTTAAGGTCCAAGTTCTCTTTCTCAATTGCCTGAAGCTTTTCTTGTAGGTCATGCTGTAGTAGCAAGGATGATGATGCTTCTAATCTGGTTGCTTCCAGCCGCTTTTTTAGCTCTGTGATATGGTTTTGGAGCTCAGAGTTTTCAGACTGCGGCATCTGAGACTTCTTGGAAACTATTTCACGAATCTTGTCGTCTTGTTCTTCCCTAGCCAGCCGCAGTTGTCTGACACATTCCTTGAGGGCCTCATCTAGGTGGCTGACTTTATGCTGGAGAGAAGCATTCTTCTGACAAGAAGCTTCGAGGAGCCCCTTCAGAGAAGTAACTTCAGCTTCAGCTTGTTCCCAACCTACAGAAAAGGTTTAACAAGATAAAGAGAACAGCTACATAGAATGAAAGCAAATTTCTCAGTGAGCAAATTTAAGATTGCCACTTACTACTAGAGAAACAAATTAAACGAATCAAATTGTTCCCTCACAGTGACTTTACAGGTGTAGCTCTAAAATAAAATAATTTGTTCACTCACTTACACTTACAGTAAATTCACTAAGGAGCAAAAATTACCTGCAACAGCCTCTTCTGTGACTTGAGCATGCTGCTTCACCAAATCCTCTTTTTCTCTGATAGTCAGAAGCGCAGCACAAAGTTTCTCATTTAAACTCTTCATGGTCTCCTTGATATCTTCATCTCTGACATTAGAGGATAGAAGTGGTTCTACTGATTGACCATGATCTGGATTAGAACCATTTAAATTCACCCCTGCTGATAGCTTGCCATTCAAGGATCTTGTGGGTCCAAGGTTGTAATCATATTTATTTCTTGAAGAGGCTTCAAGAGATTGACCCTGACACAGAAAAGCATTATTTAATATGGGACTCAGAATCTCCTGGATTAAAACAAGTATGTAGATCAACTATTTTCATAGAAAGAGCAAATCATTTGTTGCAGTATTCAAATTGTGTCCACAGCTAGCACTAGAAGTTATCTATGTCTAGAACATGTTAAAAGTCATTAGTTGCTATACTCCCCAATTGAGTAGTCAAATCATTTACCCTTCTTCCAAGGAATGTGCAAAGATGTTGATTGTTAACAAAAAGGTACACTCTATTGACCAATGCTAGGTAGGTTAATACCCTTGGAAAATAGAAGCCAAATTGTCAAACCCGTATAACTTCCAAGACATAGAATCTATTTATTCAATATAGAATCTATTTATTCAATATAGAATCTATTTATTCAATATAGAATCTATTTATTCAGTAATATTTTTATCTATTTTGTCAGCGCTAGCAGGTTAAATCATGTGGTCGGATAAAATTAACAGATGATACTAATTCTGTATTTTCTTTCAAAAGAAAAGGTGGGCACTCTCATTCAGCAATCCAATAGCTTTCAAAACTAAAGAGATACTAGCCTATAAAATTAAGATTAAGCAAAACCAGCATCCGTCCCTCAAATGTGCCTGTTAATTATTTTATTGAAAAAAATATAAAGAAAAATTAGAGAAGGCAGCCCCAATAGCTTCTCACTTCAAGCCAGAGCAGTGAATGTATGACTTTTCTTATAGTTACAAAACACATGGGACTTGACTAAACAGTGTATGAATCAACCAAAAATCGGGGGGACAGGTAGCATCAGTAGAACTCAAGTTTGGATTTTGCTTGTAAAGAACACATGATTCCTAAGTAAAATTTGAAATACAACAGACCCCCAAGTAATAGGAAACTTCTTCCTAAGAAAATTTTAGCGTCCCACAACTGAAAAGAGCAGTACAGATTTCAAAATATGCTAAACTCAGAACACTGTAAAGTAAAACGTAACAGCTGCAACCAAATTGCCCTGATGAAATGAAAAGATGTACAGGGTATAAAATTATGGCATGGTGCTGAACCTGATCGTCGGAGCACTGCTCGGAATGCGATGACACAGACATAGAGCTGTCACTACCCCCGGGGCTCTTATCTGACGACTTGCGCCTCCAGAGCCAACCCGCACGATCCATAACCATGAACCACTCAAAAGATCAAAAGTGGTTCTTCTGCTTTCTGCCTCTTTTGGGGGCTACCACCATGTGCAGGTTTCAGATATCAGCATCGGCACTGGAGAGACAGCTGTGCACCACAAGTAGAGATGTCTATTACTAGTCTGAATTAAACAGCATGCAGTATAAATCATCACTTGAGAATGATAACAACAAATTGTGAAAGATGCAGTTCCACCTACAAAACAATTTATGGAAGGCGAAGAGACTACTGGAAGTAGTGTCTGTTAGCATGATGGTCCAAAGGTAGAGAGCAGCTGATCTCTTCTCTTTTTTTTTTTGAAAGAAAGAGCAGCTGATCTCTCTCTATCAACTATTTTCCCATTGGAAAACAACGCATTGATCAAACATTAGCATCCAAACTCCTCTGTCCTGATAGAATCAGGCCAAACGAATACTAATATGCGTGCTCCACACATCTGTTGGAAATGAAAATGACATCTCGCCTAGGATGATTCAACTCGGCAAGAAGAAGGGGAAAATTGGTCCCCGTCAGACATGTGCAGCAAACTACCCGTTCCTTTCTTTAGTGCAAGTTGGCAGCCTCTCACACACACTATAGCTACCGTCAACACCAAATCCGACCACGGTGGAGTAGAATCTAAGCAAAAACAGGCGACGCCCAAAACCAAAATGCTGGGAAGAACTCCCCAGACCAGAAATTGATCACCGAGATTCCAACAGGGCCTTTTAGGTTCCAGCAACCAAGAACACCCGAGAGATTAACTTAAAACAATGTGCAAGCATTGCTGTAGGAAAAGCACTGGAAAGACTAATCAAGTATGCCATAAAATCCAATCAAGTATGCCCTTGTCCCATCGGAGGAAAAGAGTTGCGATAAATAGTTTGCAGGGAGTGTGCAGGTACGAATCTTTTTCTTTCTTGGTGAAAGGCGCAGGGAATAAATAAAAGAAAATAAATAAATAAATAAATAAATAAATAAATAATTGCCACCGACTAGTCCTGATTCCCCAAGAGCAGAGGAAGAACGCACCCGATAAATCAAAACCCATCGGCGGCAAAAATAAGAGACGCCAAGACGAGAAATCCGTATCCTGAGGCAAGGCAATCTGATTCCTCCCCGCCAAAACCCCTGATGAGATGAGAGAGGAATCCGGAAGCAATCCGCTCAGAATCCCGTATTGCAAGCCCGGAAATCCAGGCCTAACTCATCCAGAGAAGTCTCAGCGGAGAAACCCAAGAGGACGAGGAGGAGAAGAGAGGGGGAAATATAGCACGGGGGCGACTACTGAAGAAGCTGCCATGTTCCATGGAGGAGTTGTACCAGCAAGCAGTCAATGACGAAGTGTGGAAGGAGAGAGGATGAATGGCGGCATTGATACCTGGAATTAAACCGGTGCACGGAGAATGCCGCGCATCACAAGAGCACTAAGGACACCCGCCCTCCCCGTCTCCGTGAGGGAGAGAACTGAAGAAGCCAGCCCAGCAAGCAACAGTTCATCACTCTCTCTCTCCTCTATCTAACTCTGGCTTTAGCTCGGTATGCAGCAGTAGGACAGCGCGGCGCAGGTGGGAGGGGATCGGAAAAGCGGCGGCGTCTCGCCCGGCCAGCTCACCCGAGCGGGGGAGAGGCGAACAAGCAAAGCGGACAAGCGCGCAAGAACACGAGCTGAAAAGGCGAAAGGGACTCTACTACCAGCGGGCACCACCTGCGACCTGCGGCGCTCTCGCCATGTGAGGGTGGGGGAGGCCACAAGCACAGGGGCAGCAAGTACGGGGTGGGAGTGGGAGCTCGGATCCTCTTCCTCTCCTCCTCGAATGCTCTCGGGCCTCGAGGCGAATGGTGGTGATGCCAGCACCCAGCGCGCGTGCGATGCGTCGGAGGAAGCGATAAATGCGAGGATCCAAAGCCGCCCTTTTTTCCCCCTTCCTCCGAAATGCAAAAACTAGAAAAGAAAAATGGAGAGAAAGAAATGGAGTAGGAGTAGTAGATACCTGTGCATACAGCCGGAATACTAGGCGGCGCCATTGGCGTCTTCCTCCTCCTCCCGCAGCCAGCCGCTCTGATCAGAGCCAGAGCGGTCTTGTTCCTTCCTTCCTTCCTTTTTTTTTAATAATGCCAGGAGCACTGGCCCGTCATGTAAGAACTCAGGTGGCACCCACATGTACCGCACGCTCACATGCGAGTGAGGCTGACCGAGAAATCTCGAAACGCGCCTACTGAGTACTGTACACTCACTCACACACACCACGCACACATCCGCCTGCCCGGCCCCCTCGTGCGACACCGGGTTGATCCCGACGGGAATCGAACCGCGGTGGGTGGGGTGGCCACTGCCGACACCCACCACTGAGCTATCAGCGCATTCGCTCCTTCCTTCCTTCTTCCCGCGCGGGAGTGCTCAAATCGACAAGCAAACCCGCAGGCCAGCTGCTCTGCTTTCCTCCTTCTTGGTCCCCCGGCCTCCCCTCTGTATAGCTCAGCCGTCTCAGGCTGTCCGCACTGGTCATCCTCCATATCAATACTCTAAAAGACATATTCTGTTCTGGTCATCGAGATTCTATCCTCTATACTAACTTCTCCCGTACCCGTCATCCTCTAACTCTCATACTCTATCCCAACTACCAAGCTGTGGGGCCCACGTGTCACATTTTTTTCAATTTTTTTCTCTTCCTTCC
>CM014272.1:86799716-86858033 GCA_004135705.1 Alloteropsis semialata | reverse complement strand
ATCTACTAATTTTTTTTTGGATTTGCTTTGCTTATCGTAGTTCTTTTCTTCGGAGACGTGTTTTGTTTTTTTGGAGGAGAGGAGAGGAGACGTAAGCTTTGTTTAGTGGCGTAGCGTTGAGTGCGGGCTGGGGTTTGGCTGTTTTCGTGCCCCTGACGACGGTTCCTGTCCGCTTGTGGGCCCACCTCAGCGGCCCAGCGACCTTTTTCCCTCTTCCTCGGCGCATGTGCCGGGTGGGCCCCAGCCCAGCCCAGCCCGAGGGAGGGCGGTTGCGCAGTCGGTACGGGCGGCCGGGCGTCGCCGTCCGTGGGGATCCGTCGGTCGAATCGCCTGCACCGGTGAACGGATGGATGGACTCGTCGACGTTGGGTCTCTGGGTGTTTGCCGCTGGCCAAAAAAAAGAAAAAAGAAAAAAAAGGTGGGCGTGTTTTGTTTTTAGAAAGAGAAGAAAAACAACCTTATTATCACTAGAACTTTTATTTTTAGAGTCTTTTTTATAAGGTAGGCATGGTAAAGTAGGCTTCTCGATTATGAATGGTACTGTAAATTTTATATTGCAAAAGCTAATCTAATCTAGTAGATAGCTTCATGCTGTGATCTTGCAGCTAATAAGATGGGTAAAGAATGCTTACATTGTGTGCATGATAAGGTTATAGCCTAGCACAAGCTAGTACTCGATGTCTCGATGACACGTTCGTCCGGCGATTAGTAATCCAAAAAAGGCCCCAACATTGCACGTGCCAAGCCTAGCTACATCGTGCCCGAATCTCGTTGCCTCCCTGCCGATAAAGACCGTAGCCGCTATCGATGGAGAGATCTCTGCATGCAGCGTATCCCACCCAGCGACATGCCATTACGAGCTAATCATTTGTTTTGTATAGCTGCATTATTGCGTTGATGGTACATGCCCCGTGTGCACGTACTGTACTAGCATGCTACGAGCTGAGTAGCTGATGGTACCGTCCGGGCCTTGTCCACTGACAATGCTTGTCGATCTCCTACATTTTTCAGGTAAATAAAGGTTTGCCTCCATGCATTTGTTATGCATAAAACCAATGGTTCTTCGATTGCCTGCCAGCAATGAGTATTTTTTTAGTTCCGGAAGCGGGAGGAAGAATTCTAGCTATGGCTTGTTTAGTTGGTCCAACTTTTCAAACTTTTTTGAATACGTTTACTGTAGCAATTCTAAATCGAAGATTAGGAGGACTAAACATGATCTAATTATAAAACTAAATACACGGTTGGACGGAAAATCGCGAGACGAATCTATTAAGCCTAATTAATCCGTCATTAGAGATTGTTTACTGTAGCACGACGTTGTCTAATCATGGCCAAATTAGACTCATTAGATTCGTCTCGCAAAGTTGGGGGGTTATAGAATGGGTTTTGTCATTAACTCACGTTTACTACTCCATGCATGTAAGATTCCCTTTGATGAATAATGAAGTTTGATGAATAGTGAAGTTGGGGGTAAAATGCTTGGCTTGCCAATTTCGTTGTTGCAAAATGCCGAACCCACATCCTCTGCCCCCGTTTCTTCCTCGAAAATGGATCGGAATCTCTGCCAAGCCTACGGGCAACCGACGACGGTTCGTGTTTGCTTGTCGGAGTATCGTCACGTTCATTTTTTTTTTCTCCCTGATCCAATCAGCAATGTACACGTGGCGGCTATCGGCAAAAAAAAAATGTACATGTGGCGGCTGGGGCCCGCGCCTATCAGAAGCCGGTTGCCGAGAAGGTACCGCCGGCCGTTGGAGATGGGTCGGTGGGCCGTGCACCGCAATCATCAGCAGGAGCCCGGCCTCGAGATGTGGGCTATCAAAGACAGCAAGCAGTCGCCGTCGCCGTGACATTTTTGTTGCATTCGAGTCATCCAGTCATTCAGCGGCGGGGCATGCATGTGCTCCGTCAAGAGAGGCTCCATCCAGCATCTCACAGCAGAAGACGTTCCTGCAGGACACATGGCACGCGCACCGGTTCTCTCTACAGGTTTGTAGTACGTTTTAACTGAGGATACCAATTACCGAGTGCCTGCTTAACTAAAGATATGAACACGTCACAAAAGAAGAAGATGTTTGGCTTCACGTTTCGTCCATTCTATAGATAGATATATGCTAAATCAAGTGACAAAGCCATACGTAGGTACTCCCTTCGTCCTAAAAATTGATTATGAATATAGACAAGCACTTGAGTTGAGCATCTACGTTTAGCATAAATAAAAAGTAAAAAATTTAGTCAAATAATATTGCCGTCCTAGATATATTGCATCTACTGGTATATGGTATTGGATGCGTATACATGGCTGCTGGGCCATGCGCGATAGAGAGTAGTAGATGCATGGCTGTCGCTTTGAGCACACTCAATTACAACCCCCATTCTGTTTAACACAGTACAGCACCGCAGGGTCCCATATATGATACACTTTGCACTCGTGTCCTTGTCTCTCTATTAATCTAGCTATCTGCCTGCCGATCCGTGTCCCATTCGAACGTGCGTATATACGGAGCTGAGACATGCCATGACAACCTAATCATTTGGATATGTTTTTTCTTTGGCACATGTGGCGTTCCAAATAAAAATAAAGGAACTCATGGTACAACAATTGGACATTTTTTTTGGCACAGATACAGTCAGTTATTTGCCGTAGGTGCAAAACCCATGGCGTGTGAAAAAGTTTAACATCATCGTGCATCCAAACATTTGGCTTTCAAGCTACAGAAAAGTCGGTAGTTGCATTGCAAAGAGAAAGGAGTGACTAGTCTGCAAGATTCCGAGATGTCAGTGGGAAAAATTTAAGAAGATGTACATGTGGCGGCTGGGCCCGTGCGTGTCAGAGGTCGGTTACAGAGAAGGTAAACTACCGAATCGGCCGTCCATCGCGGAGATGCTCGGCACGGACGCACGCGCAATCATCAGCAGGAAGGAATCCTCGACATCGACGCGACGGGATGGGCCGACCGTTTTGGGAACTCGCGGCGCGTACACCCATCCTCACAACTGACAATTTGCATCACAAAATATGCTCAATATATACTCATGGGCAGTTGTGCGGTACATGCAACCTATTGACGCAGAAATCGGTCAACACACGAATGCGCTAGTTCGCGCGGGTCGCAAAGGACCAGATCGCAGCTGCCTCCGGGCTGACCGGTCAGACCGGTCAACGGCACCGGTCGGACCGGTGACCGCCGGCGAGCTACAGGGTAAACCCTAAAAGCGCCTCCCGGAAGGATCCGTCAAGGAGAACGCCGCTAGGGGTGTTCTAGGGTCGGCAGGCCACCTAGAACGCCTTCAGTCGTCGCGGAGACGAAGGAAGAACAGCAGGTAGGGTTGGAAAAGCTAGGGTTTGGATATGCAAAAAAAGTAAAGGTAAAAGTAGTAAATTGGATAGATTCGATTGTTGTGTGTTCAATCGGCCGAATCCCCTTATATTTATAGGGAGGGTAGGTCTTGTCCCGCAAGGAAACCAAGTTACAACTCGTTACAATCTCGGAATCTAATTTTTAGAGTCAGTCGGATTACATCTCAGGTGACCGGTCTGACCGGTCCCCCGCACCGGTCAGACCGGTCCGGGCGTGTCCAGCACCTCGCGCCGTCTTCTGTCTACCTCTTGCGTCGTCTTTTGTCTCGTTCTTGAGTCATCTTCTTCTTTGCAATCCTCCTGGTCTTCGTGCCAATTTTGGTTGTCAACATATGCCCCCCTGTTTTTTGGTAAAGCTTGCGTACTATAAAACATTCTAGTACCAAAATTGTCATCTAAGGGCGATGCCTTAACATAATTCATCGGCCATTATATTTTTCTAAGGGCGATACTCAAATATCGGCCGTATGCCACTTCATGCCTCTTGCCAAACACTAGGATAGTACTTCTTCAAGTACTCCCGTTTAACGCCTTAGGCAAACGTCCTCCTTGCAATGTCTCCACCATGTAGGAATTCCCGCCATTGATCTTGAATACTCTATATGGACCTTCCCAACTTGGAGACCACTTGCCGAACTTATTGTCTTTAGTACCAAGTGGCAATATTGTCTTTCACACTAGATCACCAACTTGAAAAGTCTTCTCTTTAACCTTCTTGTTGTATGCTCTAGCAACTCGGATCTTGTCTTTCTCAATTTCCTTAAGAGCTTGTAAACGCTTATCGGTCACTTCATCAATGTTGTCCATCATCAAATCATAGTACTCACCAACCGAAAGCTTATTTTGTCTAGCAAGTCTATAAGCGTCCAGATTTACCTCTATGGGCAAAACGGCCTCTTGACCATAAACAAGCTCAAAAGGAGTGACTTTTGTAGCACCATGTCTTGATATACGATGAGCCCATAAAGCTTCAGACAAGACTTCATGCCATCTTCGGGGATTCTCTTCTATCTTCTTCTTGATCAACTTTATCAAAGTCTTGTTACTAGACTCGGCCTGTCCATTGGCCTGAGCATAATATGGAGATGAATTGAGCAATTTGATCTTGTACATATCGGCAAAAGATCGCACTTCCTTAGACATAAAAGATGTGCCCTGATCCGTAGTCAAAGTTTGTGGAATGCCGAATCTGTGAATAATATGCTCAGTAATAAACTCAATTACCTCCTTGTGGGTCATATTCTTGAGAGGAACAGCTTCGGTCCATTTAGTAAAGTAATCCGTAGCAACCAACACGAAGCGATGTCCCTTTGAAGAAGAAGGATGTATTTCTCCAATAAAATCCAATCCCCATCCACGAAAAGGCCATGGTTTAATAATAGGATGAAGTAATGCAGCAGGTACCATCTGAATATTACCAAACTTCTGACATTCTTCATATCCCTTGTAGTAACGAAAACAATCGGCCATCATTGTAGGCCAATAGAATGCAGCTCTCCTAAGCAACCACTTCATCTTAGGAGCCGATTGATGCGTTCCACAAATTCCTTCATGAACTTCACCCATGGCCACTCTAGCTTGATCAGCACCCAAGCATTTAAGTAATAAATCATCGGCGGTGCGACGATGCAACTCATCGTCAACTAAGATGTATTTGAAAGCCAAACGCCGAGTTTTCCTGTCTGTTCCAGAAATAGGATTTCTTAAATACTTGACAATGGGCACTCTCCAATCATCAACTTCGGCCTTCTGATTTTGAGAATTTTCAACGGCCGAATTTGAATCTGCAGACGCCTGATCGGTCTGACCGGTGACCGGATTGGTCTGACCGGTTGCTGTGGACTCGTGACCGGTCTGACCGGTCCTGGCATCGGTCTGACCGGTGCGGCTCTGCTCTGCAGCAAGTGTTGGAATTTCTCCATTGGCAAAAGCAATCAACGGCCTTTTCTTATGAAAGTGTCTCTTCTGGACATTATAGCCTGATTCTTGTTGCGCCAAAGTATTAGCTCTAGGATTATCACATCTTGGTACATGATAAATGGTGAATTCATCAAAACATGGTATAATATCAAGGCACTTGTCAAGATAGATATTCAACGAACTTTCAAAACATTGACAAACCTTAGATACTTGCTGCACAACCAATAATGAATCACCAAAAGCTTCAACATGTTTTACTCCCATGTCATGCAAAATTTCTAATCCGAATAATAGAGCTTCATATTCGGCTTGATTATTCGTGCATTCAATTTTCAATCGGCTAAGAGCTTCAAAAACAGCTCCATTAGGAGAAACAAGAACAATTCCAATTCCACATCCGTTCTTGCAAACCGATCCATCAAAATACAATTTCCATGGAGTAAAAGTCATGTAATCAATTTCTAAATCATGCTCATCCTTAATCCGATGTTCAACAATAAAATCAGCTACAATTTGGCCTTTCATAGATTTCAAAAGTTCACAAGCCAAATCATACTCAATAAGCGCATATGCCCACTTTCCGATTCTTCCACTCAAAATCGGCCTATGCAACATATACTTGATAACATCGGCTTGACACGCAACTATGCAAGTACTAGATAACAAATAATGTCTCAATTTTGTACAAGCATAATATAAAGATAAGCATAATTTTTCAATAGGTTTGTACCTTGTTTCTGCATCCAAAAGCCGTCGACTCAAGTAAGTAATAATGTGCTCCTTGCCATTTGTTTCTTGAGTCAAAACAGCCCCAATAACATTATCTTCGGCCGAAAGATAAAGTCTAAATGGCACCCCATTCTTAGGCGCTTTGAGAACGGGCGGCGAAGATAAATATTTCTTAATTTCATCAAAGGCCTCTTGCTGCTTTGCCCCCCAAGTAAAATTGGCTTCATTCTTTAACCGAAGTATAGGAGTAAAAGCACTAACTTTCCCGGACAGGTTAGAAATAAACCTCCTCAAATAATTAACCTTGCCCAAGAATTTCTGTAAATCATGCTTGCAAGTAGGCTCTTTGATCTTTTCAATAACACCAATTTTCTTAGGATCTATCTCTATGCCCCTTTCATGTACCATGAAGCCTAAGAATCTTCCAGCCGATACACCAAATGCACATTTCAATGGGTTCATCTTCAGATCATACCGACACATTCTTTCAAAGGCAAGACGTAAATCAGCCAAGTGAGAGTTTAACACAGCCGATTTGACAACAATATCATCAATATAGACTTTCAGGATAACACCACGTAAGTCATGAAAAATCAAATTCATTGCTCTTTGATAAGTAGCGCCGGCATTCTTTAAACCAAAAGTCATCACAACCCATTCAAACAGACCAACAAAGCCAGGACATTTAAAGGCCGTTTTGTATACGTCTTCCTCGGCCATAAAGATTTGATTATATCCCGCATTGCCGTCAAGAAAGCTAATAACCTTATGTCCAGAAGCATCATTAATAAGCATATCGGCTATAGGCATAGGATATTCATCTTTGGGAGTCGCTCTATTAAGATCTCTAAAATCAATGCACACTCTAATTTTATTAGAACCTTTCTTCTCAACAGGCACAATATTAGAGATCCATTCAGCATAGCGACATGGCCGAATAAACTTAGCTTCAAGCAAACGATTAACCTCTTCTTTTATGCGATCATAAAACAAAGGATTGAATCGTCTATGGCCTTGTTTATATGGCCTAAAACCAGGTTTAATCGGTAAACGATGTTCAACTAAATCACGACTTAAACCAGGCATCTCATGATACTCCCAAGCAAAGCAATCAGAATATTCTTGCAATAATTCGATTAATTCAATCTTATAATCGGCTTTCAAACTTTGATTTACAAAAGTCGGCCTTGGAATAGAACCATCACCTATGTCTATCTTTTCTAAAGGATCAGCCGACGTAAATCCTTGTCCTAACTTCTCTACTTCTTCAAAATCATTAATGGCTTCACATGCATCGTTCATATTGGACCGATAATGCTCCACCCTTTCCTTCAACCACCTCTCGCTTGCATCCATCTACTCTTCATCATCTGAATCAACCGATTTTGACACCGGCCTTAGAGCAGCAGACACGAAACCATCCTTAGTACAAGCAAGGAACTCAAAGTTCGAAATATCAATCCCGGTCAAGCACTTGACATTATCATGAGTTCCCAAAATAGATGCATCGGCCATAGCAACACATGCCGAAGTATCCGCATGAACAACCTCAACTTCGTCACCAACCCATTGAATCAAGCATTGATGCAAGGTAGAAGGCACACATTGATTTGCATTAATCCAATCGCGCCCCAAAATAACACTGAAGTTACCTTGCACCTCCGTGATGAAGAAAACAGTTGCCAACGTCTTGCTCCCAATGGTAAGCTCCAAGGATGCAACTCCCTTGGCACTCATCGGTTCTCCTCCTCCAACGCCGCTGATCGTCATGCTTGTCTTGATGAGCTCGCTGTCCAAACCTCCCAACTTTTTGTACAAAGTGTATGGCATAAGGTTCACAATAGCGCCACCATCAACAAGCATCCTAAAAATCGGCTTTCCTTTAATGTGTCCCTTCACATAAAGAGCTTTTAGATGATTATCCGATTCTAAGGGTCTTTGAAACACAGCGTTCTTGGGAGCAAAGTCAACTTGAGCCACTCGTTCATCATCTCCGACAAAACAATAGTCAGCGTTCAAGTAGATAACATTGACGTTCATGTCCGTTCTGCTGAGTGAAGGCTCAAAATCAACAGCTTCGTCCTCATTGCCCATCTGAGTATCTGTAATTGCAGTGGGCGGAATCGAAACTTTATCCGAAGATGAAAACGCATCGGCTACCGACTCCCTGGGCGACACCGGTCTAACCGGTTCTCCCTGACCGGTCTGACCGGTTCCGGTTGCCGGAACAGGAACAGCACTGGGGCACCGGTCTGACCGGTCAGGCACACCTGTCTGACCGGTTGCAGCCAGGTCAGCCGAGCTTGCTGCAGACGACTCGGCTTTCTCTGGTTCTTTAGCTTGATCATCCTGTGCACCAGAACCATCCTTGGGACCCTGATCAGTAGGCAGAATCATCGGCTTAGCCTCATTGAACCACTCCTCCCGCTTCTTAGCCGATTCTTCCTCCCTTTGCTTCTGAGTGCACAACCGTTGCAATCTCCTCCTCTGCGAATGAGTTAAGCCAGAAGGACACCACTTTGGCTGCGTATACTGAGGCAAAGGCACTTTCTTCACCTTTTTCACGGCCGATGTGCCAATAGTATTGGGACCATCTGCCATTGATGTATCAACTTCCATAGAGCCAATTTGAATCACACTCTTCACAATTGGCTTTGGAATCACAGGAACAGGCTCTTCTTTCCTCAAAATTGGGCGATACTCCTGCCTAGCCGGCTCCTTGCCCGGCCTCCTCTGATGACCGGTCTGACCGGTGGGAGCGACCAGTCTGACCGGTTGCTGCGGCTGCGGCGCAACTGCCGGTCTCTGAGGGATACCGGTCTGACCGGTCAGCGGGACCGGTCTGACCGGTCCGTGCTGCTGAGGCACGAACATCTGCCTTGGTTGAAATCCTGCAGGCCTAGGCTGTTGTTGACTCATTCTTGAATGCACAGGAGCTCCAGGCCGTGGTTGGTTAGGTGCAGGACAGTAAGGCACATACATAATCCCATCCCTCCAAATAGGCTGAGGAGGGGGAGGTGGAAACGGCCTCCATGGCCTAGAAGGACCAGCACCATGGAATAAGCTTGGACCCTGATTCCACTGTCCTCTTGGTGCCTTCATCGCACCAGAATTCCTTAGTGGTGAACTTGGTCTCTTTTTTGGTGGCCGATCCTGCGGAACGGCCGTATTGTGCATGTGCTTTGCCATGACTTGATCAAAGGTTGCCTTCGGCTTGAAAGTCTTTCCCTGATCTTTGTCCTGGTTCGTCTTCCAAGTTCCCACTTCAGGACGTTTAGGAACAAATGTTCGGACCGGCCTCTGGGCCGGACCGGTCTGACCGATCATGGCAACCGGTCTGACCGGTGCCCCCTGGGCAGCAGGAGCAACCGGCCTTTGATCCCGCGCTTAGAGCTTGATTCCCCCCTAACTTCAGAATTCTTCACTGTAATAGTCAAGATCTTCTTCCCATCAGGAGCTTGTTTAAGCACAACCTCTCTCCCAAGCACTTTGTCAGTTTCCATCACCTTCTTTGGTTCACCAATCACAACATTCTTGCCTCCTGTCGTATCGGCATTGTCGGGCCGAACCAACATCTTGGCATCCTGAAGATCCATGGTATTGACCATCATGTTGTTGACTGAAAACGGGCGCTTGTCCACTTGCATCTCACTCAAACTCAATCGTCCATCATTTAAAGCCGATTGAATCTATCGACGAAAGAAATTACAATCATTAGTCGCATGAGAAAATGAGTTATGAAATTTACAATAAGCACGCCGTTTTAACTCCTCAGGTGATGGAATATTAAAAGAACATTTGATATATCCATTCTTATGTAATTCATCAAAAATCTTATCACATTTGGATACATCAAAAGTAAATTTCATCTCCTCCTGCCGATTACTATGAGTCGACTTTAGAGATATACAAGTAAAAGCTTTATTAGATGCTGGACATACAAATTCAGCAGCCAACATCTCATGAGATTCATCATCGGAACTACTAGAATCATATTCTAAAGTATGTACATTAGCCCGATGAGTCCTATGACTTTCTTTTAGATCTTTGCTTCGGCTTTCAGCAGCCAAAGCTCTTTGATGCAATTGATTTACGCTATAGAATTCAGAATTCTCTAGTTTATCTTTATGTGAGAGCGCAAACCATTGAAAGCCAAATCAGCAAGATCCTTTTCGGCAATAGTAACACCAAAGCAACGGTTTTTAGTATCACGGAAACGTTTAATATAATCATTAACAGTTTCATCCCGCGATTGCCTAACCGATGTGAGATGTGACAATTTAAGCTCATTACTGCCAGAAAAGAAGTGATCATGAAATTTCTGCTCTAACTGTTCCCATGAAGTAATAGAATGTGGAGCTAAAGATGCAAACCATGAGAAAGCTGTACCAGTTAGAGACAAAGAAAATAAGCGCACTTTTAAAGCCTCACTAGAGCCAGAATCGCCCAGTTGTGCCATGTATTGACTAATATGTTCAAAAGTGCTTTTAGTATCCTCCCCATTAAACTTAACAAAATCAGGAAGTCTAAATCCAGCAGGAAAAGGAACTAAATTAAAGCGAGGAACATAAGGCTTTTAGTACAACCTAGCCTTATCCCTTATGTCTACTCCCAAATTCTCTTTAAGAGTAGTAGCCAAATCAAGTTTGTATTTAGAAAATATTTTATCTAAATACTCTAGTGAATTATCCTGAAAATTTGGCTGTTGGGTGTTTTGTACAGAAGTAGAAGGTAAATTCCCCGTTTCTGAACCACCAGGACCGGTCTGACCGGTTCCAGTGACCGGTCTGACCGGTTGGGGCAGCGCCAGCTGGCTGGCTGCACCCGACCCTCCAGGGCCGGTCTGACCGGTCACGGCGACCGGTCTGACCGGTTGATGCTGGCCAGGCTGTTTGGCCGACATCATCCCTTGCATTTGTTGGCCGTACCTCCCAAAGAGCTCGTAAGGTACAGGGCCTTGTGCAAATAACTGTTGTACTGCTGGGGGTACAGAATATCCATAGTTTGGATTTTGTGGGGTGAAATTTGCAACTTTATTACTAATTCGGCCTTGATTAACCGAATTAGGAAAAGTCACAAACGGTTGAGGTGCAGTAGACCTAGAAACCATTGGATTGGATGGAGTAACAGATTGGCCTTCAAAATAATTCAACGGCATACCAAATGTAGGTTGTTCAACAGGTTTTGTTGCCGGTGCTTTAAAATCAGGCGCAATTGGAACTTTAGGAATCAAAAGATTGGGATCGGCGGCAGGTTGTTCAACCATGGGTTGTTTGCCTTCAGATTCTAATTTTTTATTCATCATCCAGTTAACTAATTTGACATTATTTGCAACCATCATATCCTCCATGTACTTAAGAAAAGCTTCGTGAGAGTTTTCATCGTCTTGCACCTGAGGGATTGGTGATGAAGATGTAGCAGTTGCGTCTACCTCCTTGAACTTGGAGACCACGCCCTTGCGGTCCTTCTTGAAGTGCGAGAGATTGTAGAGCCGATCTTCTTCTGTCTTCTTCTTCATGTACTCTTCAAGCCCTTGACGATCTTCGGCAGAAAGTTCATCGTCCTTTACAGTGACGATGTTCTCAAGATCCAACTCAGTATTGGCACCCATCTAGATTGAATTAGATAAAACGGTTGCAAAAACCAGATCTCCAATTCCCCAGCGGAGTCGCCAAAAGTATGTTGACGCAGAAATCGGTCAACACACGAATGCGCTAGTTCACGCGGGTCGCAAAGGACCAGCTCGCAGCTTCCTCCGGGCTGACCGGTCAGACCGGTTAACGGCACCGGTCGGACCGGTGACCGCCGGCGAGCTACGGGGTAAACCCTAAAAGCGCCTCCCGGAAGGATCCGTCAGGGAGAACGCCGCTAGGGGTGTTCTAGGGTCGGCAGGCCACCTAGAACGCCTTCAGTCGTCGCGGAGACGAAGGAAGAACAGCAGGTAGGGTTGGAAAAGCTAGGGTTTGGAGATGCAAAAAAAGTAAAGGTAAAAGTAGTAAATTGGATAGATTCGATTGTTGTGTGTTCAATCGGCCGAATCCCCTTATATTTATAGGGAGGGTAGGTCTTGTCCCGCAAGGAAACTAAGTTACAACTCGTTACAATCTCGGAATCCAATTTTTAGAGTCCTAGTCGGATTACATCTCAGGTGACCGGTCTGACCGGTGCCCCGCACCGGTCAGACCGGTCCGGGCGTGTCCAGCACCTCGCGCCGTCTTCTGTCTACCTCTTGCGTCGTCTTTTGTCTCGTTCTTGCGCCATCTTCTTCTTTGCAATCCTCCTGGTCTTCGTGCCAATTTTGGTTGTCAACCCAACCTAAACTTGTTGTTTTAAGCGTCATTTTAGACATACCATGGTCGTAGCATTGCGGTCTTTTATTTAGGCTCTCTTATCTTAGACTAAACTTTAGTCCGGTCTAAAGTTTAGACGACTAAAATTAGTCTATATCTTATTTTGTTTGGATCCATTGGTTAAAAGTTACTAGATTGGAAACATATGGGAGACATAAATACCTATTTTACCTCTATTTTTTTGCATGTGTGCAAGGAAAGAGAGGGTATTTGCATACGTTAGTTGCCTTCTTTTTAGTCCAGTTTATATGCGACTTAAGGACTAATGGACTAATACTTAGGTTTAACTAAGTTTAGTCCGTCTTTTAATTCTCCTGTTTGCATTATCCAATGGACTAAAATTTAGGTGTAAAGTATAGTAAAGTTTAGTCCATATCCAAACAGAGCCTTGATTGTGTCACTGAGTTAATACATTTTTCCCAGCTCCTTACCTTAAATGGGTACTGCTCTGCTCTGCTCTAAATAAGTTGCAAATTGCATAGTTGCGTAGCATCGACATGGTCCTAGCTATATGTGATCTTGCAGCTAATAAGATAGACGATGGAGTGGACACCAGGTGACACATGGTTGTCGCTTTAAGCTCACTTATTAATTACAACCCCCATTCTGCTTAACAGGGCCCCATGTATCTTGCAAGTGTCCTTATCAACCTGGTATAATCTTAGCTTCCCCTGCCCACCGATCTCGATCATATGTTCGTACTGTAATGGAACTGATGCTGAACCATGCCATTGCAGTCGTCTCTAATGATTCTTTGCAACTGCATTATTTGCTATACTACTCAGGCTCAGTAGTCATTGCCACGCCAACTACTGACAGGTTTCCGGTTGATCCGGTTCTTAATCATCACCTTACAGTTGACACTAAATGCTAATACTACGTCCATCATCACATATATATTTTTCTTAAAAAACATGCATGTGTCATTCTTTCCAAAAGAAAAAAAGTTAATGCATCGACTTGATATTTATTTGCACAGATATAATTTTATAAATCTGATGTACGTGATTAACTTTTACTTTTTTTTGCGGCTAATTAACTTTTACTATTTAGAATAGATGTTGCGACTCCTAGGTGACACACAAATAATTATATGCCATATTTTTAAAGCTTTGGCAAGTTGGCACTATTGCGTGTCCAAGAATTGCCTTCCAAGCTACCGAAGTGATATATAGAGCTTGCTCGCTTCTATTTCTTCTAGCTTTTTTTGGCTGGCTTTTTTTAGGCTGGCTTTAAGCACTGGTTGAAGCTTCTGCAGCAAAAAGCAATAGCAAAAAGCAGCAGAAGTTAGCACCTAGAGCATCTGCAATTCAGAAAAAATAGCCGCTCCAACAGCCGAACGGCTGGATAGTTGGGAGGAGGAGAAGCAAAAGCAAAGTAACTAGCTAGCTAGGCAGGAGAAGTGCAAGATTATTCCAAATCGAAGCCATCCAGCGAGGAACTAACGCTAACCACTGCACCCAACGAAAGGGCTCACGCTCACCAAAAGCTCCACTACTACTAGCATGTGAGTTGTACCATGTGTGACCATGGCACGCTATTCCTATTTTTGCATATCAATCCCTTTTTTTTCATGATTAAGCAATCACACAGAGGAGTAGGGATCAATCTATACTCTGCTGTGGATAAGAGGATATATAAAGGGTCTGTTAGGAACAAAGAAAGAATTTTAGAGCAACCTTTGGCACAAAAGGTGGGCCTAAAGTTAGGAATAAATAAGGAACATCGCAGGAATCTTTTCTCATTATTAGGGTTTTATCATGAGAATAGAGGGTATTTTATATGTTCCGATTTTTGTCACTTTGTAAGTGTAGTCTCCATGCATGTCTTGAATTGTGTACTACTGATTATCTATCAACCTCAAACAAATGTCCTAAATATGACAGGAGTAAAGGAGGAACCAGTCAGCTATACCCTTGCCCTGTTGGCTCAAAGAGATTACATGCGCACGCATCGTGTGATTGTCTGTCTATATACAGATGTGTCTAAAACGGACTGATATAACTTGGTATAAATGTCATGCAAATTAATGAATACGTTCGTGTGCCATTGTGGAAATTTAAGAAATATAATACACAGACATATGTACAAACAAAACACTCTATCTCGCTTTATACTAAAAAAAAAAGGTGCGACACATGACGTATGGAAAGGTTCAACATCGTTACAAAATCTAAGAAGTGCATGACTTTCAGTTCAAAAGCTAGGTGGTGGTTGGGAATCATAGTAACGTGTAAGGATTCAATCCAAACCTACCAAGGAGCCCCACTAGGTATCGTGTGTAACTGTAACTTGAACCACACACACAAAATATTAAAGGCAGACTCACCTATTGAATTATAAACTTTGTGTCGGATTAAAGAGATTCTATATATGGGGAAAATTCCGTCGTTCATACTTCTTGGAGAACTAGAGATATATGGAGCTCACCACGTAGCTCGATCGAGCACTACTCCAGCAGCAGCGAGACGCCGCCGCCGTCCGTGTCCACCGGCGAAGGACAGACCAGGGAGGACACGGCGCTCCCTTCCTCCGTCCCGGGAGGGGGGCAAGGCCGGGACGCAGCTCGTCTCTCTCGCGCGACTCCACTTCTCCACGCCATGGGGCCCGAGGGATGGAGCTCCGTGGCGCCGCCGTTGGCCGGCCGCCAACGATAGATTATCCGGATTCTAAGCCTCTCGCTGCTCGCGGAAGAGCGGATGAGAGCACCCACCCCTGCTTTCTCTCTTCTGCTTCTCCTCCTTCTCCTCCTCCTTGTAGGATAATAATGGTAGATGTGTCATGTCATGTTTTCTTCGTGATCTTTATTATCTGAATAAAGGGACGTTATTTATATATAAATTGTGATTTTTGTTAGGCAATCTGAGATGATTTTCTGGATTTTACTCTTATTATACTATCTCCAAAAGTGAAAGAGGCTCTTCAGGTGGCTGCTGCTCAACTGATGTAAATGTGTGATGATTTGGTGCTCAAGTTATCTACCAATAGACAATAGTTGTCACTGGGAGAGTGGGAGGTGTCCAATGCAGATTTAACTAACTCAACATGAACGCCTGAGATTGATAGACGAATCAGGGGTTACCCACTGAATCTGAAACAACAGTGCAATCATCTGAAATGAGCTCAGTTCATTTGTTTATCTACAAACAAGTACATAAGGATGTCAACATATACGTAAGGCTTATACATTAGTACATCGTGAAATATTCACGTTTGTGTAGAATGAAAGGATAGGCAGGCCCTTCTGCCAGAAATCCACCTACTACTCAAAAAGCAACGATCTTGTCCCGTGACCTGTATGGACCGTCAGTTCAACAGACCACAGATGTGATCTTCGTTTCTGTACTGTCTTTCATTTCTTAGCTTGGTACCTAGTGAAGACAAAGCTTCAGAATGGCAATGCTACTTTGAACCACCGATCCTGCTCTTTGAAAAAAAAAAGAAAAGAAACAAAAAAGAAAGCCATGGATCCCTCTGGGTTTCAGAGATCACAGCTGGGACCGTTTCAAGTAAACCATCACTGCTGCGCCGCCGAGAGCAACTACACTGGCCGTCAACCCAACATGAACCAACGATATCCTACTCCTGCTGGGAGGTGGTGCCAGTTCCAGTGATGTTTTTGTCACTTCCGTATTCAAGCCAGGATCTTCCACGTGCAACTTCAGCACCTGACGGTGAACATTCAGTTTGGTCAGGTGGATTGAGCAAATAATCCATACCCCTACGCAGAAGGCAAGAAAAATGGTTACCTTCAACCCAGATGATTTGGCATGTAGAACTGCACCAGCCAGATCGGCGTCTGTTGTCAGCAGCACGCGGTCGCCTTCATCATCTTCATACTACACAGGACAGCAAGACCAATTTAAGGGCCTGTTTAGTTCCTCAGTATGCAAAATCAGAATGCAAAATGAGTGCATTGGGAAGCGCGTGCAGAGAGAAAAAAGTGCATTGGAAAGCGCGTAGAATGCAAAATGGGCACATTATGCATAATGGGGCCGGAACTAAACAGGCCCTAAGTTGGTTTAGTGCAGTCAGATACGGACCATCCTTTAGTAGATGAAATGATCATCAAAATCTGTTTGTACCATCACTGATGAGTCACAGATGATGATATGCAAAGACATGAATGACAATACACACACTTGAAGCACATAAACACTGTTAGGCCCCCTTTGGTGGAGCTTTTCAACCCGCTTCACCACCGGCTTATCAGCTTCTTCTCCCAAACGGTGAAAATAGAACAGCTCAGGGAACCAAGCTGCAGAGAAGCTGCGCAAAATGCGCTCTCTAGTTTCCATCGCGCAGGAGAAGCCCGAAATAGTAGCTTATCTCAGCTCATCTCCACCCAAAAACGCAAAAGGATGCATGTGCCCCTGTTCAGTAATGGATATTACTTGCCACCGGTGACGGCAGAGGCCGGCCCAGGCAAGCTCGGCGAGGACGCGGCTGGACCGGCGCGCGTAGGAGGGTGATGGGGATCGAGCTCGCCTGCGGCCTCGCGTGCTGCAGCTCGGCGTCGCGGCCTCCAGGCGGCGCGGCCGGCGCGCGAAGGCCGGAGGAGCGGCGCGCGCGGAGACCGAGCGGAGCGGAGCCGGTACGAGCGGCGAGGCGGGCGCGTGGAGGTCAGGAGGAGCTGCAAGGCGGACGAGTGGAGAAGAGGATAAAGGGGAAGCAGGAGAAGAGGATGGATGGGAAGAGAAAGAAAAGAAGAGGATAAAAGAAAGGGAAATAAGCAAGGGTACAACAGACATTTTATCTCTTCCATCTATTCTAAAAGCCAGAAGAAGCTGTTCTACCAAACGTTTCAGTAATATAACAAGCTAGAGCCATAAAAAGCCGCTTCATCAGAAAAGCCACAACCAAAGCCATTTTTACATGAGCTAGAGCTGTACCAAACGGGCCCTTAGTTTTTCACTGACAGAACAAGGAAAACTTCCTATCAGATATGGGAGCAGTTAATAACTATAAAACTGTTCCCTGGGAATATTCTCAATCCAAATGCTCTACATGCCTACTAAATCATAGGAACGTTCTCATGCCAAAATACTCAACCTTACCAAGAGTTGCACTGCTTCCTTTTCATCTGTAATACTTAATCTTTGCCTTACAGAAGACACAAGCTCATCCAAGCTCTCAGAGCCTGCAATAAATTATGCCAATTTAATAGCTAATTATATTTGGAGAATCGCAACTGTATCTTAAATCTGCAGGTAAAGTATGGAACAGTAAATACCACAAGTGAATCTATGCACACGGCCCTTTCTGTCTTGAAGCTTAAAGGCAAACGAATTGCCAATCACAGGGGGATAAATACTGCTCTTTCCATCTCCAGCCTCTGATGGCAGGAGTAAGGACACCTCACTGAGCAATACAAGGAGAGTTGTATTATAGGAAAGCAGAAGAAGAAAAAATAATCCTCAAAAGACCCATCAACAGACCTACGGCTATCGAAGTCCTCATCTGGAGGTTCCAAAGCAAGAGCAGAGTCCCAGAACCTCTGCATTACTGAGTTTGCAACATCATTTACAGTTCCATTCCCTCCTTCAACCTACAAGTAAAGAATTAGATCAACAAATTCAGCGTATGAAACAGAAGAGAGCTGAAGAAAGGATTATGGAGTTAGGGATCACCAATTGAATGGTTGCATGTGTAAGTTGGAGGGCATCCAGGCAAGCAGCAATTTGTCCATCTATTTACAATGAAGACATTAGGCATGTAACTGATATAATGCCAAATAAGATATTCACAGTCTGAGACAGAAATCAGGTTTCACCTCTGTCAATAACAGGAATATGCAAAAACTTGCCATCATGCATTATATGTAATGCATCAAGAATTGTTGTATCTAGTGTGGCACAATCTGGGTTGGCAGTCATCACCTGAAAAAGTTATAACTAACACAGTTAGTGTACAAGCAACTAAACAAAACTTAGATAATGAGAATAAAGAAAAATGTTAAATATGGTGGACTACCTTTTCTACTAAAGTCAACTCAGGGGAAATATTTTGTGCAACAACACGCATAAGTATATCTTTTGAGCTGCATAACGTGATCATATATCAGTGAAAGATTAGTGAGTAAATCACGGACAATACTCTTTTGACTAATATAGAATGCTTACGTAAATATCCCCTGCACTGTGTTTCCTGTAGTGACAACCACCGAATTAACTCGAAACTCTCGCATTTTCTGTGCTGCTACACACACAGGATCCGTAGGTGAAACAATTGCTACTCTGCGAGTTGATAGCATAGTAAGCTCAATGTTCTTTTTATTGCTAACAATTGAAAGAAAATAGTAAGAGAAAACAAATGGTATACTTTGTGTTTTCTGTGACGATGGTTGACAAAGAAGGTTTGAACATCCTCTCCCTTAGAGTTTCAATGAGAGCAGAAGGAGCTGTACCCATAGAAACCAACTACCTTTAAATGATTCATAACATAATAGGACGTAAAACAAAAAAGACTTTTGGAAAGTAGTTATAAAATCAAGATATCTAATATAAGAATGTAAGAAAGGAGCAGAATATGATATACCTAACAAGTTGGAATGATATGAATTTTCTTTTCAATTGCATTTAGAATGATAAGGCATACCATGATTATTATTTTATGAAATATACCTTACAGATTGCATCAATGTACTCACAAGAACAAAAATGGTTTTTGAATTGAGATATCATGTGTAATGCAAGACCTGAAAAGTTGCCTCCTAATTGACGCTCAACCCCTTCAACAGCAGCTGCTATTGCACTTCCTTGTTCTGCAGCCTTTTCCAGTCTTGCTATTGCGTCGTAAAGGCATTTTGCAATATCCAGCATAGCAATAACCTCACCATTTTCTACCACCGGGAGGTGCCTAAATTTCCCTAAAATTGTGAAAGAACATATTGGAAAAGCTGAAGTTAGTGAAGAAGGAAGCAAATATCCAACTCAACTCATAGTTTCTATGCAAGGACAAAAGAACAACCAGCCTGCACAGTATATACACATATTATCATTGAAATCATGTCAGAAACTTAGCAGTGTTCCATATGAATCATAGATATCTAACCATCCCAATCAATTCATTTGTTACTGATATACTGAGGACTGAGATACAGTACAGCTAAAGATGCCTAACCATCTATCAAGTTCAGCTGGTTTGACAGCAACTTATGAAAAAAGTGTACACATAAGTTCAGCAGCTGGTTTAATATAATACAAAAAAAAAAAAATCTCTGAATAAGATTGTGTTAAATACACAGAAAAATTGCAAATTGGTAACAGCAAAGGATATGAGCTGCACAAGAACTTCAGGATGTTTCCAATACTGTTGCCAAAAATGTACATGAATGCTTAATATATCATTTGTTATTGATATATTGATATACTGAGGAGTGAGATACAGTACAGCTAAAGATGCCTAACCATCTATCAAGTTCAGCTGGTTTGACAGCAACTTATGAGAAAAGTATACACATAAGTTCAGCGGCTGGTTTGATATAATACAAAACTTTTTTTCTCTGAATAAGGTTGTGTTTAAGACACAGAAAATTGCAAATTGGTAACAGCAAAGGATATGAGCTGCACAAGAACTTCAGGATGTTTCCAATACTGTTGCCAAATATGTACATGAATGCTTAGTGTACAACAGTTACATATCTCAGAGAACAGCCCATGCCAATATGCCATAATTTAGTTAATTTAGTGAAAAGAACAGGTTTACACTTTCTGTACTTTGTTGTCATATTGTGCACACAAATATTTATATAATGAACTCTATCAAAGAGAATGCCTCACTAGGCATACCTTGAACCATCTTTTGTAATGCCTCAATGGCAAGCGTGTCAGACATCACATAAATTGGATTGCGTGTCATGATCTTGGACATGATGGTTTGCTCCACTCTAAGCCCTTCAGCAATCACCCTTGTAGCTATATCCTGCACCCCAATTTGAATACAAAAGAAAATGAACAAAAGTCGCCTTGAAAGTAGTAAAAATAGGACATTGCCCACTTGGTTAAAACTCAAAAAACAATTTACAAGGCTGCTTACTTAAAATTACAGAATAAATAACATAACAATAAGAAAAAATCAGATGCTTAACAGAAGTCCTGTGCAAACCACTGCCATTTTACGTTGACTACACAGATAGCCTTATTAGCCAGAAACTAACTACATAGCAAATATAAGAATATTCTCTTCCTTTTTCAGGTCTAAAAACAGAGGGGAAAACGTAATTGGGTTAAAAATGCAGTGGTAAAGCAAAATTGCAATGAGTCATCAAAGTTTCATAAAAAAAATGGCTTGATTAAAAGCTCCAGATAAAAGGGAACTTTGTTTGAACACAAACAGCCACTTGCTAAGCTCCAAACCAACTATCAAATTCAAACATATATCCGATATGTGGTATTTTCGACTCCTGTTACATCAAATTCAAAAGGTACCACATTTTCCTCTGCTCTGACTGACTATAAAAGCACAATGGAACACATTGTAACCATCAAATTCAATCCAAAAAAAATGAAAATAATAAAAAAGAAACCACCTTGTCGGTGACTATGCCTGAGAGGAGGCCTTGGGCGTCGGTGAGCAGCACGGCGTCGACCCGCCTCGTTGCCATCCGCCGGCACGCATCCGACACCGTCGTCCCCTCCGGAATCGTCAGCGCCTTGGACAGCCGCAGCTTCTTCACCGTCCTCTCCCCTCTGCCCAAACTCAAACTCAAACCCAGTGAAAATCCAATCTTTGCCGGTCCCAATTCGAAACTGAGGCGACGAAATGGAACGAAAAGAGTGCCCGAGCCTCGAGGATTGCCGCGAGCTTACGTGAGCTGGTGCGGGGATGCGGGCTTGGAGGCGGCCTTCCCGTTCCCTTTGGCGGCGGCCGAGGGGTCGTCGGACTTGCGGGAGGAGGCCGAGGGCGGGCGGCTGCGGGTGCGGCGGCTCGGTGGCGCCGCGGACGCGGCTGCGCTCATGGCAACGTCTCCGGCGGGTGCTCGTGGGGATTAGTGAGGCGGCGGCGGCGGCGTCCGGCGGGGTAGGAGCAGCAGGTGATGGGTTTGCTTCTGCTGCGTGTGGGAGTTTTGCGTTTCAGTCACTTCAGTCCTGGGTTATCATGAAAAATTACTCGTGGTTTGAGATTTTCCGGACACTAGAGAACTTGTTCTTCTCTTTTGTGTTGGATTTTAACTAAAACTCGGTTTTAACAGTATTAACGAAAACACACAACATGGCTTGCAGTAATAACTTTTTCCAAGCTATATGTCAAACTCAGCTCATTAACACAGCATCCATGGAACAACAGTGGCCAAGGAAAATAATGTTGTAAGATAAGTGTTATTGTCGTCGGTCTCGTCTTGCAACACACAAACATAATGGATAATTTTTTTATCAAGATGGATTTTGAACCATGAGAAAAACCTAAGGTGCACAAAGTGGCAGGATAAATAAAGCTTTTTTCTTTACAATAACTCTGTTTAGCCTGATCTATCTGAAAGAACATGCATGTTTCATTATTTTTGGAAGATTATCATGGTGTTTATGTGACTAGTAAGTGCAAAACAAATATTGCTATGTTGGCATGGTCTGGTTGGATTGGATGAGCGTAGAAAATGGTTTTTGGCTAGCAATGAATAAAGAGCGAGCTACATCTAAGTCAGCGTGCACCTCGTTCAAGCACTAGATTTCTCGATCTAGACATGTTTCTTTAAAAAAAATCCGTATTTTAAAGAGTAATCTAGACTTTTTTTTAGTACCACAGCTGTTTCTTTCGTTCCTTTAGCAGCACGGCCAGTTGGCCACGGGCACGGTCATCCCTTTCTCTGTGACAGGAATCGTCCATTAGCATTGACTCCCAAACCGCGTGCACGGTGCACCACATGGCCCGCACCCCCGCCGTATCCCGCCGTCCCCGCGGACCCCACACATGGTGGGCCCCGCCGCCGCAGGCTAAGGTCCACGGTGCACCGGGTCCTCGCAGCTTTCCCTCGCTACCGGTCCGGCCGGATCCGGATTTGAAATTTTTGAACCTGCGCCCCGCGAGCAGAGAGAGAGTCTCCGAGGCCCCTTAAAGTTTCGGGAAATTCCGTTCAAGACCCTCAGCCCGTTGGCCCGCGTGGCAGTGGCTGTCCAGGCGTGTGTGGAGGGCGGGGCCGGCAGCGTGCAGCGGCGGAGGGCCACAGGGGTTGGGTGGCTCGTGCGGATGGATTCGGATCGCATGCGTATGGGATCGAATTCGGATGTTATTTTTTACTATATTTTAATTCAAATACGAATCTTGTCGGATACGAATGCGAATACAAATGTTGTCCATTCTTATCGGATACGAATACAAAATGAATACATCGAATACGGATTCGCATTCGGATAGATGGCTTCATCACGTGTTAATTCTTCACGGATACGAATAATATCGGATATTCCACATTTTATTCGAATACGAATATGGATTCGGATAGAGAAAAAGAACAAAAAATGAATTCGGATATTTCCATTTAACATCCACATTAAAATCAAATACGAATACGGATATCCATATTGACGTTTTAGTCGAATACGAATATGGATAATTAACATCCGAATCCATCCCTTACTATCCTCTGGCGCCACCATGCGCATGGCGGACAATCCGTGCATGTTGTGTCAGTCAGGACGTGACGGCAGAGGATGCGACAAGAAAACCTTGGCGGCTACGCGACACAAGGAGATCATCCACTCGCAGGGACGACCAGCTCGATGAACAAAACACCAATTCCATTCAGTGCCACCTGGAGCCCCCGGATGATTGAGACATACTACAGCAAACCGTTGCTCCTTCCCAAAAAAAAAAAAAAAAGAAGCAGCAAAGCGTTGATAATTTGCGGCTGAATGAAGATCATGTGGTCTTGCACGATGGAAAAAGGAAACGGGCATACAGCAACAGAGCATTATATGTACTACTAGCTAGTAGGACGCAAATCTCTACATTACATGTAGGGCCATCAATGTGGCTGAAGAACGAACGAACGAGTTTTCTGGCAACCAAAAACTACTCTAGTGGGATTAACTTCAAGTAGTATTCCTTGGCTTCCTCCTCGGTCATCTCGTCTTCTTTCCTGGCGCGCTCATTCATAGACTCGGCGAGCTCACTGTTAATGCTGGGGTCGAAGTAGACGAAATCAGACTCCATGTGGTAGTTGTGAACTCTATGAGGATTGAAGTTGACATAGTCCTTGAAGTCGAGGTAGGTTGTCTCTTGCTGCCCGTAGTACTCCATGTCGCCGCAGATGGGGTGCACGACCTTGGCCCGCCGAAACTCGCACACAAAGCACCGACCTGCAGTGAGCCATGGGGGAGAAGATGAAAAATCAGTTTGTTGAGTTCTCACTGATCTCGCCATGTCGCCATGTGTTTTGTTTGCGTGCAGCCGCAATGCACTTACCAAGATATGCAGAGATGGTCACAGGGCAGCAGAACGTCCGCTCCCATCTCTTCCAATTAGCAATGGCATAATCCTTCAACTGTAGAGGCCGCGGACTGTATGCGCCAAGAAAGAGCTGCGCAAAGAATAGCACCCGCTTGTCTTGGTCTGTACCGTCAACGTCTGTTCTTGTAGCCAAGAAGTTTACATGGTGGATTTGGTACCCCTGGACAGCGCTGCTTCTTGCCACGGCACAAATGGTGTCAAACTTGTAGTTTTCGTCCTGCAAGATCTAGTAAGTTCCGGTTAGTGGTGTATAGGTTTCAAACGGCACCAGCAGCAAGATATCAAATAAACTAAACAACATATTTATGAGACAAAAGAAAATTACCAGCAAGGATGGGATCATCTCCAGGAGGAACCTTTTTTTCTTTTCGAAAGCCCTTCTCTCCTGCGCTATTTCTGCCAGGGCCCTTTGGTGCATCACCACAGCCGGTGGTGACTTGAAGATGGGAACGGTCGCATGAGAATACAGTAACATGGAAATCTGATCTATGGCCTCACAAGATAGCTCATGGCCTTTTGCAGGCAGAAGATCACACAGCTTGGCTTCTAATTCAGGCGTCCAGGAATCCATCAGTGCCATCATGGCAGCCTGCCCGGGGTGCCTCATAGCCTTGACTGCAGCCTCCGTGGCAGACAAGTCACTGGAGCTTAAAGCATGGTGCCCAGCCCCTTCTGCCAGCTGTGCCGCGACGCGGAGGTTACAGTTGGTGAGGTAGAGATACTCCAAGGCATCGTGTCCAGACGACATGCCATACTTGGAGCAGAGGAAGACGACCTGGCCAGCGAGGGCGTTGAACCCATTACGAAGCATCAGGTCAGTTCAGATCATGTCCACGGGCAGCGACGGCACACAGTTTTCACTGTCACCTGATGGGAAGTTGAGCTGATACCATATCGCATTGAGGAGGATGTTGAAGACAGGGTCCTCGAGCGGACCATACAAGTAACCTGCGACCACTAGCCCACGGTGCAACACCGTCAGTGAAGCCATCGGCAGCCGGGATATCGCAGAGAGGTGCAGTGCATGGATGCAATCGACAAGCAGCGCCTCAATTCTCTTCATGTAGTCACACGGAGCGGCATCGTGCTCCGCCAAGTCCCAACAACCAATTTGGTCCTTCAGTAGGGATGAGCAGCGGTGGAGGCATGTGTTTAGATTCTGACAAGTCGCCGCCGGCACCAGCGCGTCATCAGTGTCAGGGTGGCTTACCCTCAGGCTGGAGAGATACTGGCCGTCCAATGCGGCCCCGCACATCAGAGAGATGTAGATTTCATCGACAGCGACCTTGTCGACCTGATTGGCATGCAGACCCACCGCTAGTTTATCCACATGGCTGGCACCATACTTTCCCGTGGCGAGCTTGAGCAGGACAGAAGGTCTGGGGTGCTCAGCAGCCAGCGCGGCGTACCTGACCGAGCCCTTGACTGCGAGGACCCAGGCGCCGTCGTCAAAGGTGGGCGGCAGCGCCTCCTCAACCAGGCTGTGTGTGTGGAATTCTCGCTCGACAAGATCCACGGCGAAGCAGAGGTCAGCCTTGGCCAAATAGAGGTACCGCAGGGCCTGGTCAGAGGTGAGGTAGCGATACCAGCTCATCAAGAATGTGATGAGGCCTCTCAGAGATCTCTCCGCTGTCCACCACCAGTACCACTTGGCACTTGTTGTGTATCTTGTCAAGGAACTCGGTGGTGATGTCCTCCCTCTTGTACGGTCCCTGCCCACTTGGGTCATGCGCGATGGTGTGGAGGATGATGTTGGAGACCGGCTCCAGGAGGCCGTAGCAGTGGCCGGCGACGAAGAGGCAGTGCACCAGGTTTGGGTAATCGTGGATGGGAAGGCGGTCGAGTACCTCCAAGTAAAACCCACACATGGTGTCGAGCAGGGCCTCACGTAGGTCCTCTTGATCAATACTACTGTTGCCGCAGCAGCAAACTGGGAGGTGGTTACGGACCGCCATGGGTGAGCAATCTAGCACACAGCAGGCGGCTGTTTTTTTATGACAGTGATGCTGATCGTTACAGACTTGGGATGCTGGTGGATGATGTTATTTGTCTCCGCCCCTTTCTGCTAAAAACAATCAGCATGAACACAGAATAAGTTTCGGCAAAAACAGCTTCCCTTGCTCTTTCTGCCAGCTTATCGCCAGTATTTCAAATAACCTCGAATCTGATATAGGATTAGTTTCCTATTACATATCTTTTACTGACCGAATTGTATGAGTATAGCAGGAGGAAACTAATAGTTCCAAACATAACGCTAGCAACATGACAAGAGGTGGAATTCTGAAACTGAGAAGTGCAAGAGCCTGATTCAGACGATAGCAACAAGACGATATGCGAAATTTTGAATCCGATGTGGAATGCAAGAGCCTGATAGTGGGAGGCTCACCGGAGATGGTGTTTTCGTTCGTCCGGGCGGCTGAACTTGGAGACCAGTGCTGGGGCCGCGGGAGCGGAACGCCACCACGACGAGCGACGGCGACCGTCCGCCCAGCCAGAACGAGCTCCTCGTCGCAGGCCTCCGGCTCTGCTGGCGGCCCTGACGAATCTCCACACGCGCGTTGACGCCGCCGATCGCCGCCGCCTTTGACGGTCGCGGATGCCACCGCCGCCGCCGCTAGTCGACAGGAGGGGAAAGCATAGGGGAAGCCCCAGGACGGTTCGCTCGTGTATGGCCGTTTTGGGCCTCTGAGCGCACGCTGATTTCGGCCCACAAGAGCACCACACCTCTTACCGGCCCTAATTTAGGTTCCATTTAGCAGATTAATTGCTCTTTTTTTTTTGCCACGCCTTGACAGTTGACACGTCTGAGAGAATCTTACGCGCCTTGACACGCCTTTGGTCATGCACGATGGAAAAAGGAGACGGCGTGGGTAGCATATTTGATGCGATGAGTAGGAACATAGCATTATATGTAGCACACAAATCTCTACATTTATATGTACAGCCATTAATGTGGCTAAAGAATGAACGAATTTTCTGTCACCAAAAACTACTCTTTTGGGGTTGACTTCAAGAAGGCTTCATTGGCTTCGTCCTCAGTCTTCTCTTGACCGAATAGCGGTCAGCATTTGCTTGGATTTATTGGCCACTACTTTTGTCAAACAAGTAAATAGGTCGGTGTATGCACTGTGCTTGTTGTGGACAAGCTCTAGAAAGCTATCATCTGCAAAAGAGGAGATGTGAAATATGTACGTCATTGCTCTCCACTTCTTCATGCAGTGCCATAGACAGGGCCTGTTCAATTCCAGCAATTTTTCAAAGTCACCAAAAAGTTTTCACACTGACAACCGTGCCCCCTCTCACAGAACACGCTTCCCAATGCAAAAAGCTTTCACCACTTTTCAACTTTCACTGGAATTAAACAGGCCCACAGACCTTCTACCACAAAAAGGAGCAAATATGGGACAATGGGTCCCCTCTATGAGTCCTCTCCAATGGTTCAAAAGAATCAAGGATGCAGCAGTCTTCAATGATCTGTCTTGTATTGGAATGGGTGTTGTGATCCGTGATCATATGGGGAAATTCATATCTGGTGCTTGCCAAAAGATGCAGACTCTAGCTGATCCTGAGCTAGCTGAAGCATTAGCAGTTCGTTTTGCAGTTGTCTTTGTAAAAGACCTTAATCTCCAGCATGTCATTGTAGCTTCAGATTTGCTTAAATATTGTAAGCAAGGTTAAAGTTCCTGGGATGGGCCCCATCATCCAAGATATTAAGAATTTAATTAGAGGGTCTTCTTTTGTCTTTATCCATGTCCCAAGAGGATGTAATGAGGCAGCTCATGTAATAGCTAGATTAGCTCTTCAGAATGCTAGCTTCACATGGTGTAATGATGCCCCGGAGTCCATCCGGACTATCCTTTGTAATGATATATTAAATTAATTATAATGCTGCTTTGTTTCAAAAAAAAAAATAGACTATCACTCCACAACGCCAACATCGAGGACCCAAGTCGCCCGAGCCCCGAGCCCCACTCTGCCGCTTCCGAGATCTAACCACTCGTGACCGTGGCTGCTTATGGCTTGGGGGCCTCTGTCCTCCGCCATGGAAGCCGATCGTCGCCACCACACGTTATTCACCGTCGCCGAGTGAAGCCTAGTGAATCAGCATCGCTATGGAAGACGATGAGCGCGAGAGACCGACCTCGTCGACGGTGTTGAGTTCCAAGCCCCCAATAAAGCATCATGGTTGGCATCCCTTTCCATCTATGTCTTAACTGTTCGCTATTCGCATCAGTCACGAGCTGAAACGAGCCAGCTCGAGCATGTAGCGAGCCGAAAAATGACTCCAGTCCTGGGTTATCGTGTGGGCTCCTTCGTTAGCGTGTGGAAGTTTTGCGTTTCAGTCACTCCAGTCCTGGGTTATCATGAAAAATAACTCTTGGTTTTGAGATTTTCTGGACTCTGAACTTGTTCTTGCTCTTTTGTGTTGGATTTTAATTAAAATTCGGTTTCACAGTATTAACAAAAACACACAACATGGTTTGCAGTAATAATTCTGTCAAGCTATATCGCAAACTCAGCTCATTAACACAGCATCTATGAAGCGACAGTGGCCAATGAAAAAGAGGTTGTAGGCTCAGTGGTCTCGTCTTGCAACACACAAACATAGTTTTAGTTAAAAAAAAAATAAAAAGCACGCGAACATAGATTCTTGAACCATGATGCCTTATCATTTTCGTTTGGATGGATTTTAAACTATGGGAAAAACCAAAGATGCACAAAGTGTTAGGATAAATAAAGTTTTTTTTAAGATAATGCTGCTTATCTAATCTATCTGGAAAAAAAACATATATGTTTCATTTTGGAAGTTTATCGCGGTGTTTTGGTGATTAGTAATTGCAAAATAACCATTGCTCTGTTGGCATGGTCTGGTTGGATTGGATGGGCGCAGAAAACGATTTATGGCTAGCAATGAATAAAGAACGAGCTAGTACATGTGAAGCCTGTGTGCCCCTCATTCAAGCATTAGATGTTTCTAAAATACTCCCTCCGTCCCAAAAAGAATGCAATTCTAGCACAGTGTCACATTTTATCATCTCAAATTTACCCAATTATAGATTAAAAATATCAGTGTTTATAATATAAAATAAATATCATTAGATTAGTTATAAAATATATTTTCATAATAAATTTATTTAGAGCCATAAATATGAACATAACTTACTAGAAACTTGGTCAAACGCGAACCACTTTAGATGGCACGCAATACGTAGTTGCATTCTTTTTGGAACAGAGAGAGTATGCCGCATTTCAAAGAGCAATCTAGACATTTTTTAAGTACCACAAGTCCACAACTGTTTCTTTCGTTTCCTTGTAGCCATCCATCCGACCACCATCCCTTTCCCTGAGAGGCAGACAGGAAAGGCCAGGCATCCCGAAAAAATAGCAAAAAAATTTATTTCAATATGGCTAGTTGCGTCATTTTTCACAGAAAATTTACGCGTTACACGTCCGGGGAGATTCAAACCTGCAACCTCTCTCTCGCGTGTAACCTCCTCTACCACTGCACCACGCTCTCACCTGTGCCTATTTTGTTTCGATTCCTCCCATATTATACTAAATCGAGTGTAAATTGCTTGTTTAAAGCCCTAAATGAATTCAAATTAAAAAGTTGTCAACTACAAAGTTTCGTAACTTTTTGAAAACTACAAATTTCGTTATGATGGTTTCTCCATCCGAGGTCAATTACAAAATTTGAATTTGAAATTTGAGAAAATTCAAACTTAGTTTTCGTTGACAAGATGATTTCAAATAAAAAATTGACTTCATATATCCATAGCATCTGCAGAAAATGGGCACCGCAGATTCCCCTAGCATCTGCAGCAGATTCTATTTTCACTTTCATAGATGACTTCAATGTTATTGGGAAATATTTATTGAAAAATTGCTCGAGATGCTCTCACGCGTCAGGACACCACGTTAAACAGATCCTTTGCACGAAAAGCAAAACCAATTTACAACAGAGCACACATCCATATATCATATAATACATCATGTTCCACATCCACGGTACAGGAGGTGGAATCTATCAACGAAAGAGAAAGTGTAACATTCAACAAACAATCAAGCTACACAAACAATCGTATTCTAACAAATCGCTATTGTGACTAATATTATCGACACCTTGTGGTCTTGTGGACTCTCCATGAATCTTGTCAAGGATGGCAATCACGCCGACCACAAAGGCCTGGTCATAGCCTGGTTGCACCACCACTTGGTACAAGTCCCTCCCTGCCATCATCCCCTTCACACCAACCTGTGGTGCACGCACGGCAACGACAAATTAAACAACATAAAATTGCATGTGTCACCCATTAACAGCCTGGTCGCTTGGCTTATCAGCCACCAGCCAGCAGTACTCCAGTCTCACAACAAATCAGCACCAGCAACCAGCCACCAGCCAGCCAGCAGTACTTTTCTCTCACAACAAATCAGCACCAGCCACCAGCCAACCGAACAGGCTGTAAGGCCCTGTTTGGAACGCAGAAATTTCGCAGGAATTGTGCAGGAGTTTCACAAGAAACAGTTCAATTTCACAGGAAAAACGCAGGAATAGAGAAAAATTCCCGCATTCGCCTAATTGGATCATAACGTACGTACATATAAATCTATGCAAATTAGAGGGTGTTTAGTTCACCCTCTTCCTCTTCCATTTTGCAAAACGCACATTTTCCAATGCACTTTTTCTCTCTGTACACGCGGCCCGATGCATGCCCATTTTGCAAAATGGGTGGAAGTAAACACCCCCTTAGTTCCTCCAAACAATAAAGGAAGGAGTGTTCAATTACCTGCGCTGCAACGTGGCCTGCTCGGGTTTTGATGGCACAAGATCTCTGAACAAAGGATCCGGTCACCTCATAGTCCCAGTGCCTCTGTCTGCCCTTTGGTTACACAGTGATGACCTGGACATCACCCTTGATGCAGAGGACAGGCTTAGGATCCTGCAAGCTGAAAACCAGCTTGCTTGGTTCACCATAGTCGTCAGATATCCATATCCTCTCCACCAGTTGTTAACACTCAACGCTTGAACAATGTCTTCCTGCGAGATCAAATTTGATCAGCAACTTGGAATAGTTTTGCATTACAAAAAGTAACATTAATTCAGAAAGTTTGACCAGACATTCAGAGAAAAAGAAAACAGAAGCTTAATTTCAGGTTAACTCTGCCACCTTCTTGTGAGTGAAGAGGATCGCACTGCCATCACCATCCCTGACAATCAGCTGCGGCCCACTAGCACCTATAATCCCACAGCCGTCGACACTGAAAACGGCTCTCTGGTCCTGACCCGTGACGACAAAGCCGCCACCATTCACAGTGGGAGGGCGGCTGCGCACCATCAGCACGGCGAGCGAACAATTACTGCAGAAGATCTTGCTGACAACTGGAGCTATTGTTGCAGATATGTACCTGGCCGGGAGGCACGCAACAACGGTAGTATATAGTCGAGATAAGGCATGCAACAACGGCGCGTGTAGCTACTCCTACATTGGTGTCGTTTAACATGTAGTCTCACGAAGTGATACATAATCTTGTGACGGCTTAACAAACTACCTATACAATATGTTGTCTTATAGTAATTAAATAACTCATTAATTTATACATAAAAAATAAATATTTTGTGAGTTGCATGGCAACCACAACTCATACAATAGCGATTTAGTGGTCTCAGAGCAACTCCAGCAACACCCTCTAAATTGACCCTCTATTTAGTTCGAGTAGGGGCCGTCTCTATTTTCTAGGGGCTTAATTTTTTCTCCAACTCCAGCAATACCCTCTAAACAACTCTCTACTTTTTGTTGGCCCACGTGTTAGTGTTTATTTTGGGATAGAGGCCCCCCTAGAGACCCCATAGACCTGGGGGGTGTGAGAGGGGATTTGGAGGGCTCCCTATTTTAGGGGCCGAAGTAGAGAGACTGCTGGACTTCGGTGTTTGACCCTCGGCCTCTAAATCTGGAATAGGGGCTTATTTAGAGGGCCTGCTGGAGTTGCTCTCATAGTCCTAAATTTTAGCTTTGAGGTGATTGCCTCGCGAAACAACCGTCTCATTCTTCATCTCCCTCTCTTTTCTCTATATCATCAGAAATCCTATGTAGAATTGCATGAGACAACCTATAAGACCGCTTAGGTATAGTAATGTACTTCGTGGAAGCGCTGGCACCCCGGCGTTAACGGTTCCAATTGAGACCCGCTGTGCCGCACGTACGTATACTCAGGAGCCAAAATAGTGCGGTAGTTATTTACGGAAAAAAGATCCGGAAAAAGGATCGTGAGAAAAGATCGGGTTTGCTTTATCATTTCAGATCCACTAATCACGGGATTTGCGGCACCGCTTGCATGTATTAACATTTTTGCACAGTTCGCATCTACGTGAGACGATGCATGAAGTCTGGTCTGGATACGGCCGGCCGGCACGATCAGTTTATAGTGTGTACAATTGAAGTATGAGTACATACGTGATACGTGTCTGAGAGAAGTATATCTATAAAAATAGTATTCGTACATACTTGTTTGAGGGGAGTATACAGTATGGGTACATACTTGTTTGGGGGAGTATATTAGCTTATGAATATTTGTACATTCATGGCTACGTCAAGTATATAGCACTGGAGTATGAACACACACATGTTGAGTGGAGTATGCATATATACTTTTTTAGAAGTTTGTGTATAACAAAACAGTATCAATACATACATCTTTCCGAGAGTATGAATACATACGTACCTCGATGAATTATGTATTCGAGAGTACCAGCTTGTACACGTTTACAGGAGTAAATATATGATTATGTCAACAAGATTGAATATTAATTAAACTGGCCCATGCATCTTGCCAGCAACGTTGTCATTGTGAACCACCCCAAGCAGCGGCCAGATCAAAGCATGCACGTGACACCCCAAACTTCTCCTGATCTGCATGGTGCAAGGAGACTAGGATTGGAGACAAACCAATGGAGTACAATAAGGTCTAGCCAGAATTTCTCTACTATACATACCTGTTTTCTAGCACCGGATGATCGATTCGCATCAAAATTTTCAGACGGTAGGCTACACTACCAAAAAACCTCCCATCCATCCACCCACATTGGTCACGGGTGGATTGGACCCGGTACCAATGCAACGGCTACAAATGACACCAACCGGTACCTATGCTCCAACACCAATGAGCCTCGGGGCCTTTGGTACCAGTTCGTGACACCAACCGGTACCAATGTGAGCCCCTTTGGTACGGGTTGGTGCCACCAACCGGTACCAAAGGGGCTCTGCGTATAAAGGCCCTTCTTCCTCCCCCAGCCCGAGCCATGGCTCATTTCTTCATCCTCCATTGAGCTCGGGTTGAGGGGGGTCATGCCCAAATTTTCCATAACTTTTGGAGATTTTGCAAACCAAGTCCGCTGGAAGGTTATTAACTTCATCCTCTCTTTTTTGACGGTTAGTATGGTCTATTTCATGCTCTATGTTTTGAGTAATTTGTGATTAGCAATTGAGACAGAGAGCTTTACCTGGCTCAGCGAGCTTTACCTGGCTCAGCCGGGTGCCACTCGGGTGACCAGGAATTGAGAGAAAGTCACAAGATGGGCAAGGAACTTTGGGATAGATTGAGATCATGATTTTGAGAGAATTTATATAGGGACATATAAGACAATTTGCCACAAAAATGATCGGTCACAAACAACAATACATAACAATGATCACTTGTGACAAATGTTGATCCAAAGATCCAAGAATCCAAATATTTTGCAATTCACACACAAAGTGGAGCTAAAACGTAAAAGATACAAGATTCTAAATGTCCCAAAGACTTAAATGTAAATAAAAACTAAATTTTAGTGCTAAAAAATTGAAGAAGTACTCCTTCCATTTCAAATTATAATTTATTTGACTTTTTTGCAAGTTTGACCACTTGTCTTATTAAAAAATTTATGTAAAATATCGCATCTCTTGTTGTGACTTGCTTTATTAATAAAAGTTCATTAAAAATGACTTAACATTGATTATATTTGCACAAATTTTTTGAATAAAACAAACAGTCAAACTCGAGGTCAAAAAGTCAAATGAATTATAATTTAAAACGGAGAGAGTACCTAATATCGTCTTACGTACCAAAAGGCAAACCCGAAAGCACCGGAAAACGAAAGTCCAATGTGTGTGTGGTGAGGCTTATTTGCTTTTGAATCTACGGTGCTATAAGTCGTAGAGATCCACGGACCGTGGTGGCTATACGCACGTCAATGAGTTTCCATCGGACTCTACTCGGAGCAGCACGGACAAGGCTGGGATTCACGTAGGAGCAGCGCAGCAAAGAAAGATTCATTACTTGCGGGTAAGCAGAGATGCGATGTTGCCGTTGTGACAAGAAAACCAATCCGATTCGTATCCGGAGTGGAGTATGGTACGGTTATGGATGGACCTGGCCTGTTGGGGACTGCAGGAAAAATACGATCCACTAAATAAAACAAATAATCTGCCAACAGTTAAAGGCACACGGTGGACTAGGTGGGGCTGGTGGGATCCATATATCAAAACGGACTAAAAAATAGGAAGAAAAATAATAACTAGCAAGATGTGCCCGTGCGTTGCTACGGGTCTCAATTCTTAAAAAAAGTGAGTTTTATAAGGAATATTGTGGGGAGATTTATGCCGAGCGTTGTTACGGGTTTTACCCTCTATCGGCTCACTCGACTGATGTAGTGTTGTTTCTAAGAAAATGAGTGAGTAAGTGACTGATCGGGTTTGTTTTCCACGTGCCACCTTGACCATTTGTTGTCGAACCTGACGACGATGGACAGCAACGTCCTCAAAGCACCTTTTGTAAAGGAGGTCCCTATGGTGCATTTTATTTTAGAAGAAGAAAACAACTAGAAAGTATCAACGCAACAAACAAGAAAACAAAGCTTTACCTAAAATGGAACCAAGCAAGGAAAAACAAATTACCTAAGAACTGATGTGATAAAGAGAGAATTATATGGGGGGGTAGGAATGTAATCAGCTAGTCTCCCAGACTATGTATAGTGATCAATTATCTTTAGTGCTCATCTCAACCACCCGCGGAAGAGAAGCAACAATATGCAAAGTAGTTGGCAAAATGATGAATGGTGAAGGGGGAAATGGTCTTTTGTTTGTGAAGACTAAACATCAGTTAGATTTAAGTAGTCAAGTTATATAGAAATAGTGGGCAACTATGATGTTGATAAATAATGTGATATGAATTAGTTATGATTTTTTGAAAATATGCTGTGTAACACCACATGTGTTAACGAGACACCAAGAGGATCATTAGGACATTAATGAGGAGAAATACAAAGATTAAGAGCTTAAGAGCGCTATTAATTGAGCCCAAGTTTGCCCTAGGGGCATTTTGGTAATTTTCACTCTGGAAAGGTTGACCAAGTCAAACTTGAGTTAATAATTCCAAAAGATAGAAAATAATCAAAATTGCTTGGAATGGTTAAGTTTGAGAAGGATTCAAACTTAAATACTCAAATTTGGTAAAGTTCAAAACACATGAGATGAAAGTTTTGGTCAATATTCAAGGGCTTTTAACTTTCAAACTAAAAGGATTTAGCCCAAGGTTATATTGAGAGAAATGTAGCCCTATGTTAGGACTACAACTTTGGTTTTTGAAGGTTTGAAAGTTTACATTTGGTTTTTGGAGAAAACCTGGCCTAAATGTGACAGGTTTGAAGGAGTTAACTAAATTTGAGGATTTCCCTTTGAATTGGTCAAAGTTCAGTGCAACACAACTCGAATTCTAGGAAGTTTTAGCTCCAGTGCATGTAAGGAAAAGTGTAGCCCTATATACCATCTACAAGTTTGGTATTTGGAGCTCATGAAGTTTACATGTGAAGTTGGGAGTAATTTGTATCTAAAAATGGCAAATTTGAAAGGAAATCAGAGTTTCAAAGGATTCAGAAAATAGGTCCAAGTTCCCGGCTTTGTTACTTTTGATTCATTGTGATCTAGGCTCTGATGTTTATAAGGGAATTGTAGCCCTATGGTTCAGCTATAACTTTTGTATTTGGAGTTTGGAATGTTTGTATTTGAAATTTGAAGAAAAAATGGACTTGAACTCGCTGGTTTGAACGGAATTCAGAGTTCAGAGGGGACGATGCAGTGTTGCAGAGCAGAGCAGCTCGGGCCGGCCGTTGCCACGCAGCTGCTTGCCGCCGATGGCGCCGGCCGAGCCACGCGCCGTCGCGGCCAAGCTCCAGTGCAAGCGTGCAAGCAGGAGGTGGCAAGTTATGCGGTGGAATCCCGGGAATAAAGGTTGGAGCCGGTCGTCCTCATCCCCTTCTTCCTTTTCTGCTCTTCACTCGCCGCCGACCACCGCCATCATCGCCGCTCAGTTTTTCATCGCCGTTGATCCATCTCCGTCAGTTTCCCTCTGCCCAGAGCTTCTCTAAGTCGTGAGCTCTCCTTTCCACCAGTTTGCGCCTGATATCGCCCACCCTAGCCACCAAATCAACACCTTCTTCTCTGACGAGCCGCCACCGGTCACCGTCTCTGTTTTGTTCGGTGAGGACCCTCTTTGCGTTGCTCTGGTCGCCGTCCGACCTCTTGGTCATGTGTTCACGCCCGTGCGGAGCTCGCCGTGGTGTCCTTAGTCCAGTCTCGTGGTTCTGTTGGCCGGTGTGTGTGCGCCGCCGCGGAGAGCCTAGCTCCGGCCGCTTAGGGTTTAGGGTTAGGTGAGCGCCGTGCTCAGTAGGTCGAGGCGGAGCTATAGTTTTTGTCGCTGTTTTAGCCGCCGTTTAGCCAACCGCCGTGTGCCACCGCTGCCGCTCCCTGTGGTCGCTGTTGTCGCTGCTGCGCTCGCTCCGCGAGGGGCCTAAGCCCGTAGAGGAACGCATGGGGGGTGCCGCGCCGTCTGTGGGGGTGACATCCCCTAGGGGCTCGCCGACGGCGAGAGCACCCGAAGGGCTGCGCCGTCGCCGCGCCGGTCGGTCTTGACCGCGCGCGTGCGTGTGTGCCGCGAGCGTGAGAGGGAGAGAGGGAGCCCAGGCCCGCTAGCCAGTGTCACAGAGGATTGAGGGACGGCGGGTTAGAATAACAGGTAGTCCAGGGGTTTTCTGCAAGTTTGTTTAGGTTTTACATTTTAGTTTTTAGATTTAGTTTTAAATAGATTTTAAATGGTTTAATTCATAATAGTAATTAGATTATTTATTTAAATACCTTTTCTTTTTTGGTATTTAAATAAATAAATAGGTTAACTATAAATAAAATTTTGAATAATGATTTATAATAAGAAATTAATATTAATAAATAGGATAATTCTTTTTATTCATTAGAATAATTAATTAATGCTTTTAAAATTATTAAAATTCTTGAAAAATAGAAATAATTAGGAAATAATCTGTTTAGGGTTTTTCAGTGTAGGTTTGCTGTCTAGCTTAGTTCTTAGGTTATGTGTGTGCTAACTTATGCATCATATCGTTAAAAAGGAGAAGCTTCAGGAGTCGACTTCGTCGAGCTTCCACTTGAAGGACCCCAGGAGCCAGAAGAGGTGGAGTTGGAGCTAGAGCTCGAGCCTGCTGCTGTTGCTGCTGATCCTAACCCTGCAGTCGATCAAGGCAAGCACCGGAGCATCCAAACCCTATTTTAAGTATTACATCACATCTTACTATTGTATTGCATGCATTACGTTTTAGGAGTTGTGTGAAATGTTGATTGCATGACCTTCCTTGATTAGGACAACTTAGAGGTACACCCTTGTTTAGTGAAGCTTAGTTATGCTTAGATTCCTCACAGTTCCATCATAGCATTTGTAAGCTCAGGTTTTTGCTCTATCACCTTTACTTAATGATATAAAGATGAAATGGAGATCGGGTGCGAGGGTGAAGGTTGGGTAAGGAGTCTCAAGCCGACACATCGCTTCGATTGTTTTAGGATTTGTTGTGTTTACCTGTGATCAAGCTTTGAACGTACTAGTCATATGCCGGGTACTTCAACCGGTAAGCTGATGTAACTGTGGTTGCTCCTAGCCTTGAAATGTGGTTCGTTGGACTAGTCGAGGTTGATGGCAAGGACGTGGCCGTAAACTCACATGTCGGGTGTTGCCAGACGTGGGCCGGTGTGGGGGGCGTCCCTGGGTTTGAGCAAGGGCAATTCAGGACTTGGAGTGACCATAGTGAAAGGTTGCTTTGTGTGGACCACCCTGGGGACCACACAACGCGTATGATTAGGTTTTGCTCTGCAGGGATAAAAATTGGTCCGGATCGCCGCATTTCTCGGTATGAATACCGCTTGATCGCTGATAGACACCATAGTAATAAGTTTATATTGATGATGCTTATGAAACCTAAGGCTTGCTTAACAACTACATGTGTGAATTACTTCTGCTGCTAATTTAGTCTTTCAGGTAATCACTTAAACGGCTAAAAACTCTAAAAGTTTAGGATGTATATTTGTAAGCTTTTTTGCAAAAGTCTTACCTATCCACAGCCTCAAAGCCCTGCATGCCTTTGTGTGTCTGTATTTATATGTGTATGTAGACGGGTCAGACTTGCTAAGTACTTTTGTATTCAAGATTCTATAACTGTTGCAGAGTCGCCAGAAGATTTTCAGTAAGGCAGGGAAGGACTCCAGAAGAAGAAGAGGCATGTTGATGAGCCCAACATGTTCTCTTAGCTTTGTCTTGTCTTTGTTAGATTGAGTGATGTCAACAGAACTGTCCTTGATATGACCTACCCTTGTTTCTTATGGAACTCTGTAGTTTAACTTGCACTTAAGTTTGTTCTTATGTTTGTAATAACTCTACCTCTTGTATAATTAAGTGTGTTGTGAATTCGTCTGTTGTGCTCCTATGTGGTGCAATTCTGCGTATGTGAATTGTGCCGGATTCAAGTGGATGTTTCAGGTGTCCTGTGGACATCTGATGGACTACAGGGTTTATGCCGTCTGAAGTGCATAAGCCGTGATATTCAGTAAAATGATGATCCGACGCACTTGAGCCGACTTAAGCTGGACGGTTCCGCCACAGCTGGTATCAGGGCGCATACACGGGATAACAACAGAGGAATTGTCTAGAAGACCTTTCCTTGGCTCTAGTTTGATAAAAACCGAGTCTTGTTAGTGTGGGATATGGGTACCCCTGGGCCCACTACTGACCTGGTAGCCAGTTGGTCTGGGCCCACATCTGACAGTGATGTGGGCCGACCTAGGCCGGCCCACGAGGATCTCCGAACTTGATGGACAAGACTGTTGATGACTTAGCTTGCAAGGCACGCCGATTCAGATTAGTTTCCTTATTGTAGCCGAACAGAAATAGGAAACCGACTTGTAAACGCTAGGTCGTCAACCTATATAAGGCGGCCTAGGTCGACCCCCTTAGACATCGCATCTACATCTTCATCTATTCCTCATTCGCCTATTGTAACCCAAAAACTCGCTGCTGTTCCCCGGAACACCGTCGAGCGAAGCAATATAAGACCCCCGATCACAGGACGTAGGGTATTATACCTCCGGGACGCCCGAACCTGTATAATCCCTGTGTCCCTGTGTTACCTCGAGGTCCCTAGTCCTGCGATTTCCTTTTGCCTACAAATCTACCATCTAGGTACCCCCGGGTGGACTGCCGGACGGTAAATCCGACAGTTGGCGCGCCAGGTAGGGGTGATCGTGGGGCAATACAGCTAGCTCGATGGCAGACTCATCTACAAGCAGATTCCATCAGATTCCATCTACGTTGGCATCGACCAGGCCTACGGCGGCGACAGCAACTTCTCGCGGAGTCAGACCGTCCCTGTCTACGTGCCCGTGCGTGTGCATGTTGCCGAGTTTTGAGCCAGGGCCCGCCGCCGGCGTCAAGCTACATCATGGAGCTACCGAGTGCCTATCCTTCACCGGCGCCTTTTTCTCCATCTATCGACGATTCGACTATAGGGAAGATTCCTTCCTATTTTTCTTTACGTTACCGATCCAATCTTAGCCATCTATTTTACTCGTAACTTGACAAAGACTATTCTAATCTATGCTTCCTATAATTGTGTATGCAAATTCCATCTGTGATGAGCATGCCCTTGTTAATTATCTCTCCTGTCTCGTTTGCATGCATGCATCTGCAAGTAGTATCTAATAATTTTCTATCTATTTCCTATCTTGTCTACTTGCATGAACATCGGCGGATGGCCGTGTACTTGGAGGAGTACCTGCCCAGGTACCGGTGGCGGAGCAGTCCTGAACTGAAGCCTGCGCCGCACGACTCAATCCGCCTGGAAAATCACCGACCCCCAGACCCGGGTATATGCATGGAAGGATCGCCGACTTCTAAACGAACCTACTGCCAGACGCCGGAAACTCCGCTAAGTACCTGATCTCTTATTTTACGACCTCTTGGTCATCGCGAACCTACCCTTCATGCTTTCCCCCGACTCCCTCGTCGATGCTCGGGAACTGGGACCTGTTTCCCTTTTCTTCAACACGGCGCGCTGCTTCAGCGCTCGGGAGAGTCCCTGCTGACTCTGACTTCCGAGTCCTTGCCCGACCCTATGTCCCTCTAGGTAAATCCTAAGCTAACCCGTGCGGTTCAAGTCCCCAATCGTGAAACCTTGAGTTCCGTACTCGCCCCGCGTGCCGTCTACACCTAAGCCTCCCCGCTGAGCAGTGTAGTCTATGGTAAGCCGTCCTCTTCGTGAGCATTGGTCAGCGGGAAAAGGTGCTTAGCTACACAAGGCAAGGGCCGCATGGCGTCCTACTCGGTGTTTTTGCCAGAGAGAAGGGGTTTTACACATATGCACAATACATTCACAGACCTGCTTCTGTTGCGACCTTACGACAAACATTGTTTATCATTCAGATTATTGAATATTATGCTACATAATATTTGCACTGTCTCCATACAGCTCAGGCATTATTTGGTGTACTCCGATCGACTCGGCCAACTCCCACGTTCGGGGTTGGCGCGGGCTGACCACTTGGCGCGTCTCCTACCACCAGGTCGACCTCCCAGCTCGGGGGCTGGGTGCGGGAGGCAACTCGGCAGCTTGCTCGGCTCCCAGGCTTGGGGGCTGGGCGCCACAGACGACGAGTCGGTGTGCTTCCCGTCATCCAGCCGACCTCTCTGGCTCGGGGTGGGAGGCAACTCGGCGGCTTGCTCGCCCAGGTCCAACGCTCGGGGACTCGGCGCTACGACTCCGATCAGCGGGTCTCAGCGACTCGGCCGGCCCCGACGCTCGGGGACTCGGCGCTACGACTCCGGTAACGGGTCTCCGCGACTCGGCCGGCCCCGACGCTTGGGGACTCGGCGCTACGACTACGGTCAGCGGGTCTCCGCGACTCGGCCAGCCCCCACGCTCGGGGACTGGGCGCTACGACTACGGATAACGGGTCTCCGCGACTCGGCCGGCCCCGACGCTCGGGGACTCGGCGCTCGACTCGGCCGACCCCCACGCTCGGGGACTAGGCGCTACAACTCCAGTCTGCGAGTCTCCGTGACTCGGCTAGCGTCCATGCTCGGGGACTCGGCGCCATGATTTTTGGACTAGCTCCTCTATTCGGGGTGCCAGACCAACCTATCTTCTAGACAGCCTGTCTGCCCTGAAGCTTGGATGATTTCTCTTTGACCATTGGCCCGATTCTACTAATCGACCCAATGCTCGGGGACTACTCCTCATCAGGATGTGTCACTTTTCTCAATAGCGGTGCAGTTCCTCGCGGCGTCCGACTCGGCCACAGCTCGACGCTACACCACTCGGGGCTTCGCCCCCGGGTCTGTTCAGGATCACCCCCAATGATTTTTTGAGCACCGTCCACCCTTGTGTCGGCCTGCCGACCAAGACGCTTCAGCCGACGATGATGACTTCGCCTCTTCATCAGCAATCCGACACGCGCCTGCACGTTACTCGGGGACTTGTGGGATATGGGTACCCCTGGACCCACTACCGACCTGGTAGCCAGTCAGTCTGGGCCCACATCTGACAGCGATGTGGGCCAACCCAGGCCGGCTCACGAGGATCTTCGAACTTGATGGACAAGATTGTTGATGACTTAGCTTGCAAGGCACGCCGATTCAGATTAGTTTCCTTGTTGTAGCCGAACAGAAATAGAAAACCGACTTGTAAACCCTAGGTCGTCAGCCTATATAAGGCGGCCTAGGTCGACCCCCTTAGACATCACATCTACATCTTCATCTATTCCTCATTCGCCTACTGTAACCCCAAAACTCACTGCTGTTCCCCGGAACACCAACGAGCGAAGCAATACAAGACCCCGAGCACAGGACGTAGGGTATTATACCTCCGGGTAGTCCGAACCTGTATAATCCCTGTGTCCCTGTGTTACCTCGAGCTCCCTAGTCTTGCGATTGCCCTTTGCCTACAAATCTACCATCTGGGTACCCCCGGGTGGACTGCCGGACGGTAAATCCGACAGTTAGTAAGGTGGCAATAAGACTAACCGTTACTATGGTATTTCATATTGCTAAACTTACGATTCGGTAATGACACACTATGACACCCCGGTGTCCCTAAAGTAATTAAAACCCTTAATTAACTTAATTAAACTCATTATGACATGCATCATTTCATAATTGTGGTGTTTGTGCATAATTGTGTGTATATGTTGACTTAGTCAACCCAAAATAGTCAAAATAGTCAAAGTACAAGAATTATACCAAAATATCACAAATGATGTCCACTACATGTATATGAACTCAATTGAGTATGGAAAGTTCAAACAAAAATTTGAAATTCGTTTTGAACTCGTTTGATCGTCATTTCATGTGTTGCGAGTTTTGCTTTTTACCCTTCTCGAGCGGCTAATATCTTTATATTTTTCCTAAACACTTGAAATTCCACCAATATAAAATTGGAGTACAAAGTACCCTCTTTACAATGGTGGTGATGTGGATCAAGGAAAACTTGGTTCGGTCATTCAAAATCTTAGCCAAAATCGGGTAAAACCCTGAAGTTTCAGCACTTAGACGAAATCGGCTAAGTCTGAAAAACGTGGTTTTTACTCATTTTCTTTGCCTCACAACTTTCAAATCATTGATCAAATGATAGAACTTCCTTTATAAGAGTTGTACATTGAACTATAATCTACAACTTTTGTATTGGGCGATTCTAAAGTTTCTACACAAAGTTGGGAGAAAAAGCGAAGGGAAATCGGCCTCGTCGCACAGCAGGGCGTCGGGACCGGTCACACCGGTTCAGACAACCGGTCCGACCGGTTGTCTCCGGCCAGGAGGCCGACCTCGGCGACCTCGACACCGTCGACGCCAAAACCTCGCCCTCCAGCTGTCCGGCCACGCGTCAGTGCTATCCTTGCGCCCCCTTGCAGTGCCAAGCAGGCATGCCGCGCTGTCCGTCGCGCTGGCGGGATAACGATGACCGGCATTCGAGGTCAGTAAAGACCTCAGTACGTCATCGACCAAATTCACCCCCCGCCCCGTCATTCCTCGATTCCCTCCTCCCAGACCTACCTCACCTCGCCCTCTCCGCCCCCGAACCATCCATCGCCCTCGCCTTAGTTTCACCTTGCAAGAAATCGAGCCACCATTGCTAGAACTCGGCCGAATCCAATCCTTCCGAAATCGTAGCTCCACGTTCGTTCTCCATCCAATCCAATCGTCAAGACGCAATCCCCATGGCCCATTGATCATCCCCGACCTCTTTCCCATCTTCTTTTGGCCACCAGTACCCCCCAGCCGCAAGCGCCGCCGCNGCTCCAGAGGGGCGGGCGACGGCCCTGGGCCAAGCGCCCGGGCCTGGGGACAGCCGGCGCCGCTCCCCCACCACCGGCCGGAGCTCCAGTCGAGCCGAGCCGAGTCTGGAAGCTGAGGAAGAAGAAAGGTAGAAGAAGGACCCTTTCGCGAACCTTTAGAAACTTCAGGGGGTTATGGAAAAATATTATGGCCTTATGTGTGAAGTGGAAATTTTACAGGGGCCTAGTTGTAAATTTTTGAGGACCTATGTGCGAGGAAAGGATCGATCTGCAATTATTTTCAGATCCTCGGGGCCTGGATGTAAACACCGAATTCACTATTCATGTTTTTCTTTCCTTTTAATTTGGCTGAAACTTAATAAATCACCAAAAATCACAAAAACATCGTAAAATCACAAACTTTGACTTTCTGGAATCCTTGAGAAATGATCTTTCCAATGGTGTATCATATGCATGTGTAATCTGTGTGATTCCCAATGTATTTTTGAATGTATGAAGATGTGCTTGAGAGGATGTTTATTGCTTTATAAATCATGGGAATGTGCTAAAAATGCAAAACTAGTTTTGATGGATTTGTTGTGATCAGTAGAGTTGAGTTGAGTATCTGTTGGCCACAGTTTATTCATGATTTTAGTAGATTTGGAATTAAGTTGTTTCTAACTAATTGAGAGTGGATAAATCGCCAAATATTCTGTGTAGCCCAGAAAAATATGAAACATTCACATAAAATATCTCTAGTGGAATAGTAGTTGTAGTAAAAATTTCATCTGCATAAGATATTTGTAGGATGTATTATGATTTTCTAACTAGTGGTAAGTGTTGGCTGTTAAAAGAAATATAAAACAAATGGGTAAAATATTGGATAATTCCTGAAAAATAGGATTTGCTGTCAGGAACATAGAAACATGTTTACCTAAATTTTTGTTTATAAAAATATGTTGTTTAGGTTTAATTTGGTAAGATCAAGTTGGTTTTGTTTAAAACCGGTTAGACCGGTTTCAAATCCGGTGGGACCGGTTAAAACCAGTTAAACCGGATTTGATAACCGGTGGGACCGGTTCTTCCCTGAAGAAAAAGTAATTTCCAATTATGCCATAGGAATCTCTTTTTACTACTAGTGATCATTTATAGATGTTTTCACTTAATTTAGGAAATAGTTTAAGTTGCTTTAACATATTAAAATGGCTTCATAAAATTTCTTTATATGTTATTTCATAATTGAATTAAGTTTAATTAGCAACTAAAAGCAACCCACCCCGCTTTATTTGTGAGCTTCTTAATTGTTTATATTCCGTAAACGATTGCCCAGTGATGTATTAGTGAGTTGTTGCAGTTATTCTGTGATTGTTTCTCGTGCATTACTGCATCTCATGCATCTGTATTTCATGTAGAGCAAACCCTTGTTGACGGGATATACGAGATCGAGGTCGAGCCCGAGGACGATCCCGCTGCTGCTGAATTGAACCTTACTGCTGCACTAGACCCGAACCAAAGTTCGGAAGGGCCTAAGGCCAGCGGTGATCAGGAAGGCAAGCCCCGGAGCATAACCCACTGTTCTAACTAACTCTTTTACTTTGTGCCTTACATTGTGCATTTATGTTAAGGAGTTGTTTGAAACCCTAATTGCATGATCCCTAGGTACCTATGTCCTAATACTAGTATGTGTAGGTTGTTTAGACTGCCATGCTTAACTAGGATCGGTAGAAGTCGAGTGATTGCCTTGTCACTCGCGAGATATAGTTTTTTACTTTATATCAGTTAAAGAGATTCGGCAAGCGGGGCTGTGCGGTATTTATGTTTGATTGAACACCCCGTTTGCACAAAAAATGGTTGGCTAAGGCATTGATTGTGTGGTCAGTTGGTCAAGCTTTTGAAGGTACTAATCGTATGCCGGGAAATGTGGTAAACTGGTAAACCTAGTACTTGATTCAAACTGACGTCTGACGGACATGTCCACTCCATTGGGCGAGGGGGATGATGGCGAGTGTAGCAGTGGCCGCGGCACAGGTTTGCCTGGGGCACCTGGGGTCCGTTGGGGCGTGCACTCGGGTGGAGTGGTATCTGACGGCAGGTGGCAGGGCGAGATGGGAACGGTTGCCTCGTGAGGTCCGGGGTGTCTCTCACGGGTCGTACGATTAGGTTGTCCCATGCATGGTTAAAATCAACTCGAGTTGTCCGTCCTTCACGGTTACATGAAGCTGCTTGATCGCTTGTCGCACATCAGTGGCTTGGCCAATGGGTTTAGAAGGGTGGTTAGAGGAGAAATGTTAATATCATGTTAATCAATTGTTTTTCGGCACTGAATGTTATTGGATAGCTTGGCAAATCTAGCAATGGTTAGTCTCACTTTAAAACTTGGCTAAAATATTGAAAATAGGGATCAACTTGTAGATGCTTTTGGCAAAACAAACCTCACAGCCAGAAAGCCTTGCATGTCTAGTACTTAACCTTGTCGGGTCAGTCTTGCTGAGTATTAGTATACTCAGCCTTGCTTGTGGCTTAACTTTTCAGATAATGGTGATGGTTATGACCCTGTTGCTGCTCTGACTTGGCCTGGTGTGCTCCCTGATGGTTGGACAGTTGAGTGGGGGCTGTCTGAGTCCGACTCAGGCCGCGGGATTTGAATGTCATATGTGGGCTCCATGTGATGTTTTATGTATCGACGTTTAGACTTCCGCTGTATTATAACTCTGGTTTGTATTAGCTAAAACATATGCACTGTATTTGTATAATCATCTATGTGAACCTCGTGTTGTAAAATTTGTGATGAGTTGTACTGCCTGAGCCCATCTTTGAGTGGGACTGCTGCTATTTCGTTTTGGTCGAGAGAAAAGGTGGTTTAATCAGGAAGGTATCCGACGGATTGCACGATTAGCTCGGTTTAAGGGCGTGGAGCACGGCTATGATAGCGGGCCTATGCTTTTAAACCGGATTAATTGGGGCGGTCTACCACACGCACCTTCGCTCAGGTGAGTAGGTAAATTGTTTGTACAATTTATATAATATTATGACTCTGACTTGCGCAAGCTTGCTTGCGTGAGGGGGCCTCGTCCAATGATTGTTCGGGGGGCGACCTGTCCTTAGGCCTGTCCTTTGGCTTGTCGACATCTGCCGCCTGATGTGGAGTGCGGAGTTCCCACCGTGTGATCTAATTAATCACGGTCGCTTTACCCTGAGGAGTGGTCTACTCAGGGACATCCCATATGGCAATGATATGGGACATGCAAACATCGACCATACGGTGGTGAGTATGGGAAAAGTGAATACATGTTAACGTATAAAGCGCTGTCCATGCAGCGTTGAACGTATGGGTGCCATTTCTATAGTGAATGGTAATGAATGGTTTTCTGCAGGTACACTAACATAACCGCGAATCAAGTAGATACGATTAGCCCTATATTGGGATAAGAGACGTACGATGCCACCAGTTTTTAAAACTCTACGTTTGTCTTTGTCTTGCAAGAAACGTAGGCAAACGACTGCATCCTAGTTGCATTGTATGTCTAGCTGCTTTTGGGTTTCTTTTGGGGAGTGACGTTAGAGTCTTACCGTTCTTTTGAACAGATGGACAGTGCCACTAGCTGGGTTGATGCAGAAGGATGGACCCATGGATACTTTATTGGCAGGCAAGGTTTTTCGAAGCTGTTGTGGGACACGCTTCAGGATTTAGGCTATACAGAGTATCCAGAATATGTTGGCAAAGAGTTCATAACAGAGTATAGCTATGAGTGTTCTATGACGGTCAATATACCTGCTTGCACCGCTCATCCTGAGTGGGAGCCTTTTTCTATATATGTTAAAGGAGCTCTGTATTCTGACTCAGTGGAAACTGCTGCTCACAAGGCTTTAACAGCCATTTGTGAGAAACATAAGCATGATGTCAGTAATACTAGGGCAAAGTACCTCCCTATTGCACATCAAGATGATGGAGTTGGGAGGCGTCATCAGAAGGCTTTGGTCATTGAAGGCCGTGAAGAATACAACCCTGTTCTTGCTGCATTATCGCAATACATGAGTTCTATGTATAATCTACACCAAGATTATGAAGCCGAGTATTGGAGGAAGCAACAAAAACTTATAAGTGCCCAAGCCAGAGAGCAGACCCTAGCAACAGATCTGAAAGTAAGTCAAGATTCTTGGGCATCTCTGGAAAATGCTTATGCCAGGGATGTCACCGCCAAGACAAGTGTTATTGAGCATCTTGGGGAGCAGCTAAGAGGGGCATATGATAGAGTAAACCAAAGTGAGCAAGCTGCCATGGAAACCAGAAGGGAGTTAAGAGCAAGAATTACTACCCTTGAAGCTGAGAGGTTGGAGCAGATGCATATGATTATGGCTCTCCAGCAACAAGTTGAAGATTATTAGAACATGGTGATACCCATGGGAATCGAAACTCAAGAGGAAGCCCCAGCTCCGGAGTTTCCACCTCCCTTGCTCGAAGAACAGAATGTTGAAGCTGCTGATGTTGATGAGAATGAAGTTCAACTCCCCGGAGAAGAAGTTCCTAACTTGTTTGCACATGAGAACATAAATGATTTTATCAATTTTGATATGGAGAATAATTTTGATGGTGTGCATCCAGGTTGGGCAATTGAGGCAGAAGATAATGGTAGTGATGCCTCAGTCTCTGTTAATATGGGGATGCCAGGGTCACCAGTTGCATTTGTTGGGGAGAACTCTGCTTATCATTATCAGTATGGTGAGTCAGAGGAAGTGACATCCAGGCCATGGTTACCTGCAGGACACACTGTGATGGCAGTGAATCCTAATCAGTTAAATATGGCAATGGCCAAGTTAGGACTAGATACTATAGATCTGGGATTGTATCCTTACCCTGGAAGTTTTTAAGAGTTGTACTTTTGCTTGTTTTGCAAGTTTGAATAATGGCACTTGTATGATAGGCAGTAGACGCCTGTTGGAGAGGCGTAATGTGCCAAGGTTTGTTTTAATGTAATTTATGGACAAGTTGTACTTTGGTGTGCTGTACTTCCTGTTATGTAATGATAATCCAGGTTGCTTGTTGTGGTTTTTGATGCCAGCCTAGATAAAGTTCCGTCAGATAGATTTAGTTACTGACGGAAGCTTTGTTGTTTTGTAGAATGACGCCACCAGTAAATGAGACCCAGAGCAGTCCGATGCTCGCCCAGAGCCTCTGCATGGCCCCATGAGTGTGGCCAAGGCGTTGGCATATATTCTAAATGCCAATCAGGAGCACACGGACCTGTTGACGCGTTTGGTGGAGAATACGACGCCATTGCTCCGAGGGCGCCGTGAGGCAGACTCTGCGGTGAGGTGCAGTCACTTCACCGAGACCCACCCGCCAGTCTTCACCAAACCCGATCATCCATTAGAGGCAGACGAATGGCTTAACACCATTGAGCAGAAGTTTCGAGCTGTTCCAAGCTGCACGGAGGTGCAGAAGGCCGAGTTCGCAGGATTGCAGCTCCAGGGTACTGTCGGTATGTGGTGGGCGAGTTACCTCGCCAAGCTACTTGCCGGTACCGAAGTAACATGGAGAGAGTTCAAGGAAGCGTTTCATGCCCATTTTGTCCCTGAAGGCATCATAGACATGAAACTAAGGGAGTTTCTGCAGCTGCGACAGAAGGACAAGAGTGTACTTCAGTACACTAGTGAATTTGAGCACTTGGCCCAATATGCTCATGATCAGGTGAACACGGACCGCAAGAAGGTCCGGTGTTATTTTAGGGGATTGAATCCCCGGATGCAAGATAAGCTGTCAGTCAGTACCTTTACAGACTATAATGCAGCGGTGAGTACTGCCATCACCGCCAAAAGTAAAATGTTGGCGCTGATGAGTCGTTGAAGAGGAAGGCTCCACCTGCTGGAAGCTCTAGTAGCGCTCCACCCCCGCAGCGGATGAGGGTGGTGTTCCGTGGGCCTGCAAGGCCTAACTATCAGGCGCCACAGAGGCAGCAGACACAGCGATGGGTGGTTAAAAATCCCACTAATGTCCAGCGCTCCAATGCTACTCAAGGCCCCAGTGCCCGCACTGGCAATGCCCCAGCCAACAATCAGCCATGTTACAATTGTGGTAGGCCGGGACATTTTGCCAGGGATTGTCGTCTTCCCATGACAGGAGCCGCACCGTCTGCACCAGCTCAAGGCCAGAATACGAACCCTAGGTTCGTGAAGAAGAGGTTCTTGAACATCAGGACTGGACGCGTTCATTTCATGAACGTGGAGGAGATTCCCAAGGGAGAACCTGTGATGGCTGGTATGTTCTTTGTCAACCAAAACCCCGCAGTTATACTTTTTGATTCTGGTGCATTGTATACCTTTATCAGCAGAGTTTTTGTGTCAAAACATCAGTTAGAAGTAAGCTCTTCACCTACACAGTTTTTAATTCATGCACCGGGTGCTACCCAATCCACTAGTGACATAGTGTGGGGTGTTACCATAAACCTAGGAGGCCATAAAGTATTTGCCAACCCCATAGTGCTGGAAAGTCAGGGTATTGATCTGATTCTTGGAATGAATTGATTGAAGCAACATAAGGCTTCTATTGATGTGGAAACTAGAACTTTGCATTTATTTGATAGTGAAGGCAATGCTATGGAAGTTCAGTTGAACTCTCAACCTGACCTTAAGGCGACAGTGAACAAAGTGGGGGCAGTTGGTCTCAAATCTATACCAGTGGTGTGTGACTATCCAGACGTGTTTCCGGATGATCTATCGGGAATGCCTCCGGATAGAGCTGTTGAGTTCACCATTGAGTTAGAGCCTGGCACAGCACCAATATCCAGAAGACCCTACAGAATGTCACCCAAGGAATTAGAAGAATTGAATAAGCAGTTGTAAGAGATGCTAGATAAGGTTTTATCAGGTCCAGTTCATCTCCTTGGGGATGTCCTGCTCTGTTTGTGAAGAAGAAAGACAAGAGTTTGAGGCTCTGTGTAGATTACAGACCTCTCAATGCCGTGACCATAAAGAACAAGTATCCGCTTCCTCGGATTGACTTGTTGTTTGATCAGTTAGCAGGAGCTAAAGTGTTTTCCAAGATAGACTTGAGGTCTGGATATCACCAAATCAAGATCAAGCCTGAAGATATACCAAAGACAACATTCTCAACTCGATATGGACTATATGAGTATCTGGTCATGTCATTTGGGTTGACAAATGCTCCAGCACATTTCATGTATCTCATGAACTCAGTATTCATGTCTGCACTTGATAAGTTCGTGGTGGTATTTATTGATGATATTTTGATTTACTCCAAGAATGAGGAAGAACATGCTCAATACCTGCGTATTGTTCTAGAAAGACTTAGGGAGCATCAGTTGTATGCTAAGTTGAGTAAATGTGATTTCTGGTTGAATAAGGTACCTTTTCTTGGACATATTTTATCAGCTGAAGGAGTGGCCGTTGATCCAAGTAAGGTTCAAGATGTTCTGAATTGGAAGCCACCAACCAGTGTGCATAAACTGCGGAGTTTTCTGGGATTAGCTGGATATTATCGCCGGTTTATCCCAAATTTCTCCAAACTAGCTAAACCAATCACAGAGTTACTAAAAAAGACACCAAGTTTAGATGGACTTCTGAGTGTAATGAGGCTTTTCTGAAGTTGAAGTCCTTGTTGACCACTGCTCCAGTTTTAGCTCCGCCAGATGTTGAAAAGCCCTTTGATGTGTATTGTGATGCATCAGGAATTGGATTGGGGTGTGTACTAATGCAGCAGGGAAAGGTAATTGCTTATGCCTCTAGACAGCTCAAGCGACATGAAGAGCATTACCCTACCCATGATTTGGAACTAGCTGCCGTGGTGCATGCCCTCAAAATATGGAGACATTATCTACTTGGAAGTTTGTGTCACATATATACTGATCATAAGAGCCTTAAGTACATATTCACTCAGTCTGACCTGAATATGAGGCAGAGGAGATGGCTAGAGCTCATTAAGGACTATAACTTAGAAGTGCACTATCATCCTGGAAAAGCTAATGTGGTTGCCGATGCTTTGAGTCAAAAATCACAGTGTGCTTGTATTTCAGCCCGTTCATATGATCAGACCCTATGTGAATAGATGGAGAAGCTGAATATCCAGATGGTAATGCATGGTGAAGTTGCAAATCTAGTGGTTGACTCAACTCTTCAACAATAGATTGTTGAACCTTAGAAGAAAGATTTGGGCATGGAACACCTTAGAAGAAGAATGGCCAAAGATGAAAAGTTGTGTTTTACTCAAGATGATCAAGGTGTTTTATTCTTCAAGAACCGGATAGTTGTGCCTAAAAACTTGAGTTAAGAAAGAAAATATCGGATGAAGCACATCTGTTTAGATTTTCTATTCATCCGGGTAGTACTAAAATGTACCATGACTTGAAGCAGAGGTTTTGGTGGACTCGGATGAAGCAAGAGATCGCTAAGTATGTGGCAGAGTGTGATACATGCCAGAGGGTCAAAGCATTCCATCAGAAGTCGATTTCATTGTGGCTCTCAGTTCACTTCTAGGTTCTGGGAGCATATGCATGATTTGATGGGTATGACTTTGATTAGAAGTTCTGCCTACCACCCGCAGACTGGAGGACAGACTGAGAGAGTGAATTAGATACTTGAAGATATGCTAAGGGCATGTGTTCTAACCTTTTCCAAGAAATGGGATGAATGCCTACCCTTAGCAGAATTCTCTTATAACAACAGTTACCAAGCTAGTATTGGTATGGCTCCGTTTGATTGTTTGAAGCACTGTATGGTAGAAGATGCAAAACTCCACTAAATTGATCAGGATCTGGAGAAAGAACTGCTTTTGGACCAGATCTTGTGAACGAAGCTGAAGAGAAAGTAAGAATGATTCAAGCTCATCTCAAGACAGCTCAGTCCAGGCAGAAGAACTATGCAGATAAGAGAAGACAACCTTTAGCTTTTGAAGTAGGAAGCTATGTATATCTGAAAGTGTCACCAATGAAAGGGATCCATCGCTTTGGAGTTAAGGGCAAGTTAGCTCCAAGGTGATATTGGAGCAAAGAGGTCCTGTTGCTTACAGATTAGCCTTACCTGATCAGTTATCTACTTTGCATGATGTGTTCCATGTATCTCAACTTAAGAAATGCCTACGAGTCCCTGAAGAGGTGATTGAAGATCCAGAGATAGAACTAGAGTCAGATTTGACCTATGAGGAGAAACCTATCAAGATTCTGGATCAGAAGGAGCGGAGTACTCGTAGGAAGAGCATCAAGTTTTACAAGGTTCAATGGAATAATCACTCTGTAGACGAGGCTACATGGGAGCAGGAAGATTACCTTGTAGCTAAATATCCAGAGTTGTTTAAGTAGTAAGTTTGTAATAAATTAGTCTTTGAAAGTGTTGGATAGAACCATGTTTGTACTTGACCAGGCAACTACCCCGTGTTGTTAATGAAGATGTTATGTTCTTAAGCTTATGACACATTTTCCTTGCCGCTGCGTAAGCCAGATGTTTGCCCGCCTTAACCAAATCTCGGGACGAGATTTTCTTAAGGGGAGAGGGCTGTAACACCACATGTGTTAATGAGACACTAAGAGGATCATTAGGACACTAATGAGCAGAAATACAAAGATTAAGAGCTTAAGAGCTATTAATTGAGCCCAAGTTTGCCCTAGGGGCATTTTGGTAATTTTTCACTCTAGAAAGGTTGACCAAGTCAAACTTGAGTTAATAATTCCAAAAGATAGCAAATAATCAAAATTGCTTGGAATGGTTAAGTTTGAGAAGAATTCAAACTTAAATACTCAAATTTGGTTAAGTTCAAAACACATGAGATGAAAGTTTTGGTCAATATTCAAGGGCTTGTAACTTTCAAACTAAAAGGATTTAGCCCAAGGTTATATTGAGAGAAATGTAGCCCTATGCTAGGACTACAACTTTGGTTTTTGAAGATTCAAAAGTTTACATTTGCTTTTTGGAGAAAACCTGGCCTAAAAGTGACAGGTTTGAAGGAGTTAACTGAATTTGAGGATTTCCCTTTGAATTGGTCAAAGTTCAGTGCAACACAACTCGAATTCTAGGAAGTTTTAGCTCCAGTACATATAAGGAAAAGTGTAGCCCTATGTACCATTTACAAGTTTGGTATTTGGAGCTCATGAAGTTTACATGTGAAGTTGGGAGTAATTTGGATCTAAAGATGGCAAATTTGAAAGGAAATCAGAGTTTCAAAGGATTCAAAAAATAGGTCCAAGTTCTCAGCTTTGTTACTTTTGATTCATTGAGATCTAGGCTCTAATGTTTATAAGGGAATTGTAGCCCTATGGTTCAGCTATAACTTTTGTATTTGGAGTTTGGAATGTTTGTATTTGAAATTTGAAGAAAAATGGACTTGAACTCGCTGGTTTGAACGGAATTCAGAGTTCAGAGGGGACGATGCAGTGTTGCAGAGCAGAGCAGCTCGGGCCGGCCGCTGCCATGCAGCTGCTTGCTGTCGATGGCGCCGGCCGAGCCACGCGCCGTCGCGGCCAAGCTCCAGCGCAAGCGTGCAAGTAGGAGGTGGCAAGTTAAGCGGTGGAATCCCGGGAGTAAAGGTTGGAGCCGGTCGTCCTCATCCCCTTCTTCCTTTTCTGCTCTTCACTCACCGCCGACCACCGCCATCATCGCCACTCAGTTTTTCATCGCTGTTGATCCATCTCCGTCAGTTTCCCTCTGCCCAGAGCTTCTCTAAGTCGTGAGCTCTCCTTTCCACCAGTTTGCGCCCGATATCGCCCACCCTAGCCACCAAATCAACACCTTCTTCTCTGACGAGCCGCCGCCGGTCACCGTCTCTGTTTTGTTCGGTGAGGACCCTCTTCGCGTTGCTCTGGTCACCGTCCGACCTCTTGGTCATGTGTTCCACGCCCGTGCGGAGCTCGCCGTGGCGTCCTTAGTCCAATCTCGTGGCTCTGTTGGCCGGTGCGTGTGCGCCGCCGCGGAGCTTCATTCCGTCATGGCCGCCGCCGCGGAGAGCCTAGCTCCGGCCGCTTAGGGTTTAGGGTTAGGTGAGCGCCGTGTTCAGTAGGTCGAGGCGGAGCTGTAGTGGCAGTTTTTGTTGTTGTTTTAGCCGCCGTTTAGCCGACCGCCATGTGCCACCGCTGCCGCTCCCTGTGGTCGCCGTCGTCGCTGCTGCGCTCGCTCCGCGAGGGGCCTAAGCCCGTAGAGGAACGCATGGGGGGTGCCGCGCCGTCTGTGGGGGTGACATCCCCTAGGGGCTCGCCGACGGCGAGAGCACCCGAAGGGCTGCGCCGTCGCCGCGCCGGTCGGTCTTGACCGCGCGCGTGCGTGTGTGCCGCGAACGTGAGATGGAGAGAGGGAGCCCGGGCCCGCTGGCCAGTGTCAGAGAGGAGAGAGAGGGACGATGGGTTAGAATAACAGGTAGTCCAGGGGGTTTTCTGCAAGTTTGTTTAGGTTTTAGTTTTTAGTTTTTAGATTTAGTTTTAAATAGGTTTTAAATGGTTTAATTTATAATAGTAATTAGATTATTTATTTAAATACCTTTTCTTTTTGGTATTTAAATAAATAAATAGGTTAAGTATAAATAAAATTTTGAATAATGATTTATAATAAGAAATTGATATTAATAAATTGGATAATTCTTTTTATTCATTAGAATAATTAATTAATGCTTTTAAAATTATTAAAATTCTAGAAAAATAGAAATAATTAGGTAATAATCTGTTTAGGGTTTTTCAGTGTAGGTTTGCTGTCTAGCTTAGTTCTTAGGTTATGTGTGTGCTAACTTATGCATCATATCGTTAAAAAGGAAAAGCTTCAGGAGTCGACTTCGTCGAGCTTCCACCTGAAGGACCCAGGAGCCAGAAGAGATGGAGTTGGAGCTAGAGCCCGAGCCTGCTGCTGTTGCTGCTGATCCTAACCCTGCAGTTGATCAAGGCAAGCACCGGAGCATCCAAACCCTATTTTAAATATTACATCACGTCTTGCTATTGTATTGCATGCATTACGTTTTAGGAGTTGTGTGAAATGTTGATTGCATGACCTTCCTTGATTAGGACAACTTAGAGGTACACCCTTGTTTAGTGAAGCTTAATTATGCTTAGATTCCTCACAGTTCCATCATAGCATTAGTAAGCTCAGGTTTTTGCTCTATCACCTTTACTTAATGATATAAAGATGAAATGGAGATCGGGTGCGAGGGTGAAGGTTGGGAAAGGAGTCTCAAGCCGAAACATCGCCTCGATTGTTTTAGGATTTGTTGTGTTTACCTGTGATCAAGTTTTGAACGTACTAGTCATATGCCAGGTACTTCAACCGGTAAGCTGATGTAACTATGGTTTTTCCTAGCCTTGAAATGTGGTTCGCTGGATTAGTCGAGGTTGGTGGCAGGGACGTGGCCGTAAACTCACATGTCGGGTGCTGCCAGACGTGGGGCCGGTGTGGGGGGGGCGTCCCTGGGTTTGAGCGAGGGCAATTCAGGACTTGGAGTGACCATAGTGAAAGGTTGATTTATGTGGACCACCCTGGGGACCACACAACGCGTATGACTAGGTTTTGCTCTGCAGGGATAAAAATTGGTCCGGATCGCCGCACTTCTCGGTATGAATACGGCTTGATCGCTGATAGACACCATAGTAACAAGTTTATATTGATGATGCTTATGAAACCTGAGGCTTGCTTAACAACTACATGTGTGAGTTACTTCTGCTACTAATTTAGTTGTTAAGGTATTTACTTAAACGGCTAAAAACTCTAAAAGTTTAGGATGTATATTAGTAAGCTTTTATGCAAAAGTCTTACCTATCCACAACCTCAAAGCCGTGCATGCCCTTGTGTGTCTGTATTTATATGTGTATGTAGACGGGTCAGACTTGCTAAGTAATTTTGTACTCAAGATTCTATAACTGTTGCAGAGTTGCCAGAAGATTTTCAGTAAGGCAGGGAAGGACTCCAGAAGAAGAAGATGCATGTTGATGAGCCCAACATGTTCTCTTAGCTTTGTCTTGTCTTTGTTAGATTGAGTGATGTCAACAGAACTGTCCTTGATATGACCTACCCTTGTTTCTTATGGAACTCTGTAGTTTGACTTGCACTTAAGTTTGTTCTTATGTTTGTGTTGACGTCCAAAAAGTCAGGCATTGACTCTCGAAAATTAACACTGTGGCCTGGAAGATTTGCTTCACTTCAGTGCAGGTCCAAATCTTGAGGTTGTCTTGTCTTTGTTAGATTGAGTGATGTCAACAGAACTGTCCTTGATATGACCTACTTGTTTCTTATGGAACTCTGTAGTTTGACTTGCACTTAAATTTGTTCTTATGTATATAATAACTCTACCCCTTGTATAATTAAGTGTGTTGTGAATTCGTCTGTTGTGCTTGTCGGGGTTCTTTACCGCCGGCATATAATAAGATCGTGGAGCGCGCGTCGGGCCTCGGGTGGTAGTGCAAAAGGACACGGGGGTTTATACTGGTTCGGGCCACCCAGGGGGTGTAAGACCCTACGTCCAGTTCGTGCTGCTCGTGTTATTTGCACTGGTTTACAGTAGGGGGTACAAGCGGGCGAGAGAGGGAGAGTTCCCAAGTCTCTGGTGAGTGAATCGAGCTCAGTCCAGCGACCGGCTAGAGGAAGAAGAAAGTCCTCGGAGAGAAGAGAGGCTCCCTGCCTCCCGTAGGAGGCCCAGGAGAGAAGAGGAAAAGAGTCGATCTTGCCTCACGCAGGAGGCCTGGCCTTCCCTTTTATAGCTCAAGGGGAGCCAGTAAAGAATGAGAGAAAGAGTACAGTCAAAGGGTAAAACGGGAAAAAAGGAGGCGTGTCTGCCCATGCTGTGGGGCCCGTCGTCCTTCCGAGCGCTGTAGCCATGTCCTGCAGGTGTCAGTTGCGTCAGGGAGTGGTTGGCACAGTGTAGCAGCTTGACTCCGGGTGCTTCGGTCTTCCCGGTGGTTGCTTGGTCGCGAAGAGTCGAACCAGTCGGAGGCGGAGACTGGTCGGGCGAATCGGAGTCTTGCCGAGAGGGTCGTGAAGCTCGTCGGGCGATGGTGCAACTCGTCGGTCACGGAGACCTGTCGGGCGAGGCGGGCGCCGTTGCTGCTGCCGAGTAGTCGGGCGAGACGCGCAGCTTGTCGAGCGAGACGGAGAGATGGAGACTGGTCGGGCGAAGGAGCAGCTCCTCGGGCGGGACGGAGCAGCTCGTCGGGCGGTGGAGCAACCTGTCGGGCGCTGCCTGCCACTGATCGGGCGAGTACGCAACTCCTCGGGCGAGTACGCAACTCCTCGGGAGAGTTTGCTGGGCTGCTGTGTGAGATTAATTTCAAGATGATTTCTGTTATATGCACCCAAAGAAAGCTACCAGGAGGTTGCCAGCTCATTGCTAATCGCACATAGGAGGTGTACATCAAGCTGCAGGTTATTTTTAATCGCTGTCATTGGATACCCCTAATATTGGTATCCGACAGTGCTCCTATGTGGTGCAATTCTGTGTATGTGAATTGTGCCGCATTCAAGTGGATGTTTCAGATGTCCTGTGGACATCTGATGGACTGCCGGGTTTATGCCGTCTGAAGTGCGTAAGCCGTGATTGTCAGTAAAATGATGATCCGACGCACTTGAGCCGACTTAAGCTGGACGGTTCCGCCACATGCTGTCTAGATAAGATAAATTTTGTCGGTTCAACTGGCGGTAAGGTTTGTTACAGTGTACTTACTGTCAATTCATTTGGCTGTAGCCGTTTCAAATGGCGGAATGTATATAGATCTGCAAATTTTTCGATCAGATACTTATTTTTGAAAAATCATAAAATAAAAAAATTCAAAATCAGACCTGACTTCTGAAGAAATGAACTTGGCCGGCCAGTTTACTTCCAACCAAACCAAGGTCACATTCTTTGAGCAGGGCCCAAAACCTAACACGCTACCCGCTCCCCGGCAACACACACCCTACCCAC
>CM014272.1:86785857-86798716 GCA_004135705.1 Alloteropsis semialata | reverse complement strand
AATACTTGCATCAAAAGAATACAATAAGTTGATCTAAACAGAATCATGTGGAGCTGGTCGCCTGTTTGATCTTGCACCAAGCTGAGACTTCAAGGCCTACAGAATTTACAGAAACCACTAAATCATAAGCAACCCGTGCTCAAAAACAGCAATTTCATAAAGAACCGGCGAAGCTAAACCAGTAGCAGGAAAAACAGCCAATGTGATTCCTTGGGCTCATTTTGTTTGACTATGGAGAGCAAAACTATAGAGTTTGTACATATCACTCATGCATAGAACTATCTGATAATCTTAATAACCATGACAGTGCAGCACTAACTTTTGCTATAACAAATGGAGAGAGTAAGATATATACCCTACACCCTCAAACATAGATACACGTGGCATGGGGCCGTTAGATGAGTCCAAACACTCAAACAGCACCCGTGTTAAATAACCAACACCATCCCAAGAAGAACACAAAGCATTGCAGGCAGCACACAAGCATGTGTTAATACTATGAGCAGGTCAACAATTACCTGGAGTCGGCAATGCACATGGACGGTAAGCTTTCACATAAAGGCCATGGGTTCCAAAAGAATATGCTCCAAGTGCTTTCACACTTTTCTTTCCAAGGTCAACAACGACGATCTGTCCATCAGGATCACTGAACTTGGCCACAGACTTCAAATAGAGAATATCATCACCATCCATGCTCAAGACAGGAAAAGCTGAGTACAGATCTCGGAGGGACGGCTTCTCAACCCCACGTAGCCCAGACCACAAAGACTCATCAACCGAGATGTCAGCAACATCAACGACACATCCCTTACGCCAACTATTGCACGAAAAGGTACGAGTCCATGTCACAAGCCTCCAACCATCCCTTTTGCGCAGCTGCTTAGGCTTCTCATCCACGTCTTTGCGCTTGCGGTTGCGTGACTTGATCAGGTCTGAATCATGTAGCGTATCCTTTTCGCTGGGGTCACTTGGCTTCTCAGGAATTATAATCACACGGTATGCAAGTGACATCCCGAAAACCCTTTGTGGAAGGTCCTGGTTCTAGCACCTCTAGTTGATCTCTGTTACCAGGCAGTGGATCTGGCAACGGGATGTAGAGTGCATTTGGGGGTGCATCTGCATTGATTGTCTCTTGAGAAAAATCACAGACCAGCATGCCGTGATGTAAATCAACCCAGCCTAGTACACCTTCTCTCAGTGTGACCACCTTACTTGTTACAACCTTGTAGACCTCAGGACATGGATTTTTCAGCCGGATGCTTGTCCATGTTTCAGCCTCCGACGAGTATATGTGAAGCCGATAGTGTTCGGGGCCCTTGTCGAGACAGAGAGCAGCCAGGAGATAGTGGCCGCCGTGACCGCGGGGCACGATGCCGAACTCCTCGAGCCGGGGTAGACGGCAACCATCGGGAAGCGGAACCGGATCGAGCGATGCCGACCCACCGGACTACCACTTCCGGCCAATCCTCGAAGTCGGCGTCCTTGTGGCAGAAGTAGGACAGGGCCGGTGGCTTGTGGATCCAGAAGGAGAGCTCGATGGCATGGCCGTCCTTCGATTTGACTGCGGCGAAGGTTTCGTAGTTCATGCGGTCGCTGATGTGTACCTGCTGGTCGAGGAGAATCGATGCCGGCAGGCGGAAGGTGTTGGCGGCGGGGGCGCCGCCGCCGGGGGCTTCGAAGGTGGACGTCATCAGAGAGTTAGGATGTGGTGGATTTGTCAGCGTCTCACTGGGACGAAGGGACTGGAATTTGGGGATTAGGGTTATCCCCTCTTCGCAAGGGGGCACGAAGACGCGACTTGAATCATTGGCGGCGGCTCTCGTTGGAGTGAGAGTGTCTGGTAGAGGGGTAGTGGTAGGCTGTAGCAAACCGAGTCCGAGGGTGCTGAATCTGCTGATAGTGATAGCGTGAGTAGGATCCGGGTCGGGCTTTGCTCTTTTTTCCACTCTTTTCGGCCCGTGAGAAGGAAGATTTGGAAATTAGAAAAAAAAATAGATTTGAGAATTGGAGACGATTTAGAAAATTGGATTAGAGGTTTAGGATTTGAATTAGAATGGTTCCAAGATTTTAGGTTGAATTAGATCCACACATAAAATTCCAAGAAACCAAAATGCACGAAATAAACTTTTATATACTCTTAAATGAGCAAAACACAGGGAATCATTTTGCTCCATGGCTCCAATCGAAGGCCGGCATTTCTGAAGCAGCTACGAGTTACTACATTCTTGGTCTGAATATAGCTTGAGCGAATCAACACTAATGGAACACTGCAAAGTCAAACCCAACTTTCTCCAAACGCATGCATCTATATAAAACTTTCTGAGTTTCAACACTTGGGCGCATAAAATAATTAGCTCAGTTATAGATAAATCTCATAAAAAACTCCAAATACAAATTATAAGAGAAGAAAACGGTCTGTTCGCAAAAAAAAAAAAGAGAAGAAATTGGTCTGGCAAAACAAATATAAAAACGGTCTTGAAAGAAACCTTGCAGGAGATTCTTTCACAACTTTTCCCAAAAAATAAATGTTCAACAATCTCTCAAACAAGACGATCCCCAGCAGATTTACTCCAATGAACCCTTGTGGCTGCCAACGAATATATACTTATGTGCTTCCTAATTTCAGCTTGACATATAAATAGTTGTCTAATGTTACCATCATCCCAAACAAAAGATTTGCATAGCCTACAGTTCCATAATACACTGAATTCCGACACCAAGAAGGGCAAAATAATAATATTTTTTGTTGGCATGCAACCCGTAGGTTAATACATGTCCGTGAGATTGTCCGAGCCAAGGATAACATGTCTCCAATGAGGATCATGATGAAGACGTGGAGGTGGCTTCACATCTGAGCAGAGGTGCCATAGCAGAAAAAAGAGAATGTGGATTCATCCAACTCAAATTCTAAACGTGTGTGGTTGAGGTCTTCATGTCCTTTGCATGGATCTTCTCAGAAAGATCGCAGGAGATCTAGTATGCTTGCTATCAAAGAACCACAAGCACTGCTGGTGTAAATCCGTAACAGCTTTCGGTCCATCTTCTCAGAGTTCTTAAGCCTGGGCAAAACAAAGGAGAGCCTAGTGAGCATGACCAAGGTCTTGTAGAAAGCTTAAAAAAATTTACACCGCATAAAAAAAAAATAAACTATCATTCTTTCGAAACAGACATGACCCTGCTGTTCGTTGCCGTACTGAGATTTGATGATTTGATGCAACGAAAAATGTCAATTATGCCAAAAAGAAGACACAATATCATCTGATATTACAGAATGATCATATTTTTAAATAAAAGGTATCATTTATATTGTGCTACCAGCCAAAGACGTAATATATGGCATTCCAAAACAGAAATAAAGCAATGCCATTCGAATTGTTTACCTGAAGCAGGTGGATATCCGCTAAAAGAACTTCATCAGTTCATCATGAGTATGAGCTTGTCCTTCAAGGCACGAGACTTCCAAAAAAGCCATACGATACACCTAATATAACAACGACAACATTAAGCAAGATCAAACTTGATACTTACTAACATTATCTGCTATGGGAAATTTGGAAGGCAAAAGGTTACAGACTCAGTGAAAATTGAACTAATTGGCTTGTTATTAATTATTAAGCTCACTGCCAACTCAGTTGTAGCTCCATCGGAGCCACGAAAACATAGGGTTTCCACAGAAACAGCCACAAACATACCTCCTAGCATGACCAAGTGTTATGATCTGGCCCAGAAACGCAGGAAGCGAGAATGCACTCGCCTTCAGTGCTGAACCATAAAATGCATCAATAATGTAAGGAAATTTAAATCTACTGGAAGGCGAACAGTTCTGTTGGTGGAAGACTAGACTCCAGAGTGCCTAAAAATGAAAGTAAAATGTTAGGATTTAAGATGGTTGATTTAAAAATAGAACTTCCGTGTAAGTGGAAGCTAGGTTCGAAACAATCATACTGAAACCGTTCAATTCTCTAGCATCTTTCTATCTAAATCTGTAGGAACTCTACCAATCACATAGCAAGAGGCAAGGTTTAACCCATTAAAGTGCAATCTTTGTACAACAAAAAAAATCCATTAGTAATACAGCATTTTACTTAGCATGTACATGAGTTGAATCAAAATTAAAAGATTAGTACTCAATTACAGGATGTGCCTATCCAGGAACATATCCTGAAAGTTCAACTAGGATCGCAAGATCTCTTTGTTAACAGCTCAGCAATTCATTTACATGCCTGTGCATATTAATGCAATACATTTTCCTTTTTGCTCCCAACTGGTGTGTATCCACCATAAACAGTCCAGGGGCAAAAATATTGGTAAGTGTAAAAAATAGAAATAGGTTCAATTTTATTTTACTAACCCAACAATCCACTTTGTCTGTTCGACTCTTCGAAAAAAAATTGGGCCATTTTATTCCCACAAACTATTTCAAATGGTTAATTCTACACCCTAATGGGATGCATTTTTTGTTTCTCCATGTATATGTTGTGTTTTAAGCTCAAATTTTGTGGGGTGACAGAGAACATGATATCCTGTATATTACAAAAATACTTTTAAGATTTTTTCATTATTATTTTTCATGAGTTTTTGTATCTCTAGAATTAATTTAGTATTATAACATGAGAGTTAACAGACAGCACCTGCTCAGCCTTTATTTAACGGCCTACAGGACTGGAGGTTCGCCTGCCCGAGGCATACAACTTCATCACTTATTCCTTCAGCAATTTGTCAGAGGTGGTGCAGTGCCTGGAACTTGGATGCAGAGTACACAGCAAGTAAATTTTAGCATGTGAAGTGTATTAAAGAGAATCAACTGTTCAAACAGGGGAGCAGAACTAAAATCCAATCAAACTGTAGAAGCCTCATTAAAAAATTTCATCACACATTCAATCAAGAACTTTTCACTCATAATATAAGTACCTTTCTACAAACTGGTGTTCACAATTCTATAAATGAAATTCAACAAATCAGAAGAGAAAAAAAAAGGATTGGAGAACACTTTGTACACACATACTACCTTAGTAATTTCCTGCGCAAGTACTCTATACATGACTCAGAATTTCAGGAACACTGTTATGAATAATAGAGGGTGAACAGTTTTATGTATTGACAAGCCCCAAATGGGGATATATATATATAGTACATGGTAGAACCCAAACCCTAGAATAGGAAAAGACTAAACTACCCTTGACCTATACATGATATTACACTAATACCCCCCCCCCTCTCTCTCCTCCTCCTCAAATGCAACGTGAATGCAATGCCGTTGCATTTGAAGAGTTGCAACTAGGCACTAGACTAAATAAAATGAAAATGATACATCCAAAGTCTAAAATCGAAGATGTCATCAAAGCGTGCAACTCTTGAAATGTTGATGGAGCAAGTGGTCTCCTCCACAAGAGGGTACTGCCTTCACAACCGTATTTCAGCAAATACCTCAAGTCTTCACAAACCAGTACATCGACTCTTCAACATAAACCTTGCTTTAGAGACTTTGAACTCAACAATAACAGTGGTATGTGTCAAACCAGCCAAAAGGGGGGATCACCACTGCAAGATAGCAAGTGGTGAGGCAGCAAGGTGATGACAACAAATAGACAGCCATTGATCATGATGTGGAGCAAGACGGCTCCAAAAGGGACCAAGAGGGCATTGCCGCAACAATGATGATGACAAGATAGATAAATTAACAGGACTCAGCTAACCATTAAATGAAAATATTGGCTGATCTGACAATGAATTAGTGGACACGCACAGCTTTGATGAACTATATGTGTGCAATTGGACTTGGATTGACTCAACGAAGCAAAGACTAAAAGGTAGTAGCAGGCAGCAGCAGGATAGATACTATAACCAGCAGCGAAGACACAATGCCTCTAAGAAGCAAGGAAAAGGACCCAAATGATCAATATTACACTTAACACACTCCATGCCTTGATGAACCTGAATCAAAAAATATTAATGGACAAGATACAGATAAATGACTGCATGAAAGGGGTAACATTAGAATACAAAGGGGGAGTCGTGCATCAAGATATATATGGTCCACAGTCCACTATATGCACGATCCAACCCCACCCTTCGGCAGGGCCAACTGTATACTCAGAAGCATCTCATATCTTAAAATTGTTGAGAGGCAATGCAGACCATGAAAAAAGAGCTTCATAGCAAGAGATTGTGCTTCAAGACAGATAATTTCAAGAATAATCTATGAACTATTCGGTAGTCAAATTACAGTAACTAAGAAGCCATATTGTACACCTAATATAACAATGACAAAATTGACAAAGATTGCACTGTGTACTTGCTAGCATTCTCCACTATGGGAAATTGGGAATGTAAAAAGTAATAAACTCAGTGAGAATGAAACCAAATAGCTTAGTATTAATTATTAACATCATTTGAACTCAGGTATAGCACCGTCAGGCCATGAAGAATGCAATCATACCCATTCTCACTGAGCACATGAACCCTATAAATCTCATTGGACATTGTTAGAAGGATATTAGGCCGGCCTCTTTGGGCGGTGTGTGGCCGCACATGCCTATTAGGCTAATGCACCACCCCCTGGAGATTAGATAGATGATTCCCTGTTAGGTAAGGATCCCGTTGATTAGTTCTACTTCTATAAACTCTAGGACACCTTGCCTATATGTACATGTGTTTTGCACCTCGTAATCAATCTACTAATTTCCCGCCATATCTTCGTTTTCAGCCATAACCCTGGAAGTGAGGATGCACTGGCCTTCAGTGCTGAAGCCTAAAAGGCATCAATACCGTAAACGGTAACCTCTCAGAAAGCAAACCAGTACTGCTGGTGGAAAACTCTAAAGTACCATATAAAGAAAGTAGCAATGTAAAGATTGATGGTTGGATTAAAAAGAAAACATATCAATATGGATCATGTTGGATGCATTTGACTCTGTAGTATCTTTTTTCCCAAATTGACAGGAACTCTACCAATCAATTTACAGTGGGTAAAATAAACTCTTTAAAGTGTGCCTACCACTGCATTTCAGCAGAATACCTGGAGGTTTTTTTGTGCACCAAAAAAACCATCGATGTACATATTAATTGAACTGAATAAAAACTTGAATAACACGAATAAAAAATAGAAAAAGAAAAATTAGTTAATCACAGGATGTGCCTAGCCAGGAATAAAAAAGTCCAAGCAGGATCACATAATCTATTTGTTAACTGATCTCAGCAATTCATTTATGTTCCTGTGGACATTGATGCAATGGGGTTGCAAAAAATATGTAAAGCTGTAGTGTTGCACATACATAAAACGCAGTGCCTTGAAATAGTGATCACCTTATGGGCTTACCTGCAGTAACATAGATGTCTTTACACATATAACACCGCCAGGGGCTCCAAAAGTAATCCCACCATTACTGTTGTTCCAAAAATTTCCTAGTTCAGTTGCAAGCAATGACTAAATCAATGCCATCTCTAACCTTTAGAGACTAGACATCAGCATTGAAATCGCTAAGGCGCTAATGCATCATTAGAATTTAGAACCCCATATGGCTTAGTTCCAAACTGGACAACTAGATGTACATGAGACTCAGGGTAAAAGTTTAACAAAAAAATATCTTCTCAGTCTTCAACTAATAAAGGTCCATAGAAGTTAGAACTGCAGGTTTGCCTGCCTCAAGAAATAGAACAATTCACCACTTGTTTTTTGAGCAATTTTTCACAGTTTTTGTGATGCCTGGATGCACAGCGCAGCAAGTAAATTTTATCATGCGAAGTATAATGCACAGAATCAACTGTTCAAACAGGTGAACAGAACAGCAGAACAAAAATGCAATCAACTGTATAAGCATCGTCCATTTTCAACAAAAATACAAACAGGAAATTATTTACTTATGAAATAAGTGGCTTTCTACAAACTAAAATTATAATTTTATAAATCAAATTTTACAAATTAAAAGGAATGAAGCAACGCTTTGTACATACATACCATTGAAAGACTGAAAGTACACCAGAAGACTCATAGAGACATAGAGTAGTCCAGAAACTTTAGGAACATTGGGCCTAAAAGATGAACATGAATCCAGTGTCAATAGGCTATTTCTTTCTATACACAAGCACATGTTTTCCCTTGAAAGAATATCAATAGACAACATACAGATAATTGACTACATGCAAGGAGTAACATTAAAATACAAAGTCAGAGTCATACCTTAATATGTTGATGGTCCACTATATGCACAGTCCAACTCCGAACTTCGCTGGGACGAATTACTCATTCATAAGTCAGAAGCATCTAAGCTATTACAAATTGATGAGCAGAGGCTGCATTTGGGCCCTGGAGCCATGCGAAGATCTCTCACTAACCTTAGAAATGGAGGAACATCAACAGTTAGTGTCCTAGCATACCATTATCAATATAAACAAATAAAAATAGTGCCTCCTAATAGAACATACCAAAGGCTGACACACTCCAACATTACTTTGCAGCTTAAGGTCCAAAATTTGTGGGGGGGCATACATCTGTGCACGCAAATAAATAATATTATCCTCAATGTGAATTGTGCATGTAACTAGAAAGGGTGAAGAAATATCATTAATGGAGCAAAGGAAAAAAAAGCACGAGTTCGATTCTTTACTCATTTCCAGTTGAAAACATTGTGAACACTTAGAAATCATCAAATAAAGATGGAAGATATTCAATGTCTGTATAACATGCATTACACAATCCAATTAGCACCATTTCTTGGAAGCAAATACCAAATCTCAACAGTTAACATTCCCGTCTTCAGATGATAAGCAAATATACAAGGGCATTTGGCCATATGAAACAGCCTAAGTAATCGTTGATGAAAAGATCCAAAAGCCATTAGATTATATTTTTAAAATCTACCAAGTTAAGGTGATGTACTTTGCAATCTATGGAGGCTGCTCAAATCTATGATGCTTCCAAAACATTCTGTTGGAATGTCTGACCATATACAGATAGAAATAAATTGTTTGCAAATGTCTAGTAACAAAAAAAGGACATTAATGTGGTAGCATACAATCTCATTTAGTTGTCAAACATTTTATTAATTACTTTTGTTGGTTCCAGATTAACCAAACCACAGGTGTGCAAAAACAATATGGTGAGATGTAGAGAGAAAAATGTAATTGCATACGTATATTGTAGGGTCAAAGGTGCCATGATCATTCACAATAGCATAACAGAAATAACCAATAACAACAAATGTTATGAAAATAGCATGAACTTTCGTCCAATTGCGACATTGAATGAAAGTGCCCAGTGGACCTTGTTAATCTCTGTAGTATTCATACTAAAAAGATGTATACAGAGCTTGTCCAAACACATTTCAAGAAAGATTTCTGCATAGTTTGTAAAAAGCAAAGAAATTCTACTCACCAGAGCTTCATGCATCCATTCGTCTGGTGTATCAAGTTCAATATATTGCTTTTGACCATCATGTCACTCCATGACCAACAGTTCCTTACTCAGCTGGCAGCTTAAAGCTTTACACTTAGGTTATTCTCACTGGAACTCCCTTGTGTTCCCCAGAATAAGAAAATAACTTAAACATTTAACCAGTAGGGATATTGATTCTTTCCCACAAAGCATATCAGATCCCCTGCCTATCTTCTGATGAAATAGCGCAAAGTAGGAAAAAAATCTCAACCTCGAATCTTTAGAATTTGAGTTGAGTGAATCCACGTACATTTTTTTCTGCTGTTGCACATATGATCAGAAGCAAAGCCATTATCCATGGCTTCAAAATGCTCCTCATTCAGGAGCATCATCATTCTCTCTTTTTTTAGGGGGGACATCCTTTGCATTGCACGATCTCAAGGAAACATACCTTGGGACTGCATAGGTCGTTATCATCTCTTGAAGCCTGAAATACTTAGAATGTGTTCAAATGAAGCAAGATTTGTAATGAAATGAATGGCTTCTGAATAGACAATACTTACAGCTCGTAATCTTCTTTGGCAAGGTAAATTTCTTTCAAAAAATTGGGCAAAAAGGTTCCGAAGTAGCGAGCAATTATTAGCTCTAATTCCTCCAAAGATGCACCAAGTAGAGATTGGTATAGCTGCAAGAAACAAAAAGGTGAACAATATAATAACAAACAATACCAAAAAAAGTCTCAGGAGTTTGGAAAACATACCGCTGCAGCATGTGCGCCATGGACGATAAAATGACGCAAAAAAACGGCCAAGTATGAGTCCTCGCTTGTGAATGGGAATATATTGAAGTCCTCATACTCCTTAGTAATTCTTTTGTACTCATTGACAAAATAATCTGCAGGGCGCTTATCTTCACGCCCCTTCCAATAAAATTTACTTAAGAATTTGTCTTTCCGCACAACTAACAGGTGCCATCCATGACAGATTCTGAGATTCATATTTTCTATGACTTCTTTCCTGGAAAACTTGTCTAATGTTTTGTAGAACTTATAAAAATCCTCCAGAAAAAGTCTTCTTATGGGTGAATCGGCAAACGCTGGGTGGTGCATAATTATCCAAAGGCTCATCTGCCTATCAGTCCCTTTCTGTTTGGGGAGTTTCTTGATATGCATAATTAGGTCATCATAGTACGGTGGTCTCTTTCCCTCCTCCCCGATTTTTTTCAACAGGCATGTCAACAATTGATCCAAATCAGCATTGACATTTGCATCGCTTGCAGGAAATAGCGGATCTTTATTGATCGTGACACATATCGGGTCCTTCTCGGAGACCAGCACGTGGGTTTCATCGAATTGCCCACCCCAACTGAGCCTTTCAGTCTCATGCACAAAAGAAGCCTCCTGAAAAAGCCCATACACAACTGAGTTGGTCCGTGCTGTTGTTAGATTGGTAGTCTCATCAATTGGCACACTGCCAATGGTAGATCCTGCTTTAAACTTATAGGGCCTGGTAGGAGGATGGATTTCAAAATACTTCATAATTGGAATGAACTTCACCATCTCCACTCTTTCTTTCTCTTCCTGCCGCTGGTCACTGCATTCTGTCGGCAGTGGGGATGACAGATGTGGCATCTGCCGCGATTCTGTCGGCAGTGGGGATGACAGATGTGGCATCTGCCGCGGCAAGGATGGTGAGGATAATGGCAGCACTGGGGGCAGAGACTTGATCCTTTTCTGGGGTTGATCTTCACTTGTTGAGTTTGAACCTTGAGCATTTTGAAGTCGGCGCTTCCTGGGGCTTCCCACTGCTGCTGCTGACAGGGTCCGCTGCTGCTGTCCCCTCTGCTGTGGCTGCTCCTGCTGACAGCGAGTTGAAGATGAACCTTTACCATCTTCCAATTGGTATTTCCATGGGCTTCCCGCTATTGCTGCTGCTGCTGGTGGTGGTGGTGGTGGTGGCTGGTTGAACACTGGGCTTCCCACTATTGCTGCTGCTGCTGCTGCTGCTTGGTTGATCGTTGGGCTTCTGGCTGCTGCTGCTGCTGATTGTGTTGATGATGTCTGCTGCTGCCTCTGCTGCTGTGGTTGCTTCTGCTGATAGTTACCGGGATTCACACCAGGTAGCACATGCTCAATGGGCGGGATTGGAGAGGAAGCATGGAAGGGGGGCCAATTTCGGTCATAGGAGACATGAGGCAGTTGCTGCCCCTGATACCTCTGCCCTAGCCCATTGCCATGATGTTGACCCAAATTGAGATTGGGGTGGTGCTCTGCGGTCGGACCGGAATAGGGGCGATTTTGCCCTAAAGGAAATTGCGAGCTGTGGTGCGGCGGGGCAAGGAGAGAACCACGGTGGAATTGAGGGGTCCCTGAGGTGGCCATGGACGGCGGGGCGAAAGGGCCGGGCGGCGGCACCGAGGCGCCGGCCTGAGGCTGAGGGTTGGGGCGTCCATGGAGGGGGGCGAAGGGGGGAAGGTTTTGCCCCCCATTTGTGGAACGCGGCGGGGCCCTACTGTTTCGCCAGCTCATCGCGACGACGGCGGGTGGCGGCGGAGGCGACCGGAGTTGGAGAGGGTTTCGATTCGAGAAGCGGCGGCTGGAGGGTTAGTCGGCGAGGGTTTTGCTTTTGCAGCGGCGGCGGGTTTGGGGATTCGAGCAGAGCGCTAGTGCGAGGCGGGGCGGGGAGGGCGCGTTTTTTTTTTGGGTGCCGGGGGGTGGGGGTGTGTGGGGAACGAGATCCTCTGCAGTTGGGCAAACTACGTGAGAGGGAGGTAAAGCTTCGATCTACCGTTGGCCAAGGATTCAACGCCTCTCCTCGCTCTAGGCTGCTAGGCGTTGCTCGCTCGGAGAAAAGGGGAAAAAGTAGACGCCGCCAGCGCTGCTCGCTGTCGGTTGTTGTGCGTCACTCCTCACTCGTCCCTGTCTGCCTTCTCCTTTCACTCGTTTTCTAGCTTTTCTGTTCAGGCCGTGTTTAGTTGCATTAGATAAGTTTTGCTACAGTAAATTCGAATGTTTGGTTACTAATTAGGAGTATTAAATGTGGATAACTGCAAAACCCATTTCACAACCCGGGTAACTTCGCGAGACGAATCTAATGAGCCTAATGTAGTCATGATTAGACAACATCGTGCTACAGTAAACAATCTCTAATGACAGGTTAATTAAGCTTAATAGATTCCTCTCGCGATTTTCCGTCCATCCGTGTATTTAGTTTTATAATTAGATCATGTTTAGTCCTTCTAATCTTCGATTTAGTTTTGCTACAGTAAATTTCGCAATAAGTTCTTGTGAATCTAAACGCGGCCTCAAACTAATTCACCTTGGTACTAACATCCTCAAATTCAGTCGAGGACACCCTGCAAAATTGAGCTAGTACATTCGGCGAAGGCACGATGGAGTTAGTCCCGGACGAAAAACTCCTGGCTTGTTAGCTCGTTTGGCCTGTGATGAACTCGGCTCGGCTCGATTTATTAACAAGCCAACTCGAA
>CM014272.1:86770451-86784857 GCA_004135705.1 Alloteropsis semialata | reverse complement strand
CAGGTGGCATCCCATCAGCTATATCCATCACATAATTATTGTAATCACCGATCATACGCCGATGTGCAGGGATCTCTGTGCGTAGCCTTGCAGCTGCAGGTTGTTTCTCTCCTTCGTTCAGAGTCCTAGCATATTTTTCACCATGTGGGCCGACAATAGATCCATCGGCCATCAACAGAAAACCGTTGGTCAGTTCAACAGGAGGTGGTGGAGCAATCGGAATCTGCGGAGCAACGGTCATTGCATTATCTTCAGTTTCTTTGCCTTTTCCTGACCCTGATGTTCCTGCAGAATCTGGTATAAAAACTGGACCTTTTAAGCAAATAGCATCATCCACCGCCTTCTTGATAAGATTGTCCAAAGAATTCACCAAAGTGCCTGACTGGTTGATCAATGCATGATGAACAGCCTGGTGAATCATCTCTGTCATGTTGACCTGGTACTCCCGAGCATCAGTTGTCTTCTTGATCAATTTTGGATCTGGGAGAGGACCTTTGAGTATAGGTCCTGAACGATTACGTCCAAATTGGCCAAGGCAGAGCTTCTCAAATGCATCAATTTGGGCCTGAACTGCATCCAATTGAGCTTTAGACGGATCGGCCTTTGTAATTGGAATGGCCGTCTCAGGCGTCTTGTTCTTGTCATTCTTGGCCTTCTCAGCATCTTCTTTTTTAGCAGCAACTCTTGCTGCAGTTTCTTGTTCAGCATCAGACGACGACATCTTGGAATTTGCCTCTCGTATCCCACCGAGCGTGCCAAAAAATGTGTTGACGCAAAAAATCGGCGGTTGTATCTTCTGCGTGCAGCACACAAAGACCAGGGAGATCTGCTTCACTCCAGTGCCAGCCCACACTCCAGTTTAGGTTCGCAGCGTGCCAGTCAATTTGACCTGAAATTGACAAGGAGATAAAATAGTTAAATTACTCTTTGATTGTGCCGGCTCTATTTCAGACGATGGAGTAACGTCGAATTTTAGCCAAGACCCAATCAGGCACGTGTCGGCCGATACCAATCGGACCTCAAAATCGGACTTCATTGATGACGTCAATCAGACCAAGTAATCGGACCTCAATCAGACACCGAATCGGACCTCAGAATCGGACCAATCAGGATCGGACCTTGATTGATATAACAGATCAGCCTTTGAATAATAAAATAGAGCATAAAACAAGGCCAATATGTAAAGTAATGGATCAGCTGTGTCTTTAAACAAGATATCAAATAATCAAAGTGTAAGCCGATACATTGTCCACCTTGCCTAGTTGCCAGTTTGACTCATCTTATCGGACCATCTAACTAGCCAATCGGACCATAACTTTTTCAGAGAAATCTAGCTCCGACGTAGGGAATCTAGATTTCTCCAGCTATGATCAAATCAGATAGCTAGATAGTCAAATTCAACTTACCAATCTGACAACTAAACAAGATGCTCGCACAGGTGTTAATCAGATTAAGCAAATAAGCAGATAAAACATTAACAAGGTCGTTCTGATTCTAAGATATGCTACCAAATAATTAAGCAAGACCTAGCTCCGACGTAGGGAATCTAAATCACACTTAACATTCAAATAGCAATAAGGCATAACCAAAGCTTCCTTTGACTAATCAAGATGAATCTAGCTCCGACGTAGGGAATCTAGACCAAGCATGACAATCAAAGATCAATCTAATCGTATTGCGAAGATCCAGCTCCGACGTAGGGAATCTACACCAGCGCAATACTCAAAGAACAACCAGATTAAACCACAAAGCATGGATCGGACCTAGAACGATGCTGTAAGATAAATATTGCTTAAATCGGACCAAGACCAATGCTCAAAGCCGTTGAAGAAGTAGAATTGATTCACATGGCGTAGATCTAAACCAATCTAGCAACTCCAAACAAACCGCAAAAACTGCCTTTAAATAACCAAGATTACTCTAGCTCCGACGTAGGGAATCTAGACTAATCTTGATGATCTAGCTCCGACGTAGGGAATCTAGACATAAAGTGCAGTCCGATGAATGATAATCTGTTGAATAATCAATATTGATCTAGCTTCGACGTAGGGAATCTATATCAATCTTGATTATCCAGAGATAAATCGGTTGAACAGTATAAACGAAAAAGGGCGATGTGCCTCAATTCAAAGCCTATACTAGTTCGATAAATTGACTAACTTACTGGTAAGCAGGAGATCAGAACTGATGCAGCCCGTCCACCAATGAGCTTCGTCGGTAACTACTACTAGGGTTTTTGGCGTGAAGCCGGGTTGTATTGATTGTGAGAATAGTTCTTTACAATGGACGAGGGTTCATATTTATACCCTGGTCATGGAGAGTCCTGATCGGACCAGACTAACTTGCAGATAAAGTAAACTAAGCTTAACATAAAACGGGACTCCCATATGCCTTCTGAAAAGGAAATAGTCCCCGCATCTGATACGCTTCCTTCTTAGCCGACGCGCCCTTCTTCTTTTATCCATCATCAGATCGGACTTCTTGCTTCATCGGACTCCTCTCTAGCATCGGCTTCCTTCCTCGTCACATTCATCTTTGACCAGTCAACGAGCCCACTGTGCAGTTTCAACCTCACCACGTCACCATCTGACTCAGCATATCAGGTGCGAAAATCTGGTGTCAACAGCAACACTCAGAAATGCAGCCAAGTTTCAATGGGGCCCAGAGCAATCAAAAGCGTTCCACGAGCTAAGGCAATACTTGATGCAGCTCACGAAGTTAACAGTACCTAACCCAAAAGCACCACTACTACTGTACATCGCAGCATCATAATCAGCAGTAAGCACAGCGCTTATCACAGAAAAGCTGATAGAGGGAAGAAGCATTCAGCAGCCAGTATACTATGTGTCGGAGGCATTGGCCGCACCAAAGCTGTTTTACACAGAGATTGAAAAGATGATTTATGCAGTGATAATGGCTTCCAGAAAACTCAGGCACTATTTTGAGGGCCACAACATCAAAGTTCTCACAGATCAACCTCTAGAAGAGCTTTTGAACAACAAAGAAGCTTCTGTCAGAATACACAAGTGGGCCGCGGAGCTTTCAGAGTACGTCGTGGACTTTGAAAGGAGAACATCAGTCAAATCTCAAGTCCTAGCTGACTTCATTGCAGAGTGGACATTGCCTTCACCACAAAATGCTATCAGAGAGGAAAATTGGCTGATACACTGTGATGGTGCTTGGGGGGACAAAGGAGCTGGCATAGCGGCAATTGTGCAATCGCCTTCGGGTGTGAAAATGAGATATGCAGCAAATCTGGAGTTCTGCAAAAACAGCGACAGAAGCACAAACAACGTGGCTGAATATGAAGCTGTGTTACTGGGGCTCAGAAAAGCAAGGGCTTTGGGAGCTCAGAGATTCACTGTCAAAACTGATTCAAAGGTGGTAGCAGACCATATTGAAAAAGAAAGCATCGCGAAGCAACCAGAACTCATCAAATACTTGATCACTGTACGCTCAATGGAGAAAAAATTCAAGGGTTTCACTGTGGAATACATCCCAAGATCAAAAAATGAAGAGGCAGATGCGTTGGCTAAGGCAGCTGCAAAGGGGGATAAGCTTCCACCGGATGTATTCTTTCAAACACTAACAACACCATTGATAAAAGACTCAGATGATTCGCCGAAGCTGATCAATGCAATAAGCTCAGAGGATTGGCGATCCCCAATAATAGCTTATCTTCGAGGATACTATGAGCCAATTGACGACGATGATCTAAAAGCCATGCAACAAAGGGCAAGATGCTATCAGATGATAGATGATGTCCTTTACAAAAAGGGAGTTGTAGCTCCTTGGCTTCATTGCATCTCTCACAACGAAGGCAAAGAGCTGATTCAAGAGATACATAGTGGCTTATGTGGAGCACACTTTGGGCCAAGAGCTTTAGTGGGGAAGGCAATGAGGCAAGGATTCTATTGGCCTGCAATCATCATCGATGCAACAAACACTGTCAAGACATGTGACTAGTGTCAAAAGTGTGCAGCAAACATAAAATCTCCTTCGGAGCAGTCACAGCTGATAACTCCAACTTGGCCTTTGCAAAGATGGGGCATTGACTTAGTTGGCCCACTTCCAACAGCTCAAGGAAATCTCAAATACGCCATAGTAGCAGTTGAGTACTTCACCAAATGGATCGAAGCCAGACCATTGGCTAACATCACAGCAAAAACAATGATCAAGTTCTTCTGGCAGCAAATTGTATGCCGATTTGGAGTACCAAGGGAAATAACAGTGGACAATGGGAAGCAGTTTGACTGTGATGAATTCAGGCAGTATTGCATGTCGATTGGAACAAAGGCAAAATTTGCTTTGGTCTATCACCCACAAACAAATGGAGCAGTTGAAAGAGCCAATGGCTTAATCTTTACGGCCATTCGAAAGTGCCTTGCAAATTGTAAGAAAAAATGCAAGTGGGTAGAAGATATGCCGAAGGTGATTTGGGCTCATAACACCACCACATCAAGAGCAACACAGTTTACCCCATTCAAATTACTTTATGGTGAAGAAGCAGTGTGCCCAGAGGAAATATTGCACAAGGGGCTTCGCACCCAACAAGAAGCTCCCAAAGATAGCGAAGCCATTGACAAGGATCTCATTGAGGTATACAGGCTGCAAGCAGCAAAAAATATTGCCAAGTATCAAGCTGAGACAAGAAAATGGCGAGACAAGAAGGTAGTTAAGAAAGATATCAAGGTAGGGGACTGGGTCCTAAGAAAAAACCCAAGCATGCCCGCTGGAAAGCTGCAACAGAAATGGGAAGGCCCATTTTTGGTCATCAAAAGCAACAGGCCTGGCTCATTTCGCTTAGGCGACGACGAAGGCAATGAGCTGCTGCATTCGTGGAATGCAGACAGCTTACGTAAATATTATTTATAAAAAGATGTAAAATGGCTTCGTGTTCTATAAACGAAGTCATTAAGTAGAATAGCATTTTTACTTTTTCCAAAAGCCCATACTCTTTTCCTCACAAGGGGACCCTGACCAAGGGGTGAGGTTTTTAATGAGGCGGTGCTTACTGTAACTCGTCAAGCTATATATAAACGAGGTATTCCCCAAAAAAGTAGTATCGAAAGCGATTGGCTTCGACCAAGTCACTGGTATTCGACAACTCAAATAGAACTGAATTGACCCTACCGAGAGTAAGGCCAATTCAGATCTAAGGAAAAGCTTACTCGAAAAAGGAGTAAAAGGGGCTTCGGTCCAAAAACGCTTACTCTAAACAGAGTAAACGGGGCTTTGGCTCAAACAACTATATAAAATTAAAAACAGCTTCGGCTAACAGTTTTATAAACGCTTATAAACAACAATAAGAAGTTTATGCAAATACAAGTAACAGGGGCTTCGGCAACCTACCAGTACTCACGTACAACATATTCTTATACATTCATATTTATGCACAAAAGCTCAAAAAAGCTAAAGTGGCTTCGAACCACAGGTACACGCAAGTACAAAACACTTGAACGAATAAACCTCGCTTCGGGGGGGGAGGAGGCGTTTCTTTCGTAACGAAGCCAAATCGAGCTTACATTCATTCAAGTGTTTCCAATCGAAACAATGACCAAGCGAATTACAAAGTATTTTACAAAGAGATGGCTCAAAACATCTCAAAAATATAGCCGTCAAATTGCTGGCCAGATCTCCTAAATCTTGGAGCATTGAACACGTAAGAAAAATCCCTATCATCATCTAAGTCCTCTGGCTCGACCTTAACTGGAAGCAAACGAGCAGCTTCGGCGTTTCTCGCACGAGCAAGTTCGACACGAGGCGACTGTCGAACGATGAAAGAGTTAAAAAAGTCAAACACATCAAATTCGCAATGACGAAAAAACTCGTGACAAAATTCCCAAAAATCGCCAAGTCTTCGATTCGGATAACATCGTTGATACTGTTCCCATGCGAAGCCAGACACACACAAGGGGCCATCGCGCATGGTGATTGGCATGAGTTCAAGAACAACTCCCTCGCCAGGGATCTGAGTATATACAAATGTTACATCGCTTAGTGTTACTTTACATCAAAAGCTAAACAAAGTGATAGCCTCAACAAATCTACACCTTCGGCTCTCCATCGTGTCTCTCGTCAGCACCGGCATGAGATGATGAAGGGCCAGCAGTTGCAGCTTCGGCTTCGGCTTTTTGCTGCTGCTCGAGGGCAAGCTCCTCTTTGTACTGAAAATAAACAAAACAATCAATACTAAAAGCAAAATAAGTAGAATACGAGTGAAAGCAAAAATAACCAAAAGGGCAAAAGAAGTTAACCTTAACGAGACGATCATACGTAGTGCTTCGGGCACACTCTCTCCCTGTAGCAGACCAGAATTTCCTGAGAAAGATGGCGCGAGTCGCCAGAACAGCTTCGTTGAAAAATTCCTTCTTGTCGGGATTCAAAGCTGAAGGAAATTGAAAGTCCCTCCTCAAGAAGCTCTTATAGTGAGAGCACCCTTCATCTGCTAGCATTTTAAAGGTGTTGGTGATGCAGGTTCGAGCAGCATAATCGCCTACTTTGGACAAGACGTCCGGTAGGGACTTGAACTCATCATCCAACCATGCGAACAGCTTCCCAAGGTCAAAATCATCTGAAGGGAAGGGCAGCGGCTCGGCTCCATATTGCTTCAGAGCAGCCTCGTACTCTAGGTACACGCCACTGCTGCGGCTAAGAATCTCGATCTCCAAATCCTTCTTGTCGGCTCTCAGCTTGTCGATCTGAGACCTTAGCCTATCAGCTTCGGAGACAAGAGAATCCTTCAAATCAACAGCAACAAGAAGCTCTCTCTTGTATTTCTCCGCATCAGACATTGCCTTTTCCTTACCAGCCTCGAGAGTCTTTATCTGATTTTTCATTTCATGCTCCAAAGTGGAACTCTCGACCAACTTGTTCCGAAGCCCCTCAATAGTTTGAGCATTGAACTCACGGGTAGTCTCAAGCGAGGAGACTTTACTTTTAAGCGAAGCCATCTCTGACGTGGTGGTCTCCCGCTCACGACGAAACCGCTCTTTTTCATTCTCCAAAGATTCCTTGAGCTGAAGGAAGCTTTCGCGTTCTTTCCTCAAACTATCAAGTTCAGCCCGCTCGTTCTCAACATCGTTGAGACGAAGTGGAAGGCGAGCGAAAAGCTCCTGCATGGACATCATAGACTAAAACAAACAAAAGATAAGTACCAAAAAAGCTAAACAACAAACTCAAGAACGAAGGAGAAGAAACAAACCTGGATATTGCCACTAAGGCTGGAGATTGAAAGTGTGTCCAAATCCAAAGATTTCACACGAGTCTCAAGCTCTGAAAAAGCAAAAGCAAAATTAAGACAAGAAGTAGCACTCAATCGGCTTCGAGAGAAATAATAGTAAAAAATGTAACATTTTGGAGCTACAATAGGAATATCATTGGGAGGGCGAAAACCACTCTCCCGAAGGCGATCTGCGATGGGGCCATAACCAGTATAACTTGCTCCTGAGATAAAAGAATCAACAAATCAAAAAATAAAAAATAAGGGCATAAAGATTAACAAAGCGAAACGTACCTTCACATTCAAAAGCTGGCTTCGTAGAAGCCGATTCAATGCCCATAATAGGGGCAGAAAGTCTGGCGTCAGCTGGATGAGTTAAATTAACAGGCAAAGCGGTTGCTGGAGACACCAAATCGCCAGAACCCTGCCCAGTCTCAAGAGCAAAAGCCGTCTACACAGGTTCCTCAACGTTAGCAGAAGCCAACTGCACTAGCTCCTCAGTGTTAGCCGCAACCGTCCGCGAAAGCTCCTCAATGTTAGCCGAAGCCGACTGCGTAAGCCCCTTAGAAATCTGAAGGGACTTGGCCACGGCACCAGCCAACAAGTCCAAGGACGATGGCTGGAACGGGACAGACGATACTTCAGCTTCACCAAGTGCAAAATCCTTCGTCTCATCCTCCCTCAGAAGACGACTGAAGCTTACTTCATCCTCATCGTCAATGCATCCAGGCAGGCGTTCACGACGAGGAGGCGCAACAACGGCTTTAACTGTAATAAGACAAAAATAGATAAGAAAAGCTAAGCCAAAAACAAAAAGACAAGATAGACAAGAAACAAACCTCCAGAAGAAGGTACATCGACTGCAGCGGAAGCTGCAGGATCAATCTGCATAGGTGCAGCAGTAACAGGCATTTCAGCAGACGAAGCAACGGGACGAGGAGGAGCACTGGAAAGCGGAGCGATGGGGAGAGCTTTTACAAGCTTTTGACGTTTGGAAGCCTCTAAGGAAGAAGTAGTAATCCGCTTTTTCGTGGCAACCACCTTGGAGGCGCATCCTCGGCTTTGGCTCTCGCCCCGGCTAGAAGGGGCTCCAGCTTTGCTGCCACCAGCTTCGTCGCCGCCCTCGTCTGATTGACCGCTTCCACGGCCTCTGCCACGACCCCTCTTCCCACGGCCACGAGTTGGCTTCGGGGCTGCCAGCACGCTGGGATGATCCTCAGCGGTGAACTTCTTCGTTGGCTTGGATGGGGCCGTACGCTGAGGGTAGCTGACACCCATTTCATCAAACACTCTGTTCAAACGAACCCCATCCACTAAAGCCAAACAGCTTTCATGCTCCTTTGACGTATACTTTCCACAAATAATTTCAGCCATCAGTTCGATGGACTGAACGTAGGAGTAATCCGACATATTGGCCGGCTTCTTCGCCCCAAATTTGGGAAAGCAAACATTGTTCATTCCTCTGTACGGCTTCGTAACAACTGGAAATGGCCTCCAATCAGCAGACAAAACGTTAAGCCCCATGGCCAATCCTTCCTCAACCAAGTCTCGGCTGCTGGAGACTCGGCTAGCTTTGTAAAAGGCGCTCTCACAGCGGTCGAAGCCGGGCGCTTTTCTGTTGAAAGAAGGGCAGGCAACAAAGTTACAAGGACCAATAGAGCTGTGTAGTGGAAACGATCTCTGTTTAGATCCATCCTCTAACACATTCTCCAGCGCTGGCACCTTGACATAAAGCCAATAGCTTTTCCAATTCTTATCCCTGGTGTTTCTCTGGCAAAAGGTAAGTTCTACCTTTTGCAAATCAATCTGCCTCCATTGTGTGTAGAAGGTAACACTGCCATAGTCCGGCTCGTATTCGAAGCCGTCAAGTTTAACACTTTTTGGTTTGGCGATGCCCTTCAAAGTAACGGACGAAGCAGTCCACGTTAACATCTGATGCATTCGTTTTCACCGCCCAAAAGAAGCGAAGTAGATGAGTGATAGCATTGGGGGTGAGGTGATGGAATTGCAATCCGAACCTCCCAAGAATATCAGCAATTATATTATCAACGGGCATTCGAAGCCCAGCACAGAAGAACTCCTTGAACACCATGGCTTCATCCTCAAGAGGTGTCGGGTAGTCTCTGTGCCTGGGGCTCGTCCGTGACCGGCTGGGAAGTATCCTTTTGAATCATAAAAGCGGATCAACACAGGGGTAACAAAGGATTTACCAAAGACAGTGGTCTTTGGCTTCTTCCGATAATCCAAAAGATCTGATACATTGGCTTCTACGTCCTCAAGGGCATCACCGGCCGCAGACTCGGCATCTTCTGTATCATCGCCTCCGGCGGGATCATCCTCAATGGGATCTTTGCCCCTGTCATCAGCTTCCACAGCAATTTCAGCTTCTGGAGCTACGGCCACATTGACCTCGAGCTCTTGAGCAAAGGATTGAGCTTCGCCAGCATCCATATCAAAAGCGTCCGAGTTGTCTCCTTCGGAGTCGGAGCCAATCAGACAAGCGGTTTGCTTCGTGCGAGCCGCTAGAACAAACAAAAAACAATAAGTAAACGAAACAGCAAAAAGACAGAAAGGAAAAAACGAAGGAAATAGTAGAGTACAAAAAGCAAAAACTTACTCGTAACGAGAAGAAAAAGCCAAATACTTGAGATTCAAGAGCTTTCAAAGCAAGCGAAAGCTTCAAGACAAAAGCTCAGTAAGAAAATCGCCAAGCGAAGCAAGCGAGATTCTACCCCCCCTTTGGTCCTATTTATAGGGCGGTAAAATCCGACCGTTGAAAATCTCAAAAAACGAGCCAGTGCTTCAAATTCAAACAAACCGAAGCAAAATTACGGCAACGGTACCAAAATTTAACCGTTAGGAAGCATTTGGGGGGCTTTCTCCAACAAGGAGGAGGCGTTTCTCGGGCGGGAAGTAATCCAAAGTTCGTGGAGCTCGGACTGTTGAAGAAAGCCCTCGTCCTCGAGGGGCTACTGTTGGGGATTTGGCCCGCCGACAAACGCTCTCTACTTGTTACGTTCTCTCTCACGCGTAAAGGCGGCAATGAACTAGGGAGCTGAAGCCAATCAGCTTCGATCACTCAATAGGTCCCTAATTTGGCTTCGGTCAGGTGAATCAAACCAAAGCTAATCGGCTTCGGTCATCACGTCTAGCAGTATACCAAAGTGACGTTGTCCAAATTAAGTTAGAAGCTAATCCGATGAAGTATTGATACTATTGAGTGTCAAAAGCTATAATTGAGTTGATGGTTAGCTTCGGTTCACTTTATATTGCAGGTCCTTGGGAGAGCCCTTGGCTTTTTGATGATGCCTGATTTCCAAGGGTACAATGGGAATGTAAAGACCCTTGGACTCCCTATAAAAGGAGGCCCCTCTCCTACATGTAAAGGTTGTTGATTCCTGAGAACACTGTTGATAAGTAATATATTGTTGCTTGTCCCAGTTACTCAAATCTCTTTCGTTGCTTGGGCTCATTGGCTTCGGCTATTAACCCAACACATAATCACATGGGGATTTGACGACATGGCCAGGGAATCACAATAAGGCCTGTAATGCGATTTCACATGGAAATGTCGATGATAGTTCACTATCGACCTATCAACCTCACCATTATCTTTGCCTATTTCTAAAGTGAGTATTGCTTTTTTACAAATTTTTGGTCCTTCGTTGACTTGTCGCGGAGCCCACGCTTTGACTTTGTGGAAGTCAAAACACGCCGATAGGTCCATCGACTGGTCTGTTTCGCATTCTGCTGTCATCCCTTGTATTTCGTTCCGCTTCTGTCTCTTCCAAAATGTAACTGTCTAATCCTTATCTAACATGGTAATAAATCTAGCTTTTTAATTACAAAAGGGCACATTATAATTACATTGCAAACACCAAAATATGCATGTGCATAATGCTAATTTGACTTCTAATAATAGAAAAATTAACCGAGGGCAATAAATCATGCTATCACCAAAATTGTGTGTCATGTATATTGTACTGGGTTAGTCGGTTAGAGACGTGTAAGTTTTTTCTCTCACGTTGCAAGGCACGGACATGGCTTACTCATCAAAGAGCTCCTCTAGTGACAACAGTGCACCTGATGCACATGCCAACTGTGAACCTGCTACACAAGCTCACTCATCACAAACTGGTGGGAGTAGTACTTGAGCCCGCAGGTCAAGGACACAAACCAGATGGCCAAACGTCAGGGTGACTGCAACTGGACTTGATGACCAAGGTTGGCCTATCCCAGATGCAGCGAGGGATAGATTTATATTGGTCTATGGCCTAATTGCTCGGGAGAGGGCGTCAATCAACATCAAGCTTGAGAAACTCCCAGTGGAGGACAAGATTAGCATGTTCACTGTTTTAGAGGAAAAGCTAGAGTACCCGGCCAATCTGTCTAGAGCTGAGCACAAGAAGGCAATTAAGGCAGCTTTGAAAGAGATTGGGAGTGTGCATCGACAATTCAAGTCTCATTTAAGAGCAGATTATGTGCACATGCTTAAGGCTGGGAGAAGTTTGTGGAGACTACCAATTCTGAATTTTTTGAGCAGACGAGCCAGGAGTTGAAAGATAAGAGAGCAAAGCACACTAAGCCGCACAAGATGGGCAGAAAAGGTTATGCTCATAAAAGAAAAGATTGGGAGGAGGAGGATGCAAAGCTAGCTGCAGAAGGAAAAGAGAACCCTTGGAATCAATTTCCTGGCCGTTCGAGGCCATATCTGCGAGCAAGGTCACAAAAGACCACTGATAACAGCGGGGATGTAACATTCAGTTCCCCTCTGGTGGCGGAGGTAACAGATAAGGTGAAAAGATATGCAGCTGAAGCTAGCGATGGTTTCTTCACTGGGGTTAGAGAGCATGATGTTTTGAGTGCAGCACTTGAGAATCCAGAGCATCGAGGTCGAGTCCGAGGCGTGTCGAGTTCACAAGGCTGGGGTATAGGATTTGGCGAAGAGTATGCTGGAATGTATAGGAAGAAGATGAAGAGGAGGTCTGATGCAGACAAGGAAGAGATAGTTGGTGAAGCAATCACTAGAGTTGTGGAGTTGCTAAGAGTTGTAGGTGTGCACATACCGGATGGTCCGTGTAACCCCAAAGCAGTACACAAGAGTAGCTGCGAGGAAGAAGAAGCAAATGAAAATGAGGATGACAGTGTACCTCCATCACTTGAGCCGAACACAATTGATCTACTGACAGAGCCAACAAAGTGCAGTCTTTTGGATGGCAGTGGGTATAACATGGAGCTCGCATTATCCACTCTCTATCCAGATCAAAAGACTTGTCATACAGTACCGGTAGAGTATGAGTATGCTGTGGTGCAATCTACTTACGTGTGGGCCAGTGTGAGGCACATCAATCTGCCAATCCTAGTAGGGGATGAGCTCACAACCCTAGGTGATTCTCTCATGCAACGCATACAGTGACCAAGGATGAGAATCCTTATACCACCTAGGTCGAGAGCTCCCACTTCTGCAGCCACATCAGCTGGTACAGCTTCAGATGGAGTAGCAGCAGCTCAGCTACTGCAGGCAGCCAATGACCAACAGAGCCAGCTACCTGAAAATGCCTTCATAGCACATCAGTCTCAGTAGAAGCAGCAGAGCCCGACTCCGCAACAGCAGCAGCAGCAGCAGCAGCAGAAGCAGCCACAGCAGCAGCAGCAGGAGCTCATCAGCAAAACTCTGCCTCAGCAGCAGCTTCAGCAGCAGCAACAGCAGCAGGACCTAATAAGCAAAACTCCGTCTCAGCAGCAGTAGCAACAGCAGCAGGAGCCACAGCAGCAGCAGCAGCAGCAGCAACTTGGCCCCCAACCTACACCTCAGCAGTAGCAACCATAGCAGCAGCCACAGCAGAAGGTTGCCAATGTTTGGACTACAAAGAACATAAAATACAAGCCTGCTGAGCCTATGTTGTCAGAAGAGGCTTTAAAGGCTGCTGGGTCAAGTTGTGAAGCTTTGCATCAGTATGTCATGGCTCAAAGTGCGAATGGTGCTGATGGCATTCTGGCAAAGTTGGCTGCATCATACTTTGACAGTGATAGTGAATTAAACTTCATAATTGGATTCAATGACTTGTATGACCTTTTCAACCTGGACGGCCTGGATGTTAGTTTGTTGAGGTGTTGGACATTGTAAGTTCCTTTACAAATAAACATATATTCTATAATTTTTACCACAAAGTTCATGCTAACAATTAGTTTATTTGTAGGATAATGATGAAGCAGGCATAGGATATGAAGTGCAGTGTTGGGTTTTTGGACCCACAGATATTCTCAGCCACAATGATTCAGTTTCAAACCAAACATGTATCAAACACAATTAGAAAGGCTATGAAGCACGACTTCGTGATGGGTGCCTACAACACCGGTGGCCACTGGGTACTAGTGGTCATTGCAATGAAGTGAAATGTTGTTTGGTACTTAGATTCTGTTAAAACTTGGCCAAAGCGAAAGTTCAAGGACGTCGTACAAGTTGTGAACTGGTAAGAAGGTTTTGTTACAAAAATTCCATCTCTTAATGTTTCTAATCAATATTGCTGATCATGCAGGGCCTTTTCAGAGCACATTAAAAATGTGAAAACGAAGTCAAAAAGCAAACCTAAACTGGTGCACAAGACAGATTTCTTGGTAAACATGAGACTTTTTTTGGATCCCTTCATACGTATTTTATACTGCCTTAACTTGTGTCATTATGGTACCCTTCATGCAGTGCGCTCAGCAGCCATCGGGAGCTTACTGTGTGGATTCTATGTTGCAATGAACATGTTGGACCTACTCTCTAACTTAAGCATCACGAAAAAGGTTTCTGTATATATACCTGCTCAGCCTCTTGTCTCTGCTCATAGTCTCCATTTGATTTTAGAAACTGATTTTGACTTGTATTCTCATAATAATTGTGTTATGCAGGATTACAAAGTTCCCACCGCAACGACAGATCAAGGAGCACTAAGGATGCTCCAGGGGATGCTGTGTGAGTTCATTCTTAAGGAGATCGACGACCCAAAGGGCCGCTTCCATAATGGTCCTGCAGATGCCCGTGTGAGTTCATAAACTTGATACTTGTTGCATGTGTATGATGAGAAACTTGGAAACTTGATTCAGCTTCGATGTGTATGATGAGATACTTGGAAACTTGATTCACTTGGAAATTTGATTCACAAACTTGATGTGTAATAGTGTATATATGTGATGTG
>CM014272.1:86753966-86769682 GCA_004135705.1 Alloteropsis semialata | reverse complement strand
GCATTTGGCAAAGTTGGCTGCATCATGCTTTGACATTGATAGTGAATTAAACTTCATAATTGGATTCAATGACTTGTATGACCTTTTCAACCTGGACGGCCTGGATGTTAGTTTGTTGAGGTGTTGGACATTGTAAGTTCCTTCACAAATAAACATATATTCTATAATTTTTACCACAAAGTTCATGCTAACAATTAGTTTATTTGTAGGATAATGATGAAGCAGGCATAGGATATGAAGTGCAGTGTTGGGTTTTTGGACCCACAGATATTCTCAGCCACAACGATTCAGTTTCAAACCAAACATGTATCAAACACAATTAGAAAGGCTATGAAGCACGACTTCGTGATGGGTGCCTACAACACCGGTGGCCACTGGGTACTAGTGGTCATTGCAATGAAGTGGAATATTGTTTGGTACTTAGATTCTGTTAAAACTTGGCCAAAGCGAAAGTTCAAGGACGTCGTACAAGTTGTGAACTGGTAAGAAGGTTTTGTTACAAAAATTCCATCTCTTAATGTTTCTAATCAATATTGCTGATCATGCAGGGCCTTTTCAGAGCACATTAAAAATGTGAAAACAAAGTCAAAAAGCAAACCTAAACTGGTGCACAAGACAGATTTCTTGGTAAAAATGAGACTTTTTTTTGGATCCCTTCATACGTATTTTATACTGCCTTAACTTGTGTCATTATGGTACCCTTCATGCAGTGCGCTCAGCAGCCATCGGGAGTTTACTGTGTGGATTCTATGTTGCAATGAACATGTTGGACCTACTCTCTAACTTAAGCATCATGAAAAAGGTTTCTGTATGTATACCTGCTCAGCCTCTTGTCTCTGCTCATAGTCTCCATTTGATTTTAGAAACTGATTTTTACTTGTATTCTCATAATAATTGTGTTATGCAGGATTACAAAGTTCCCACCGCAACGATAGATCAAGGAGCACTAAGGATGCTCCAGGGGATGCTGTGTGAGTTCATTCTTAAGGAGATCGACGACCCAAAGGGCCGCTTCCATAATGGTCCTGCAGATGCCCGTGTGAGTTCATAAACTTGATAATTGTTGCATGTGTATGATGAGAAACTTGGAAACTTGATTCAGCTTCGATGTGTATGATGAGATACTTGGAAACTTGATTCACTTGGAAATTTGATTCACAAACTTGATGTGTAATAGTGTATATATGTGATGTGCATATATGTGATATGTATAATCTGTGTTTGTGATGTGATTGACTGGTGGCTGCCAAATCCTGGCTGGTTCCAGGATGCAGCCAGAAAACTGGCTAGAGCTTGTGGGGGTGGCACAAGTAGAGGTAACGGGCATTAAACAACGCCGATTACAAATTAGGAACAGATGGGTGATGGGTAACGCCTACTAGTAACGGGCAACCATAATAGACCGTTACCTACATCAATAAAGGTAACTTGCACTACCAAATGCCCGTTACTAAAACAGACCCTTGTAACGGGCCACCACATAAGCCCATTACAATATCTGACCATGTGGGCCCAGAAAGAGACTGTTAGGTGATGGGTAATGCCCTCATGTAACGGGCACTTCCAGACGCCAGTTACCTCTATCAGATATTTGTAACGGGCACCCACATATGCCCGTTACAACATATGACCAGTGGGCCCAAAAAGAAACTGTTGGGTCGCCCTTTTGTAACGAGCAACCGATAATGCCCATTACCTCTATCTAGGATTTGTAACCGTCCATCATATTGGCCCGTTACACTGTCTGACCAGTGGGCCCACAAAAGCAGCCATTTTTTGTTACTGGTAACTACTATTGGTAACGGTTGTTTTTATTGGCACGTTACAAAAATGTGTTATTAGTAATGGGGATTTGCCCGTTACCTTTGATCGCTTATTAGTAACCCCAAAAGGGTAACGGGTGCATTCCCCGTTACTAATGGCCATCTGTGCCAGTTACCAAAGTGGGTTTCTCACGTAGTGCTTCCTTGTATAAGTTTTTTCTGCGTGAATTGCGGATGTTGAAAGGATGGGTTGTACTTTTCTTCAATTTCTGTGCTTAGAAAATTATTAATTGGTTATCTTTAATAACTCATCTAGAAGATTATCTATGCCACATCTAATGAGAAGTGCCCTCTTAGCCCAGTCTCAATGGGAGTTTCATGGAGAGTTTCATCAACATTAAATTTTATGCCACATCGGCAATTTTGCTTATGTGGCAAGGTCTTTATGAGGAGAGAGGAGAGAGGGTTTCATTATATGTGAGAGGGGTTTCATTCCCATGAAACTCAACTGGCACAGTTACCTAGTTCCGAGTCTAGGTAGCAGTGCAATAAAAATGTGCACTGAGACTGGCCTTATGACCTTCACGGCAGCAGTTTGTCTCCAAACTTGCAAAAACACAACTAATAGGTTGAATGTGTGTGTACGCGGTTAATAGGTTTGCATGCGGTTAGTTTTTGCAAGTTAATCAAGGCAACGTACGTATCAGGTGCAAACCAACCTCTCCGTGTAAACTATGCAAACCTCAATCTGGACCACATGATCTTGATCCAAGGGGACGCGTAGAGAGAGGTGGGAGGGGGGATTTGCAAAAGTGATCTTGCTGTGATTAAGGGTGGGCGGTGATTTTGCAAATCCCCCCTCCCACCTCTCTCTACGCGCCCCCTTGGATCAAGATCATGTGGTCCAGATTGAGGTTTGCATAGTTTGCACGGGGAGGTTGGTTTGCACCTGATACGTTGCCCAAGTTAATAGGTTGAATGCGTGCGAACATATTTGCAAACCTATTAACTTGCAAAAAAACAAAAACTCAACTGGCACAGTTACCTATTAGCTGTGACCTTCCTGTTTTCATCGTATAGAAGAACAGAAAGATAATCAACTAACCGCGTGCAAACCGGAAGATCACAGCTAGGCAAAATCCATACGATGTCATCCATTAGCCTATGCATTTGGGTCCATAAACATTAACAGCATCCATGAGGTCTCCACAACCGAGGGCGTGGGTTCACACTTGTAAGCACAAGAATGGTAATCGTTTTATTTTTACTATATAATCTTTTTTGGCCCAATAACAATTCAAGTTTTATCTTAGTTTTTTCCAATAAAATGAACTTTACCATTTTACTTTCTTTAATCTTTTTTTTTTACAAAATGAACATCGATGCTCACATATATGAAAATGCACTCATCACAAGCGCCTCAATTGAAGCATTTATTAGTGCATTTCTTGTTTAATTTTTCTTTGCGTCACTTGCGAATCAGTGATGAATGTAGTGTGTAAAATACATAGCCAGTATTTGAACTTGTCATTCCGTTTCACTTAGGTCCTTGTGCTCTCAAATTGCAGAACTGGCACCCCCTAAACTTGCTCTCCCGTGTCATTTGTTTTGTCTTCTTGTGCATTTGGACGTTATCCTGCGTATTATGCATTCCACTTGGAAGACTACATCACAAGGTGTTTAGATGTGATTCCCTCGTAGAAACAATAGACAATGCGAGTCTGACAATGTAGTTAATGGTTGATTTATTTTATTTATAATACAGAGCCAATCAAATTCTAAATATATGATTAAGACTCCGCATTAATAATAGCAAATGCCACCGGTTTGTTTCTAAATTGAAGCAACAGATTTTGCCAACTTGCCAAAATCCATCTCAACAATGAGGTTAAATAACCTTTTTCGTCTAGATGCCTACGACTAGACATTAACAAAAAGTCATCTCTGACCATGACAAAGACTTTGCAACATATTTAACTTGACATGATTACCAAAAAAATATCGGACTTCACATTAGTCTGTCTAACTAATGCAACAATGATCGGTATGCCTGATTGGCATCTCTAGCATTGTCACCAGCTAATTACGTGATTACTTGATTGAGGCATCTTTATATACTTCAGTAGTTCCTCTACACTCAGTTATGCGAGTGTGACAATGTAGTTAGTGGTTGACTTAAAAGTTTAAATTACCCTCTCAACTATGGTCAAAAGTCTAGTCAACCGCCTAAACTATATTTTGGTTCAATTTACTCCTATAACTTTGCCGATTGGTCCAATTACCCCTTAGTAAGATTTGTCTTTTTTGTTTCTTCACGCACAAATAGAGTTTTAAGTTCTAATGCTGTGGAATTACAGACAACATCGTGTATTTTGTTAAAAAATATCATATAATTTTTTACTTAATGTTTATATAGTTTATGATTAATTTATAATTAGATGTACTAGCCTATCAAAATAATACTGAAAAATTCATACTATAATTTTCTAACATAAGTTATGATGTCCGCTATTACACCGCAAAATTTGAACTTTAAACTCTATTTGTATGTGGAGATATGAAAAAGATAAATTCTATAAAGGTGTAAGTTGAACTAATTGACATAGTTTATGGAATTATTTGAACAAAAAAAATTATTTAGGGGTTATCTAGACTTTGGCTATAGTTGAGGGGGTAATTTAGAATTTTTCCTTTTATTTGTAATACAGAACCCATCAAATTCTAAATATATGATTAGGACTCCACATTAATAATAGCAAATGCTACCGGCTTGTTTCTAAATTGAAGCAACAGGTTTTGCCAACTTGCCAAAATCCATCTCAATAATATGGTTAAATAACCTTTTTTTTGTCTAGATGCCCACAACTAGACATTAACAAAAACTCATCTCTGACCATGACAAAGACTTTGAAACATATTTAATTTGACATGATTACCAAAAAAAAATATAGGACTTCACATTAGTCTCTCTAACTAATGCAACAATGATTGGTATGCGGGATTGGCATCTTTATCATTCTCACCAGCTATTTACATGCTTACTTGATTGACGCATCTTTATATACTTCAGTAGTTCCTCTACACTCAGTTATGCGAGTCTGACAATGTAGTTACTACACTCAGTTATGCGAGTCTGACAATGTAGTTAGTGGTTGACTTATTTTATTTATAATACAGAACCCATCAAATTATAAATATATGATTAGGACTCCACATTAATAATAGCCAATGCTACCGGTTTGTTTCTAAACTGAAGCAACAGGTTTGCCATCTTGCCAAAATCCATCTCAACAACGAGGTAAATAACCTTCTTCGTCTAGATGCCCACGACTAGATATTAACAAAAAGTCGTCTCTGACCATGACAAAGACTTTGCAACATATATAATTTGACAAGATTACCAAAAAAATATCGGACTTCACATTAGTCTCTCTAACTAATGCAACAATGATCGGTATGCCTGATTGGCATCTCTATCATTGTCACCAGCTAATTACGTGATTACTTGATTGAGGCATTTTTATATACTTCAGTAGTTTCTTTACACTCAGTTATGCAAGTCTGACAATGTAGTTAGTGGCGGTTGACATGATTACCAAAAAAATATGGGACTTCATTAGTCTCTCTAACTAATGCAACAATGATCGGTATGCCTGATTGGCATCTCTATCATTGTCACCAGCTAATTACGTGATTACTTGATTGAGGCATTTTTATATACTTCAGTAGCTTCTCTACACTCAGTTATGCAAGTCTGACAATATAGTTAGTGGTTGACATATTTTATTTTATTTTATTTATAATACAGAACCCATCGAATTCTAAATATATGATTATGGCTCCGCATTAATAATAGCAAATGCTACCGGTTTGTACCTAAATTGAAGCAACAGGTTTTGCCATCTTGCCAAAATTCATCTCAACAATGAGGTTAAATAACCTTTTTCGTCTAGATGCCCACGACTAAACATTAACAAAAAGTTGTCTCTGACCATGACAAAGACTTTGCAACATATTTAATTTGACATGATTACCAAAAAAAATATAGGGCTTCACATTAGTCTCTCTAACTAATGCAACAACGATCGGTATGCCTGATTGACATCTCTATCATTGTCACCAGCTAATTATGTTATTACTTGATTGAGGCATCTTTATATACTTCAGTAGTTCCTCTACACTCAGTTACATTGTATAGGTCGTAACTTCTACAATATCAATTTCTTTGGAACTAATGCTATGCCCTAAGTAGTATTCCGTCCTATAAAGAGTGTCCATTTATGATTTAAAATTGGTCCCAAAATAACTGTCTATCTTGCTTTCCAATACAACTATCTATCTCGTCCTTCACCCCCTCCTCGTTCTCGTGTGTAGCTGCTAAATGGACATTTTTTGTTGGACGGTGGGAGTAGATGCTATGCACTACTACATACCCTCACTCGTTTGTGTTTTGATATTCAGATTGGATCTGTTCTCTAAACTAGCAATATGGCCCACGCTGCACGCGCGTGTTGCTTGTCAATATAGTAACAATTTAGGAATTGCACTCAAATCGGACCTCGTCGCGACGATCACTATGTCACGGAAAAAAAGGCATACCGATCAGGGTTGGTAAAAAATAGAATCAACATATTATACATCGTTCGAAGCATAAGGTCCACGGGCTACAAATTTCTGATAAAAGCAACCCAGTTAAGATGACCTAAGCGTAGACGTTCAAGCCAGAATTGAAAAATACTGATCAGCAGCCTAATGAACTAAACATGTTTAGGCCACAAATTCCTGATTAGCAGCCTAGAAGATACCATACCTAATCATACACGTGTAGGCTATATAAATCCCAAATTAGCAACCTAACATATTCATCCACTTCAACTAACACTTGCCTCCATGAAGCCTAATTAGCATGCCAGTAATATAGGCCTTGTTTAGTTACCTTCAACTTTTCAAACTTCACTATTCATCAAAAGGAATCTTATATGCATGGAGTATTAAACGTGTGTTAATGACAAAACACATTCCATAATCCCCGAGTAACTTTGCGAGACGAATCTAATGAGCCTAATTAGGCTATGATTAGACAACGTCGTGCTACAGTAAACAATCTCTAATGACGGATTAATTAGGCTTAATAGATTCGTCTCGCGATTTCCCGTCCATCCGTGTAATTAGTTTTATAATTAGATTATATTTAGGCCTCCTAATCTTGGGTTTAAAATTGCTACAGTCAAGTTTGCAAGTTGAACTCACGAACTAAACAAGGCCATAATAGAAGTAGGAATAGAAACTACAAGAATTTTTTTATTTTAGAATTATTTTAATGAAAAATAGCAAGCGTAGGTGTCAAAATGGTGAAATTTGAAGTTTGGTACCCAGTCGGCTACTGAATAGCCGACTGGGAACCTATCGGCCACTGAATCGCCGACAGGCGACGTGGCTCCGAGCTGGCAACCCTCCATCGCGCGGAGCGGGGCCTGTCGGCCAGCCAGCAGCCGACTGGGGCTTGTCAGCCAGCCAACAGCTGACTGGCTGCCGACAGGCCAGCCGGGCCGGAGCTGCCGACATGTCAGTCGGGCTATCAACGGCCCATGGGCCTGTCGGCCATCCAGCAGCCGATAGGAACATTTTGGCTGCTGGTTAGCCGACAGGTCCCCTAATATGTTTTTTTCCTTCTTTCATTCCAATAATATATTTATTTCCATATTTCAATTCTAGCTCTTATTACATTATAAAATATGTTTATTTCAATTGCATACACAAATGATTTTGTATATTTTTATTCCAGACATATGTTTTGGTTATTTCCATTCCACACAAATGTTTCGGTCATTTTCATTGCATACACATGTTTTGAAATAATTGATGAACTGGCTTTGATTTGCATCGATAATATGGTTCTTACACAATATATGGTTCGACAACAACAACAATATATGGTTCTTACAGATGAACATTATAACAGGATGAAGAGGTTATGGTGTCAAATGCATTTTTTGCGAAAGATACGACTACGATACAATGGCATGTGCGGCACACTTTGCTAACCTAAACATGCGCCGTTGCTAATCTTAACATGCCTTAGGGAAAGTTGATAGGCGGTTACTAAACCCAACATGCCTTAGGGGAAAGCAGATTGCCGGGTGTGGAAGTAACGCTCTACTGAGTAAAACGGGGATATTTCCCCTTCCTGCTGGATTCGGGAGCAGCTTCATTTGCACGTCGTGCTTGGGCCTCCTGACGCTCCACCTCCTTCATCCTGTTATTTCGTTGCCACAACTCTCTTGCCGAAGCCAAATGTTGCGCTTCTTCATGACGCAGACGAGACTCCCGAGCTTGGAATTCTTCCTCCCTGAGCTTAAGTGCCCCCTCACGCTTGACAAGGTCTTTCTCAAGGCGAGATAGACGTTCGGTCTCACGTGCGTGTTCTAGTCTAGCAGAGTACTGCTCTTTGGTCTCAATTTGTGATGGCACTCCTTGACTGGGTAGAGCTTTCTTGTCGATCCACTGGATGAAACTACAAGCCTGCATATGGACAGCTTGGTCGTTTACATACAGTAACAAAAAAACTTGAATTAGCATTGAAACGAACCTTGAAATCTTCATCAATGTCAGGACATCTGAAGAACCTAGCACCCCTCTTCGACTTATTTGAAGAATCAGTACAGACTTGCAACCAGCAGCGGAACCCGCAGTGGCATTTTGGCCGGTCTTCCCATCTCGGCACACCTTTTGGGTCATCTCTCCACGATGACATTGGTACGATCGATAGTGATGCTGTGTCGTGGGATGGATGAGTTGTGTCTCCAACTTGTGGAATATAAAGAGCGAACCGGGCTACAGTCATATACTGCACCGGCCTACCTTCAGAGCCTGCACCGGCCTACCTTCAGAGCCTGTAGGGTGTGTTTCCTTTGAGTCACTGCAAGAAACACAAACCCACGGATTCACTGCCCCACATCTGCTTCTCTGAGTCACTGCAAAAACACATCTCGCGGATCGACTGGCCCACACAACGCCCTACATTCATGTCTATTTATATCCCGCACATTGCATAATCGAACCCACACAAAATTTCCACAATGGCCGCCGACGACCTAGGCCCAACTTTCTACACTGAACTTTCCCAGAGTTTGCTGACCATTTTCCAATCCGACCGAAGAGCCATTTCGGGGCACATAACTTGCTCCGACCTTATGATCGAAGGAAGACGGTGCATTGGCCTAGATGTAGGCATGGTGAGTGGTGCGTTGTGCAGGTTGAAGATTCGCCTGAAGACGGCGGACGACGCTTCTGGCGATGCCCTAGGGGATATGTAAAGTCCTTACCCTACATTCTTCCTCAGCATGCAATCTGATTGTTTATCCTAATCGTTGTCCTCAACGCGCAGAGCTCGGATGCTACCGAAGGCTGTGGATTCACGCAATGGGTGGATCCTCCACCCATTCAACCGTACGAACACTACATCGAATACCTGCACCTCGTCATCGACGACTTACGTCGTGAGCTCGAGGAAGCAAAACTCCCTGCAGAAGAAACAGATGAAGACTCTGAAGACGGCAATGCAGCACGCTCTGTGCAGAATGTTTGTTACGACCCTAACTGTCGGTGCTCATGCCACATAAACACTAGCCAACCACCACCTCCTCCCCCTCCTTCCGAGCCGAGGCCTAGGTACTACTTTCCATCGCAGCACTCAGGTGGATCTCTCTTCTCGTTCGAGCAGTAGAACTAAGCACTTAATGCAAGCGACATTTTCTATTCCCTAAGGCATGTTAGGATTAGCCACGGCGCATGTTTATATGAAGTACATGTGCCTCACATGCCATTGCAAGTTTGAACTATGTATCCTATTAGTACTGTGCCAATATTTTGTAATGTCGTATTATTGAGTAGTACGAGTGATAACGGTGGTAACAAACAAAGTCGAAACGTAGTACGAGTGAAAACGGTGGTAACATACAAAGTTGAAACGTAGTACGAGAGATACGGTGGTAACAAACAAAGTCGAAACACGGTACAAACTCAACGACGGCCACGCTTGCCACGCTGCAGCTGGTCAGAAGGAAACGTGAACGGATCACGATGCCCATGCCTGTCGCGAGGCCCAAGATCTGCAGGTGTAGCCGGCGTAGGGTCCTCCTGTGTGGCCGGCGTAGGGTCGTCCTGTGTGGGCTGTGTCGGAAAAGGGGCACCAGCCATCTGCGATGGTCCTACTTCGTCCGGCCCTGCAGACCACCACCAGTCGTCCTGGTAAAAGCTGCCGGTACTCCCAGAGGCTGCTGCAACAAAGTCAGGCACTGGTGGCAAAACACCTGCAAAATATTTTAAAGTTAAAATTGTAGTCGTTACGTAGAGAAGAAAATGGTAGTAGTAGCAGGGATAGTGGAATGTACCGTGTGTCATGGGTGCCGACTCGGGCCAGGAAGACGGGGTCCGTACTCCAGAGGGCCCAGGTGCCGTGTCTGCCGCCCTACTGGTCGAAGGAGGCGTGACCCGAAGTGGAGGAATGGGTGCGTCTCTGGTCGCCCTACATGAAGCACGTCGTACGCCATCCATGCATTTCTTCGCTAGGCGACGGAGAGCACCCACCAAGTCACTCCTAGCAACACGAGGTGGATCCGCCTGAATACGGTCCGCGAAGTCGTACAACTCCTCGCCAACATCGTGGCAAATATCCGTCTGAAAAATTAGTTCAAGTTACTTACAGTAATGACGAGTAAGAAGAATGCAATGGGACATGTACCTGAACTTACCAGGGCATGGAACGCGGCGACTGGCTCGAGGGCGAAGGTGTCCTCGATCGTCGGCTGACGTGCCGCAGGGGTGTCCGGCACCGGGAACACCCTCCAACGTGTGGCCCCATGGAACCAACGCAGGTAGGCCGCGTAGGTCTCCTGGTCGTAAGGGGGCAAAGGGTCGTGAAGGTCATGCCCCGCATCATCCCACTGCGCGGCCCAGGTCTCCATCTTTGTAGCCCAAATGCCCTCGTACGCTACTCCTTGGCCCTTTCTCGTCATCCTGCCAAAGTACAAACATATAAACATCAACATTGCATAAAAGATGTAAAACAACATAAAAAATTAATTAGCGACTAACATGTGATCCGTGTGTAACTGCTGACGAGGTACCGGGAAGTCCTGCCTCATCCCAAACTGACGCCACACTCGCTGAGGCCAGTACGGCTCAACACAGATATCGTAGACTAGGTACCTCTTCGTGTACCAAAAAGCTTGGTCGCGGTAGCAAAGCGTGGACAAACCTCGAGATGCCCGTGTGTGTACAGCAGCAGGGGTGTACGGGAGCCAACGAACCCGGTCTGGCATGAGCTGGTCGAACCCGGCAACAAACTGCGGGTACGTCAAGCGGGCTGTATCTACCGCCCAGTGAGGCTGCAAAAAAAGGACAGGGCCATGTATTAGTACATGCACATAGTAATAAATATTGCGTAAGTAAATTATAGACGTAATGAAAAATATTTAGAAGATTACGTACCTGCCGCTTCGTCCAAATAAATCCCATGGTCGGAGCATCCACGGGATCCATGTGTCCGTCCTCATCCCACTGGTACAAGTCAACCCCATACTCCGCGTAAGAACTAAGCTGTGGTCGTCCAATGTCGAACTGCTCGAAAGACCATAGCATGACCAGCAACGGACACCCGGCCAACGTACCACTCTTGGTGCGACGTGTACACGCGTCACACATCTCTCGGTACGTAGCGGAAAGCACAGCGGAACCCCAACTGAACTGAGGAACGTCGTCTACAGGAGCGTCCGCTATCTGCTGAGCATAGGAGATGAGGTGCTTGTCCACGCTGTCGTGGTGTGAGCTAGTGAAGAGCACCCAGCCAAATAACCATAACAGGTAAGCCTCCAGGTGCCTGCTGACTCTCCAGTCCTCTGCGTCGTCGGCCAAGCGCTCTGCCTGAAACTGAAGAAGCCAGGCCTTCGTAGGCCCGTGCTTGTCCGTAAAGCCAAACTGCGGCTGCTCGTCAAGCGGGGGGAGCACACCCTCAAAGCGCTGCAAGATCAGATCTCTCCAATCTGCATCGACCGCTCTAGCAACAATGGCCTCGCCGTCCAACGGGAGACCAAGTAGCATCGACACGTCCTGTAGTGTCACTGTCATCTCACCAACCGGGAGGTGGAAAGAGTGTGTCTCTGGTCGCCATCGATCCACCAAGGCTGAGAGAAGGGCGCGGTCCACTGGGAACCGAAGGCTGCCCTCCCGTGTCGGCTCAACCAAACGACACAGCGGTAGCAAACCAGCTGCATGCAACCTGCCGGTAAAGGAGTATGTTAGGATGATTAAATAAATTAAATTTTAAATGCAACAAATCTGTGCGACGTTAAGTACCTAGGAAGCCACCGTGCATCAAGTCGCCAACACTCGTCGTGCGTCCTCAGACGAAGCGCGTGTGGAAGATTATTGTCCACCAACCTTGATCGGTGCTTCGCGTCGACAATCGGATCTATCAACTCAAGATTCGCCATTCCTGCAAAAATTAGCAAATTACAGAAACGGTAATTATAAATCAAAAGAAGATACATTATTACAAATCAAAAGAAGATACATAATTATAGAAATTATTACAAAGGTTCTAATAACATTAAAGGTCCGTCGCCTCATTAAAAACCTCAACATTGAGGAAAAGAGTACGACTACTCCTCACAAACTAAAAATCATTAAAAACAAAACCTGCGAACTGCCTACTTCTTCTTCGGGTTGCGCTTGGGGATATGTATTTCGCTGGTGCCGTCTGGTTTTTTGTGTGTGGGATAACCATCACAATCCTTACGATAATGGTCCCCGCCGCATGCCAAGCATGATTTCTGTCCACCTCTGGCCTCAGCTGCATCCATGTCATTTCTAATACGGCGGCTCTGTCTTCTTCCACGTTTGTCAACAATTGTAGCTGGATCAGGAACCCAATCAGGGCCATCAGGTGGGCGCTTACTAAAATCAGCAATCGCCCTCCAGCCCAAAAGCTCACCACTCCAAGTAGCTTGTACCACCTCCTTTAGATAGTAAGGGGACATAAAAGACGTTGTAACACCAGCCTTTGCTCGAGCAGCATAAACATGTGAACATGGCATGTGAAGAAGTTTTGGCTTGTTGCATGTGCACTGGCAAAAGTTCACCTCTGGCCATAGCTGGCATTCATGTACAACTTCATTACTACCAAGGCCATGGCCCCCCTTGTCACGTACCGTGACCTCATACACAAAATCTTGGTTACCAATGTAATGCACACGGTGAAGATTACCCTTTGCACTTACTTACTCAATAATTTCAGTCATCTTCTGACAAAAAACCATTTGAGGATCCTGGACAATCCTAGATGCATCGCGAAACCGTTGACGCATATATTTTATAGTCCCTCGAAGTATACACTCCACTATTGCTGTCAACGGTAGAGCCCGGCTACACTTTAGCACCCAGTTATAAACCTCAGCCAGATTTGTTGTCATGATGCCATATCGAGAGCCATCCGTGTCATAAAACAATGACCACTTTTCAAGTGGCTCATTTTTTATCCAATCTGTAAAGGATTTCAACGACCTTCCACCCTTCCTTCTCCTCGTCACTGATCTATGCTCGAAAGGAAGGGGTTCAAGTCCACACGGCTCCTCGTCACGTGCCACAACCGGTTGCTTGCGTACCTCCTTCATGTGGGTAGTAGTGAGTTTGTCTAGCTCCTCCCATATCTCATCGAACTTCTTTTTCTGATTCTGTTTGCACAAAGTCTTGAAAAGGTTCATCAGACGCTTGCTTCTGAATTGACTGTAGAAATTCGCCCCTAAATGCCTCATGCACCATCGGCTATGCAGGTCCGGCCAATGGACATCCACCTTATCGTTCTCCTGCAACCTTTTCACGGCTGCCAATATACCCGCGTGACGGTCGTGGAGGACGCAAACATTTTGCCTTTCAAGAACAACTGCCCGCTTCACCAAGCTAAGAAACCACAACCAGCTGTCCGTGCTCTCTGATTCCACAAATGCAAAGGCAATGGGAACAACCTTGCCGTCCGCGTCAGTCCCTATGCATGTGAGAAACTGCCCTTTGTACTGTCCGGTCAAGAAAGTGCCATCCACGCAAAGCACGGGACGACAATGCTTGAAAGCTTCAATCATGCACCCGAATGACCAAAAGGCGCGGCGAAGAATGCGATCACCATTCGTGTTTATGTAGTCATCGATATCAATAATAGTTCCAGGGTTTCTACTTTGCAACAATGCTAATAGAGATGGCAAATGGTGGTAAGCGTCCTTATACGTGCCGAATCTCCACTCCAACGCCTTCTGCTTGGCTCTCCATGCCATGTCATATGATATCTCATAAGCATATCTATTCTCTATAGCAAGCATGATTTGGAACGGAGACATAGATGACTTCTTCACGATCTCTGGATACATCTCATTTGCCACAAACTCGGCAGTCATGTTCTTGTGCTTCGGTACAGTACCTTGCAACTTGCAACAGTGCGGGACAACGATGGACACTACAAAGTTGCTCTCCGCCTTCGGTAAATAACCGTGCACCCGCCAAGGGCATCCTTCGCACATACACTTGACATCATATGTAGTAGGGTTTGAAATGACCACTTTGAATGGTCTCTTCTCTGAGAAAGCCCACTTCTTGACTACATGCTGAAGATGAGACTTGTCATGAAACATTTGGCCTTTCATGATCTCAAGCTTACCATACTCCCAGTTCGAATTGTGTCCATCATTAACCGTCAGTCCATCCAAGTCAAAGTTGTTCCACTCATCAGAGACACTTGTTTCATCCTCAAAATTTCTCCCATCTCTTCCATCTACAAAGGTCCGATACTCATCATCATCACACTCCATTTCATCAACAATTTCCTCATCCACCTCGCCCTGATCAGCATCCACCGGCACCCCTATTTCGTCGTCCTCATCATTTATATGTGTCTGCTCAAAAACAGGCTGCATGACAACATTCTCCACCACCGCCTGACCCACATCACTCTCATCAACCGCCTCCGCCCTACTGCTCTCACCATGCTCGTTATCACCATGCTCGTTATTTACCATCTCCGCTTCAACAAGAACCACCAGGGGAAATTTGAACGGACCATTCAACGCCATGTCCACAAATGCTCTCCAACATTTTGAGTTCCTAAGCACATATAGTTCCCACTTCCAACCATGCTCACGCTGCCTAGGAACCACCCCACTCACTTTCAGCCTAAAATACGACGGGTTCACCTGCAACATACTATGCAACCACCCTACCACTTCTTCCCGTCGCATCTGTATTGGGTTTGTCAAGGTTGTGTCAACAAATACATAGTTGGTCAAATCAACCCCAGAATCACACCATGTGGCGTAACCATTCCCATGATGAACTCTGATATTCACTACTTCTGAATTCATACCTGATGCAAATATCATGCTCCTTAACGTTAGCTACTCGCCAAATAATACATTTACTAACTTACCAGAAAATACCCTATTTCAATTACTAATACATAAATCAATTTCTAGACCAACATCAATTTATAAAATCTAAATCATTTTCTAAATGCTAATTCAATTCCTACACTTTTCTAAATCATAAATCAATTCCTACAATTTCCTAAAACCTAAATCAATTCCTAGAAATTCCTAAAACCTAACTCAATTTCTAAACCCTAAAACGATTACTACAATTTTCTAAAACCTAAATCAATTAATATGAATTCCTAAAATAATTCCTACTTAAAACAATTCTAATTCCTAAAACATTAATCAAAAAAGGAAAAAAACATTAATCTATGAAATGGAAAAAACATTAATCTATGAAATGGAGAAAAAATGGAGAAAAGGGGGACTTGCCGGCGGCAGTCGGCCTCTCGGCGGCCGAAATCCCCGGGCCAGTCGGCCGCCCAGCGGCCGAAATCCGGCCGCTCTCCACCGGGCGCCGCGCGCCTGCTCTGGCGCG
>CM014272.1:86725773-86753669 GCA_004135705.1 Alloteropsis semialata | reverse complement strand
TCTCAGTTTAACATTATGGCATCTATAAGATGATTTCATGTTCCCCCCCCGGTGAATTAACTAGCAAGTCGCTTCTCATTGTGGACACGGGTATGTTATGTTTAGCAACAAACTGAGCAGTAATAAAACTATGAGAAGCTCCTGAATCAAATAAAACCGAGGCGGGGGCGGAGTTAACAAGGAACATACCAAGCACAACATCCTGAGCCTCCTGAGCGGTCTCTGCTGCAAGGTGATTCACCTTGCCCTGGGTGAACCTCTGCTGTCCTCTGCTGCCCTGTGGAGTCTGGTTCCCATTCCTCTGCTGGGACTGCTGGACCTGTCTGGGAGTGCTGCTGCCCTGACTCTGTGAAGACTGACCAGAACCCTTGGGACAGTTGTGAGCAAAGTGGCCAACTTCCCCACACCTGAAACAACCACGAGCGGGTGGAGTGCTGGGGGTAGCACCTCTCACAGGCGTGCTAGCTGGAGTACCCTGGCGACCCTGGGTAGAAGGAGTGCGCTGGCCCTGCTGGCTGGAGCGCTGGAACTGTGAAGCGGGGCGCTGAGGCTGCTGGAACTGCTGAGGCTGTCCACCCTGTCCTCCTGAACGGTACGGCGTACCCTGTGCCTGTGACTGGAAGTAGCGGGGGCGAGAGCTGCTGCCTGACTGACCCTGCTAAAGAAGCTTCCTCTTGTGGTCACCCATCTCACGGCGTGTACACTCCACACCAATAGCCTTATCAATCAGCTGCTGGAAGGTAGGAAAAGTGTGGACCATCAACTGGTAGCGAATGGGAGCACTAAGACCCTCTAGAAAGTGATCCTGCCTCTTTGCATCATTGTCCACCTCCTCTGGAGCGTAGCGAGACAGCTGAGTGAACCTGTCCCTGTACTCAGCCACTGACATGTTCCCCTGCTTCAAAGCGAGGAACTCCTTCTTCTTTTGCTTCATCACACCGGCAAGAATATGGTGATCTCTGAAGCTGGTCTTGAACTGATCCCAGGTGATAGCATTACGATCTGCAGCAGCGGCGGCGTAGGAGTCCCACCAGTCAGAAGCTGCACCCTCAAGTCGTCCTGAAGCATACAGGACCTTCTCCCTGTCAGTGCACTGTGTGATCTCCAGCTTCTTCTCAATGTTCTTGATCCAATCATCCGCATCAAGTGGATCAGCACAATGTGAGAAGGTGGGCGGATGATGACTCATGAACTCACGGTGCCTGTCCCGTGGCTGATTCCCCTGTCCTCCCTGCTGGTTCAGCTGGTTCTGCAGGTTGGTCATGGCTGCAGTCATGTTCTGCAGAAGCGCCATCTGAGCAGCAACAAACTGTTGATCCATTGCTGGCGGTGGCACTGGGGGCTGCTGGGGACCGTGGCGAGGAACAGCTGGCTGATCAACTCCTGAACCAGACCTGGTGTTCACCATCTGAGCGTTAGAAACATGAGATTTAGAAATTGATAGACGAACTGAATAAGATGGAATAAAGAATGCACAACAATATGAATACCAGATGTAATTACTTGTATAAGCAAGTTTTACAACATGAATATCATATAATTGACATAGATCATAATGTTAAAGATTAAATCTCGTCTCCAGATTTAGACAGATTCTGTTAGTCCAACTAAAACAGAAATAACTCTTAAACAGATCGTCCAAAAATAATGAATTTTTGACAGAACAGAGAGTATGAAATTCTGAATCCTACCCAATAGGAATCAACTCATTTGGATCTCGGGAACAAAAGATATTAAAGAAACATCCTGGCTGTGTCAGAGGCTCTAGACAGATTCTGTATACTCCAATAAAACACAGGTATCTTTTTACCAGAAAATCCAAAAATCGTAAGATTTTGCCAGAAAATAACTTATCAAATTCTGGATCTAACCCAACTGGTTTCATGTCAATCGGAGTTCTGTAGCTTCAGATATAATTCGAACAGTACAGCAGTGTCAGATAATGACGAGAGCAGAAATAAGTATGACGTGATTAAAGATATATAATGATAATGATTGATAAAGAGATTAAATAAACCTTAAGAACAGAACCCAAGACATATCCCAAACTAACTAAATTTATTGATTTAATAAAAATGATGTTGTGTGGTCATCACTCCACAAAACACCGCAATCATACAAAACTCCAAATCACCAAGTTTAGCACACAGCAAAACAATCTCACACCTAAGCAAAATCTAACACACCACTAATTAATCGAACTATCGTTTATTACAAGACCTGAACAAGACTGAACTCCTATCATCCTAAGGATCCCTAATGATGGTCCTGCAAGACGAAGAACCAAAGCGAATCCTCTTGCGCGGCGGCGACTGAACATGAGCATGTAACTCGTCCTTAGGTGGTTGAGCATCTCCTCGACGCTCTGCCTCTAGCTCCTCAATCCTCTGATGAGCTGCTTCAATCCTAGCATATGCCAACTCTAGCTCTGAGTGAGTGGCATCCAAGTTCTCACTGAGTGCGCTTGTAAGGCCAACCTGAGCATTCATGGTACCGCTCTCAATGGGAGGCGCTGTGAGCTCTACCATGTTACTCCCACTGGCTCGGCGCGGGTAGTGCCTGAAGAAAGAATTGGCCAGAGACGACTGATGGTTGTGAAGAAGAACATACAAGGCACTCCTTGCAGCGTCATCAATCCCAGCTGCAAAGGTGGTATGTGGAGAAATAGCCCTGTGTGCCCTCAACACCAAGAACTTCCTGGTGACCTCATCAAATGCTCTGACATGCACAGTCACGTACCACAGCTCAGGATAGCGTGAGCTTTGGTATCTCTCTCCAATGTACTCAGGCCTGATTGGGTTTCCCTCCTTCACCAGAATGAACCGGAGTACCCTGGGGAAAAACCCACTCCCATCAGTGGTGCGCTCTGTAGTCATCCATCTCGCAACGGGAGAATCATCTGAGTAGTTGTCCACATCTGAGTCTTCTTCATCACTGGAGTCAGGTCCATCATCCCCATTGTCATCACCTCCTGGATCACCTCCAGCCTCACCCTGTTGAGCTGGAACGTCAACAGGTACTTCCTCCTCGTCATCATCCTCCACTAGGACTGGTGGCACCTGAACTGGAGCTGGCGGCTGCTGAACTGGTGCAGCATCGTCCTGACGAACACACCTCCCTCCAGTCCTCTTGCGAGCGGTCTTCTTAGTCCTAGCCATCTTCAGAAAAGACCAGGCCACGTAAGCACAACTCTAAGGGGTAAGAGCAAAAACAGGTAGATAGAAACAAGACCAAGATATAAGATGAACAGAGTAAGGATAGAGCAATATAAGACAAAAATAAATTTTTGTTTAGACAAAAGCAGACAGAGTAAGCAATAGCGGAAGTAAGAAAGGACAAATAAGGGCCTAAAAGACGACCATGCTAACTAGGCTAACGTCCTACAGTCAACACTGCTCTGGTACCACTTCTGTCACACCCGGTTTTCGAGGAATAAAACCAAGTAAATCACATGTGCGCCAGGATCCGTTCACACACACATGATGACATCATTAGCAGTATCAAACCAATGTATATCGAAAACAAAAGAGAGTTAAGTAACATTATTACAAGCCACAAATAATATCCTTAACAATAATAAACGTCTCATCTAAGAACTGATAATAAATCCATCCACAGGCAGTCGACTGGTGGAACGCACACCTAGAACTCGTCAGACTCCTCGATGTAGTCTCCACAAGTATCACCCTCTGAGCCGCAGATAAACAAGTTTGAGTACACTTATGGTTGGTACTCAGCAAAGTGGAGTAATAAATAAATATGACATGCAAGGCTTTAATCAAGGATGGCAATAGGCTATAGCATTAAGCAATTTTAGTTGGTCATGTTTTTAATTAGCAAGCTTAACTAAGTATAAGTGTATAACCAACCCAAATAAAGTATAGAACCAAATGCTCAACAAGTAACCATGATTTAATTCAACTTCAAGTTTAATTATCATGAGAGGATCCAAGCCGCTCTTAACCGTGAGCACGGCTGATATATCAGTTTTACACTCTGCAGAGGTTGTACACTTTACCCACACACAATGTATTCTCATATAGCCTGAGGTCATGAGTCTCTTCAACACTTCCTTAGGTGAGGGGCCAGAGAAACATTACATGATCTTTACAAAGAATTATTAACATGAAACAACCCGCTAAGGTTTCAAGCCATAGCAGAGCATAACCTTTTCTAATCGCCGAGTTTCTTACCAAAGCATACTCCCAAGAGATCCGGCTATACCCCATCTATGCTTCCCCTCTTGCCCTTTCGGTAAGATTATTACAGGTTAATTCTTCTAATTAATTAATCATGACCAGAGCCCGTTAGTTATGTGGTTGCACTGTTTTCTCGGGTTGTCACTCCATGTTCCAATTAAAAGTATGTTCTTGTTTATCGTCCAATGAGCATATCACATATTCATAAGTTCAGCATTAATGATCTCCATAACCCAAGTGTAGAGCAACTAAGCAAAACTACACAACAATAACTAAATACCCAGGTTATGCAAGGAATAAGGTAAACAAGACTAAGCACATCCCTAAAATAGGTCCCATCAATATTATAACCATGCATGACATAAAAGTAAATGTGATAATAGTATGATTATCCTTGGGATAAGCATGATCAAGGACACTTGCCTTCTGCGAAAGGCTCCTGCTGCTCAGAGTCTTCAAAGAACTGCTCCTGCTCCTCAAACTGCTCTCCTTCTAAACGCGTCACACGATCACATACAAGAAACAATACAACAAAATAAGAAACAATACACCAAACATATGCAACAGAACAAAACAACAGAATAAAGCTACTGTACACGTCCTAAGGATCACGTGAGCGCAAGAATCACTTAATTTGGAGCTAAAACGTGGAAGATAAGGCTAAAACAAGGTAACAGGGGCATAACTGCGATTACCAGAACTTTCTAAGGACTAGACAGTAAGATTCTAGGGGCATAAACATAAATACGTATAAAAACCTAAGGTCTACAGCGTAAAACAGCAGGCTCGGACGGCGGCTACTATTATTTGAAAACTCGGGGTTCAAACCGTAAGAAAACAGGACCTAAATATAAATACTTTGAACTAAGGCTGGACGGCGGGTTAATTTCCAAAAACCTCAGGGGCTCTTAACTAAAAAGACCACAGCTGACCGGTAACCCTTCGGGTTGACCTGGATCTAAAGCCGTTGATGCAAGATCGGACGGCTCAGATGCATCAGTGACGCGGGCGGCGGCGGAAACAGGACAGGCGGCGGCGCAAGGCGGCGCCGACGGCGAACTCGCCGGAGTAACGCGAAATTGGCGCTACAGACCACCAATTACGACGGGGCTTGGTCCTAGAGCAAGCTGGGGACCTTGCGAACTCACCTAGGACAGTCTGGTCGAGGCTCGGGCGACGGTGACGGCGAGTCGGCGACGGGGCGGCTCCGGGCGGCGCTGTCAAACGACGTCGAGCAATTAGCCGCCAAAACCGAACCACAGATGGACAAAAGAGGTCTAGCAAGCTTCCTTACATGCGCACAGTGCTCCAGGCGGTGTCCTCGGGGCGCACGAGCGACGGCGGCTCGGAACCGAGGGCGGCGGCGGTGACCTTCGAGCGGCGGCGCAGCTGCGAGGGCAACACGCGAGGACGCTAGGGTTGGTTGGGGAGGCTCGCGGGCTGGCGGCGCAGCTTATAAAGGGGCTAAGGAGGCCCGGGGCTCATGGGAAGGTGGTTAGGATTCGGCGCGGGGCGGATCCGGCGTCGGGCTCGGCCGAGTCCGAGCTCGCGGGGAAGAGGGCGCTGACGCGCGGGACCCACCGGTCGGCGAAACAGACGGAGGCGGGTTTGGCGAGGGGCGTCTTCGACGTCAGCGCGCGCGGAAACGGGGAAGGACAGCGGGCCGCGGCGGGAAATGGGCCGGGCCGACGGGGGTTAACCGGACCAAGGGAAAAGAACGGGGGCTAAAACCAGACTAACCAAGAGTTCAGGGAGGTTTTCCGGACTAAAACTAAAAACTACAAAACTAAACAAAACAAATGCAAATCAATTTGAATTTAAATAAATTTAAATTCTCCTCAACTTGCAAACAGTACACAAAACTTATGCAGCAGCATGAATGCAACAAAAACTTATTGTGACTAATAATTAATTATTAAATTGAATAAAATCTTAATAAATTCCAATTAAATCCTAGAAATTTATTAAAGCCCTAAATAAATCCTAGAAAATTCAGAATTGGTTTCTAAGATTTATTGTGATGAAAATTAGGGTGTTACAATTCATCATACACATGCAACAAGTATCAAGTTTATGAACTCACACGGCAGCTGCTGGACCATTATGGAAGCGGCCCCTTGGGTCGATGATCTCCTCAAGAATGAACTCGCACAGCATCCCCTGGAGCATCCTTAGTGCTCCTTGATCTACCACTGCGATGGGAACTTTGTAATCCTGCATAATACAATTATTATGAGAATACAAGTAAAAATCAGTTTCTAAAATCAAATGGAGACTGAGCAGAGACAAGGCTGAGCAGGTATACTTACAGAAGCCTTTTTCATGATGCTTATGTCAGAGAGTAGGTCCAACATGTTCATTGCAACATAGAATCCACACAGTAAGCTCCCCGATGGCTGCTGAGCGCACTGCATGAAGGGTACCAAAATGACACAAGTTGAGGCAGTACAAAATATGTATGAAGAGATCCAAAAAAAAGTCTCGTTCGTACTAGGAAATCTGTCTTGTGCACCAGTTTAGGTTTGCTTTTTGACTTTGTTTTCACATTCTTAATGTGCTCTGAAAAGGCCCTGCATGATCAGCAATATTGATTAGAAACATTAAGAGATGGAATTTTTGTAACAAAACCTTCTTACCAGTTCACAACTTGTACGACGTCCTTGAACTTTCGCTTTGGCCAAGTTTTAGCAGAATCTAAGTACCAAACAACATTCCACCTCATTGCAATGACCACTAGTACCCAGTGGCCACCGGTGTTGTAGGCACCCACCACGAAGTCGTGCTTCATAGCCTTTCTAATTGTGTTTGTTACATGTTTGGATTGGAATTGAATCATTGGCTGAGAATATCTGTGGGTCCAAAAACCCAACACTGCACTTCATATCCTCTGCCTGCTTCATCATTATCCTACAAATTAACTAATTGTTAGCATGAACTTTGTGGTAAAAATTATATAATATATGTTTTAGTGTGAAGGAACTTACAATGTCCAGCACCTCAACAAACTAACATCCAGGCCGTCCAGGTTGAAAAGGTCATACAAGTCATTGAATCCAATTGTGAAGTCTAATTCACCATCACTGTCAAAGTATGATGCAGCCAACTTTGCCAGAATGCCATCAGCACCTTTCGCACTTTGTTCCATGACATACTTATGCAAAGCTTCACAACTTGGCCCAGCAGCCTTTAAAGCCTCTTCTGACAACATAGGCTCACCAGGCTTGTATTTTATGTTCTGTGTAGTCCAAACACTGGCAACCTTCTGCTGTGGCTGCTGCTGCTGAGGCGTAGGTTGGGGGCCAAGTTGCTGCTGCTGCTGCTGCTGTGGCTCCTGCTGCTGAGGTGGAGTTTTGCTTATTAGCTCTTGCTGCTGTTGCTGCTGCTGAAGCTGCTGCTGAGGCGGAGTTTTGCTGATGAGCTTCTGCTACTGCTGCTGCTGCTGTGGCTGCTCCTGTTGCTGCTGCTGCTGTGGCTGCTTCTGCTGCTGCTGTTGTGGCTGCTGTTGTGGAGTCTGGCTCTGCTACTTCTGCTGAGGCTGATGTGCTATCAAGGCATTTTCAGGCAGCTGGCTCTCTTGGTCATTGGCTGCCTTCAGTAACTGAGCTGCTGCTGCTGCTCCATCTGAAGCTGTACCAGCTGATGTGGCTGCAGATGTGGGAGCTCTCGACCTAGGTGGTATAAGGATTCTCATCCTTGGCCACTGTATGCGTTGCATGAGAGAGTCACCTAGGGTTGTGAGCTCATCCCCTACTGGGATTGGCAGATTGATGTGCCTCGCATTGGCCCACACATAAGTAGGTTGCACCACAGCATACCCATACTCTACCGGTACTGTATGGCAAGTCTTTTGATCTGGATAGACAGTGGCTAATGCGAGCTCCATGTTATACCCGCTGCCATCCAAAAGACTGCACTTTGTGGGCTCTGTCAGCAGATCAATTGTGTCCGGCTCAAGTGATGGAGGTACACTGCTGTCATCCTCATTATTTTCATTTGCTGCTTCTTCCTCGCAGCTACTCTTGTGTACTGCCTGGGGGTTACACAGACTATCCGGTATGTGCACACCTACAACTCTTAGCAACTCCACAACTCTAGTGATTGCTTCACCAACTATCTCTTCCTTGTCCGTATTAGACCTCCTCTTCATCTTCTTTCCTGTACATTCCAGCATACTCTTCGCCAAATCCTATACCCTAGCCTTGTGAACTCGACACGCCTTGAACTCGACCTCGATGCTCTGGATTCTCAAGAGCCGCACTCAGAACATCATGCTCCCTAACCCCAGTGAAAGAACCATCGCTAGCTTCAGCTGCATATCTTTTCACCTTATCTGCTACCTCCGCCACCAGAGGGGAACTGAATGTTATGTCCCCGCTGGTATCGGTGGTCTTCTGTGACCTTGCCCGCAGATATGGCCTCGAACGGCCAGGAAATTGATTCCAAGGGTTCTCTTTTCCTTCTGCAGCTAGCTTTGCATCCTCCTCCTCCCAATCTTTCCTTTTACGAGCATAACCTTTTCTGCCCATCTTGTGCGGCTTAGTGTGCTTTGCTCTCTTATCTTTCATCTCCTGGCTCGTCTGCTCAAAAAATTCAGAATTGGTAGTCTCCACAAACTTCTCCCAGTCTTGTGGCTTCAAAAAGGGATGCTTCTCAAAGGGAAGCACGTCTTGCCTCACATAATCTGCTCTTAAATGAGACTTGAATCGTCTGTGCAAACTCCCAATCTCTTTCAAACCTGCCTTAATTGCCTTCTCTTGCTCAGCTGTGGACAGATTGGCTGGGTACTCTAGCTTTTCCTCTAAAACAGTGAACAGGCCAATCTTGTCCTCCATTGGGAGTTCCTCAAGCTTGATGTTGATTGACACCCTCTCCCGAGCAATTAGGCCACAGACCAATACAAATCTATCCCTCGCAGCATCTGGGACAGGCCAACCTTGGTCATCAAGTCCAGTTGCAGTCACCCTGTCGTCTGGCCATCTGGTTTGTGTCCTTGACCTGCGGGCTCGAGTACTACTCCCAGCAGTTTGTGATGAGTGAGCCTGTGTAGCAGGTTCACTGTTGGCATGAGCCTGTGTAGCAGGTTCACAGTTGGCATGTGCATCAGGTGCACTGTTGTCACTAGAGGAGCTCCTTGATGAGTGAGACATGTAGCTCCTTGTAGGCTGCATAAATTCAGAGATCCTAAATTAAAACATCCTAGACAGTGATGCTACTGCACAGCTAGCACTAAATTGATATGCAAACAAAATTAAGTTTATCTAGCCTGATGATAGAGTGAACCATGTAGTGCCACCACGCCGGGAGTTACAGGGCACAAGCGATACGGAATAAAGCCGCCCATGCCACATGCCACTCTGGTGGATTTTAGTTGGCAATGCTTACACAGTTCAAGCGATCATTAGGCTGGTAAACTAGAACAGATTGAAGCATATTCCTAGTTTAAAACTTCCTAGACAGTAAATTGATAAGCACCAGATAGAGGCTTAATAGCTAAAACTAATGGAAACTGAAACTACTAGCTACTTGCAAACAAGCTACTATAAAGATTGCAATCATGACTTCATTAAACTTAAACTGCTGCTCTGCTCACCTCAGAAATGAAGCTCTGATCTGAACCTGCACTTGGCCATTGGATAAATTCAGAGAGATACTAAATTAAAACATCCTAGACAGTGATGCTACTGCACAGCTAGCACTAAATTGATATGCAAACAAAATTAAGTCTATCCAGCCTGATGATAGAGTGAACCATGTAGTGCCACCACGCTGGGAGTTACAGGGCACAAGCGATACGGAATAAAGCCGCCCATGCCACATGCCACTCTGGTGGATTTTAGTTGGCAATGCTTACACAGTTCAAGCGATCATTAGGCTGGTAAACTAGAACAGATTGAAGCATATTCCTAATTTAAAACTTCCTAGACAGTAAATTGATAAGCACCAGATAGAGGCTTAATAGCTAAAACTAATGGAAACTGAAACTACTAGCTACTTGCAAACAAGCTACTATAAAGATTGCAATCATGACTTCATTAAACTTAAACTGCTGCTCTGCTCACCTCAGAAATGAAGCTCTGATCTGAACCTGCACTTGGCCATTGGATAAATTCAGAGAGATCCTAAATTAAAACATCCTAGACAGTGATGCTACTGCACAGCTAGCACTAAATTGATATGCAAACAAAATTAAGTCTATCCAGCCTGATGACAGAGTGAACCATGTAGTGCCACCACGCCGGGAGTTACAGGGCACAAGCGATACGAAATAAAGCCGCCCATGCCACATGCCACTCTGGTGGATTTTAGTTGGCAATGCTTACATAGTTCAAGCGATCATTAGGCTGGTAAACTAGAACGGATTGAAGCATATTCCTAGTTTAAAACTTCCTAGACAGTAAATTGATAAGCACCAGATAGAGGCTTAATAGCTAAAACTAATGGAAACTGAAACTATTAGCTACTTGCAAACAAGCTACTATAAAGATTTCTAAACTTAACCACTAAAGTTCACTAAAACAAGTCATAAAATTGAACTTAACCTCTTGTAAAAGGTAAACAAAATTAAGATCGATATATTTCTAAAGTTGTCATTAGGCATAGCTACTCTGCAGATCAATACCAATCAAACCCTAGGAACTGAGCAAATCCTAGGATCTAGGAACAATCAAACCCTAGGAACAAGCAAATCCTAGGACCTAGGAACAATCAAACCCCAGGAACAAGCAAATCCTAGCAATGCTTACACGGGAGCAGGGAGAAATAGATCCAAACTATCAGCAGAGCCAACCCTAGGAGGAACAGGATGGTCGCGGCGATGGGGAGGAGACCCTTGGAGCAGAGCCATACCTCTTGGAAGGACCTCCCTCTTGGAATCGGCGATGGGGAGACCGGCGGCGGTGTAGAGGATGGTGGCCTCCCTCTTCTGCGTCTTCCCCCTCTTCTCCTCCCTCTTCTCCCCCTTCCCCCTTCCACCAAGCGCGCGGAGGAATAGATCCGACGACGATGGCGAGTTAGGGGAGACCGGCGGCGGTGTAGAGGATGGTGGCCTCCCTCTTCTGCTTCTCCTCCCTCTTCTCCTCCCTCTTCTCCCCCTTCCACCAAGCGCGCGGAGGAATAGATCCGACGACGATGGCGAGTTAGGGGAGACGACGGCGGTGGTGCAGCGGGGAGACGACGGCGGTGGTGCGGCGGGGAGGGGCAGCAGTGGTGCGGTGGGGAGGGGCAGCAGTGGTGGGGAGACCCCGGCGGCGGCGGCGGCGGCGGGCGGAGGCGGCTAGGGTTTGGTGGGAGAGAGCGGAGGCGGCTGGGAAATAATGACGACGCGGCTCGGGTTGTGGTGAGGTTATACTGCGTTAAAAAAAAGGGGGAAATGAAGTTCTATAGGTAACGGGCGTTCCTAAAAGCCCGTTACGTATATGAGTTAAAAAAAGCAAAAAATGAATTAATACAAAAATGGGGTGGAGGGCAGCCTTCGAACCGCGGCCGCCGAGCCCAACACACAACAGACATACCACTACACTACTCAAGTAAGTTCGTTATGATCATCATAGAAATTTACTTATACTGTTAACTTTTTTTATTTTTTCACGGCGCTATAGGTAACGGGCGTTCCTAAAAGACCGTTACGTATATGAGTTAAAAAAGCAAAAAATGAAATAATAAAAAAGCGGGGTGGAGGGCGGCCTTCGAACCACGGCCGCCTAGCCCAACACACAACAGACATACCACTACACTACTCAAGTAAGTTCGGTATGATCATCATAGAAATTTACTTATACTATTAACTTTTTTTTCTTTTCACGACTATAAGTTTCAAGCAACTGCCCCATCGTCTCCCCCTTCCCTCTCGACTCAGCAACTGCCCCATCGTCTTCCCGCCCTCGACTGCTCCGGCGGCGCCCTCCTCTCTTCGTCGACAGCTCCGCGACTGCGGCGGCGATGAGGCCATCCAAGCAATCTCTCCGAGCGCGGGTGCAAGCCCGGGATCCGGCGACCGGACGTTTCGCCTCTGGTCCCCCCAAGGCGCCGGCGGTGGCGACCGGCCGTTTCACCTCCTCCTCGTCAAGCGGCGGCGGCGGCGGCCGCTCTCCACCTTCTCCTCATCACTCGTCAAGCGGCGTCCGCATCGCCGATGACGAGGGGCCCTCGAGTTTCATCAACAGGAAGGGGAAGGGGAAGGCGGTGCCGGCGGCCAAGGGGAAGGAGAATGAGATGGCGGCCAAGGGGAAGGAGAAGGTGGTGGCGGCCAAGGTGAAGGAGGAGGAGGAGGAGATGCCTCCGGTGAAGGAGAAGAAGAAGAGGAAGTCTCTGGTGAGGGTTTTTTCATTGAATTTTAGTTTACTGCTCATGAGTGTTTTTTCAGTTTGTTTAAATCCAGTTTGTTTCAATTTGTGTTATGAATTTATGAATTTATGAATTTGTGTTATGAATTGGAGATGAATTAGTGTTCATTAGTATGCATTAGGGTTTAAATTGCATTTTCAGCATACTGCTGATGATGGTTTTTTCATTGCATTTTCAGTTTACTGCTGACATTGTGAACTTGTGAATGTGTTGATCAATGTGACATTGTGAATGTGTTGTTATATTCTGTGACATTGAGAACTTGAGTTGATCATTTAAATTCAGTTTCATTTAAATTCAGTTTCATTTAAATCCAGTTTGTTTTGACTGAAACTGTGTTGATCAGTTCCATTTAAATTCAGTTTTTGTACTGATCAATATTTCAACTCCACTCTTGCAGCGTCGCATGAGTTTCTGGGATTTGCACAACGAGATGGCAGCTTCCCAGATAAGGATCAGCGAGCTTACTGCTGAGCTTGCTGAGGAAAAGGAAAGGAAGAAGCAGATTGTGCTCACGCTGATACAGGCGGCCAGCAATGCCACTACAAGGAAGTTGTTGTAGGTCAAAACTAATTTAGTGAAAACAGTATTAGGATCAGACCAGCATCAGCAAGGAAATTGTTTTGTCCAAGAATGTTCTTGTGTTGTTATGTCCAAGAATGTTCTTGTGTTGCTGGTGTTGTAATCAAGTACAATGTCATATATATATGTCCTGTGTCTTATATATGTCTATATTTATGTTCTGTGTATATTTCAGTGTTCTGTGTATAAATGTCATGTGTCATGTATTTATGTTCTTGTGTTGTTTTGTCCAAGAATGTTCTGTTTTGTTCATGTGTTGTGCTGATGATGGCATGCCAGGTTCTATAATGTTGTCTGTCATCCTTATTCGTAACGAGCGCTCTATAAATGCCCGTTACTGATATGTGATTAGTAACGGGTGTTGACTAAACGCCCGTTACTGATATGAACCAGTTTTTAGCCAGCCCACTGACTGCATCCTGGAACCAGCCAGGATTCAACAATGAGGCTCAAATTTCATCACACCTTTCAAATTCAACAATAAGGCTCAGATTTGATAAAACACATACAAATTCAACAATGAGGCTCAAATTTCATCACACCTTTCAAATTCAACAATAAGGCTCAGAATTGATAAAACACATACAAATTCAACAATGAGGCTCAAATTTCATCACACCTTTCAAATTCAACAATAAGGCTCAGATTTCATCAATACACATACAAATTCAACAATGAGGCTCAAATTTCATCACACCTTTCAAATTCAACAATGAGGCTCAAATTTCATCAATACATATACAAATTCAATAATGAGGCTCAAATTTCATCAATACATATGCAAATTCAACAATGAGGCTCAAATTTGCTTTTTCCTTGCTTTTTGGACATGGATTGTTTCTCGATGGTCGGTTCTCAAGTATGGTGTTTTATCATTCGCCGAGAGTCGGGGCATGTATGAACTGTCAAAGGATGGAATTTCGTCAAACTGGTTGTACTCTTCCTCCTCAACAACATTTTGAACCCCAACAATCCTTTTTTTCAGGCATAACCACATACCAGTTCTTCTTTGCAAGGTCGGGTACATAGAACACTTGTTGAACATCTTTGGCGAAGACAAAGGTTCATCTTTGTAACCAAAGACCCGTAGATCAACACTAATAAATCCATATTTGTCCTTGGTCATGCCTTTCTTCCCATTGACCCATCGACACCGAAACAAGGCTACCTTGAATCCTACATAGTCAAGCTCCCAAATCTCCTCTATTTGCCCAAAATATGTGTCAGACTCTTCTTCGTTGTCGACGGCCTCTACACGCACACCACTGTTTTGATAGATGCTCTTGGCATCTTGGGCCATGGTGTAGAACGTGCATCCATTGATATCATATGCTTGGTATGTTGTAATAGTGAACAATGGCCCTGCTGCTAGTTTTCTTATCAGATTATCGGTTATAGCAGTGATGGCATTCTGGACATAATCTCGGAGCCAAGTGTTAAAGTCTTGCATGTGCTTCTTTGAAACCCAAGGCTCATTACGGTTAGGATTCCCTTCACGTAGCTGTCGCATGTGCTCATTGACATACGGTGTAACTATGTTGGTCTGTTGTAGCACGGTGAAATGAGCCTTGTTGAAGGAATCTTGATCTGGAGTGATTGACTTTTTGCCCAAGGTCCCAACACCTGCAAGCCTACCTTCATGCCTTGAATGAGGAACACCAATGGGGTTTTGGGGGTCCATATAACCCATGGCCCACTCCACTGCTTCGATGGTACCATAGCCACGAACCATGGCTCCCTCCGAAAATGACCGATTATGTACCAATGATTTGAGGAAGCCATAGAACCTCTCATATGGAAACATTTGATGAAGGTAAGATGGGCCAAGGTAGAAGATCTCCTTCGCAAGATGTGCTGTTAGATGGACCATGAGATCAAAGAATGAGGGTGGGAAAGTAGCTTCAAGCATGCATAGGGTCTTGAAATGCCTTCTCTCTATCTTCAACAGTGCATCCTCATCAATCACCTTCTGTTCTATTGCATTGAAGAAAAAGCACAAGCTCATCACAGCCTCGCGAACCTGTACTGTCTTGATACCTCTAAGTGCAACGGGAAGAAGAGCTATCATCAACACATGGCAATCATGAGATTTCATCAATTGGAAATTCATTTTCATGTCCTTCACCGACACTAGCCTTTTGAAGTTTGATGAGTAGCCTGAAGGTACTTTCAAACCATGCAAAAACTCACAGAATTCATATCTCTCCATCTTTGACAATGTGGTTGCTGCTACGGGGAGGTCCGTCCCCGTGTCTGTTTCCTGTGCATAGAGCTCCGGCCTAATGCCCATATCTTTAAGATCCTCTCTTGCATTTTCATGATCTTTTCCTTTCCCCCTCTGTTGTAACAAAGTTCCACACAAGCTCTCACACACATTCTTCTTGACATGCATGTTGTCAATCGAATGACGTACATCCAACACCTCCCAATACTCTAGCTCCCATAGTATTGATTTCTTATTCCATATCCCTTGCCCATCTTCTTCTTCACCATCTCTCTTCTTTCTTTTGCCAAGGATGGTCTTTTTTGGTAACTCCTTGATAGTTTTGATGCCTTGGACTTGCAAGTGGACTTCCATTCCGGACACATGCGGAGGCGCCATTCGTTTTTCCTTTTGCCCATCAAACTGACAATCCATGTCCCGGTATGGATGTTTCTTGGGGAGCAAACGACGGTGCCCCATAATTACGAATTTCTTTGAGTTTCTTAGCCACAATGAGCATGTTTCATCTAAGCAGTGGGGGCAAGCTGCACCTTTTCTTTTACTCTGCCCAGAGAGGTTGCGATGAGCCGGGTTGTCATTGATGGTGGTGAACAACATGGCGTGCAATGTAAACTCCTCACGCTGGAACTCACCCCAAACCTCCTTCACACCAGGCTTCCAAAGTGTCTTCAAGTCATCAACCAATGGCCTCAAGTACACATCAATATGGTCACCGGGTTGCTTTGGCCCAGAAACCAAGATTGACAACATCAGGTATTTCCGTTTCTTGCATAGCCATGGTGGAAGGTTCAACACTGACAGTACGACAGGCCACGTGCTATGCGTTGAACTCTGGTTACCGAATGGGTTGACGCCGTCTGTGCTCATAGCAAACCGAATGTTCCTGCAATCTTCGGCAAACCAATCATAGTGGGAATCAATGTTACCCCATTGTGTTGCATCTGCGGGTGCCTAAGCTTGCCATCGGCTTTCTTTCGCCCTTCCCTATGCCAACGCAAGAGTTGGGCCTCCTTTCGTGTCGCAAACATGCGTTTCAAGCGGGAAATGACAGGGAAATACCATGCCACCCTCACAGGACCCCCTCTGTTACTACCCTTCTTGCCTCTGATCTTCATGGGCTCGTTCCCCTCATCGGTATTATCTTCGCCATCTTTTTTCCTCTTGTACCGACTGAACCCACACTTTGGGCAATTGTCAAGGTCCTCATATTCTCCACGGAACAACACACAACTGTTGATACATGCATGTATTTTTTCAACCTCCAAACCCAAAGGACAGATTATCTTCTTTGCCTCGTAGACAGACTTGGCCACTCGGTTTCCGTCTGGTAGCATGTCGTTTAGCAGATCCAATAAATGTTTGAAACTTCTGTCGGTCCAACCATGAGCTGCCTTAAGCTACAGAAGTTTGAGATCACCAGAAAGGCGAGAGTACTTCCGACAACCAGGATAGAGGGGTATCTTTGAATCTTCCATGAACTGTTTCAGCTTTGCTAATTCAGAAGTTGTGTACACACCTTGATACTCAACATCCCTCACCATCTGATCAACATTGTTCACACGAGGCAACAACTCATCATCATTGAAACCCATAACTTCTTGGTCAGTCATATCCTCAGGTCGCATCACAATGGGTGGGGATGCTTCATCTTCCTCAAAATTATTTCCGCATTCTTCTTCCCCTGTAATAATGATAAATCAAGGAGTTAAGACATTCTGCTGCTTTACCCTATAACAATGAGAAATCAAGTAGTTAAGACATTCTGCACTTGTTTCACCTTCGTTAAGGACTTCAGCATGGCATCGCGCTTGACCTTCATTAAGGCATCCTGCTTCGCCTTCATTAAGGCCTTCCTCACCATGCCTGTTCCAACATGTGTAATTCTTTGTGAATCCACGTGTGATCAGATGATGGAAAATGTTGTCCCGTTGTCCGAACTTCTTCTGGTTGAGACAATCAAAACAGGGGCAATACATCGTAGGCACCCCCCGGTTTCTCATGTCCACCTCTGCTTGATCAAGAAAACCATTGACCCCGCTTAGGAATGACTCCCAAACTCTGGGCTGTCTGTACATCCAAGCCCGATCAGCCGCCATCTACAAGTTCAATAAATAAATGTGTGTTACGAAATATATCATCAAAATCTAAAGACACTAAGCTAGACATATAAATTCAACAAAAGGGCTCAAATTTCATCAATACACATACAAATTCAACATAAAGGCTCAATTTCATCACTACACATATAAATTCAACAAAAGGGCTCAAATTCCATCAATACACATATATAAATTCAACAAAAAAGGCTCAAATTTCATCAATACACATATATAAATTCAACAAAAAGGGCTCAAATTTCATCAATACACATACAAATTCAACATAAAGACTCAATTTCATCACTACACATATAAATTCAACAAAAGGGCTCAAATTTCATCAATACAAATACAAATTCAACATAAAGGCTCAATTTCATCACTACACATATAAATTCAACAAAAGGGCTCAAATTCCATCAATACACATATATAAATTCAACAAAAAAGGCTCAAATTTCATCAATACACATATATAAATTCAACAAAAAAGGCTCAAATTTCATCAATACACATACAAATTCAACATAAAGACTCAATTTCATCACTACACATATAAATTCAACAAAAGGGCTCAAATTTCATCAATACACATATATAATTTCAACAAAAAAGGCTCCCCTGTACAGGGGAAGGGGATGAGCTAGGTGGAGGTACGTGTAGGGACAAAATCCATTACCGCACGCGGGAGGAGGAGAGAAGGGCGGGGAAGGCGGAGGTGCTGCCGGCCGGCGATCACTAGCGCCGACGACGAGCGACTGCCGCGCACGCTACTAGCTAGCTCGTGCTTCAGTCGATCGCGCGCGCGCGGCAACGAAGAAGCAGGGCGCTCGTGTGCTCGATCTCGGGGAGGAAAGATGGCAGCCACAGCGACGACGGGGACGACGGCGGCCGGTGATGGAGTGGACACCCACCGGCTGCTGCTCTCCGCTGACAGCAGCCAGCCGCGGGAGGCGATAGTGCCATGCAGCTGGCTTAGCTACAATTATTGAGCTCCAAGACTAGTAACGGGCGTTACTAGGCCACATCACAGCCCGTTACTAGTAGCATAACATGTAACGGGCATTTAGAGCCCGTTACTTATATGTGCCTTATCAGTAACGGGCCTTAACAGCCCGTTACTTATATGTGCTTATTAGTAACGGGCTTTAACAACCCGTTACCTATATGTGGATTATTCATAACGGGCACCCTTAACGACCGTTACTAAAAGTAGTAGTAACGGTTATTAATGCTGTCCGTTACTAGAGATCCCTAATCGGTAACGGGCTTTGTGGTGGCGACGTCGGGCGCGGGCCGTCGAAGCTTATTGGTAACGGACATTGTTTAGTGCGCGTTACTGATGACAAGCCTTATAACGGGCCTCATGGGTCCATTACCAATGCCGCGTTACCTATTTGAGGTTTTCACGTAGTGTCACTCTAGAACCAAGCACAAGGCTCAACACCTTGCAACTCACTCACTAGGGCTATCCTAGCTCTCACACTAACTATGGATGATCTATGTAGCACAAATGGTGGCTTGGATGTCTTGTAGGTGTAGATGAACTTCTCTGGACTCCAGCAACTCCAAATGGCCGAATGGGGTGGGTATTTATAGCCCAAGGGGCTCAACTAGCCGTTACCCAAAAGCTGCACAAAAACCATGAACGCCGTATGTTCCGCCGTGTGCAATTTTCCCATCGGCGGATCATACGCCGTGTGCTTTTTCCAACGGTCGGATTCCTTTTCCAACGGCTCTCTGCACACGCCGTATGCTTACCAACTTGTACGCCGATGGCCGTTGTTGGGGGATTGGCCTATCCAGGAAACGCCTTCACCCGTGATTTGTTTGTAAGCCTAAGGCATTTGCCTTCACCATCGGCAGCTAAAAGGCTATTGCCTTCGCCGGGTCATCAGACACCGAAAGGCGATCCGTTGCTCTCGGCGTTAATGAACATATTGAACCTGATGTGAAGGCATTATGGGGTCTCCCATTGCCTTCGCTACCCCGACTCGCTTTTATGAGGATGCGAAGGTAATTCTCAAATATTGTGTACACTTGGTTCATCTTGTTGTACAGGCTCAAGGCAGGTTCGGGTGATGGCGCGGCGGTCCATTCTCCTCTGAGCAGGAGAAGGCGCCGCTGCGACCGAATAGGTGCCTGGTGGTGAAGGCGACAAGGATGCACCGGGTGGTGAAGGCGACAAATGTCCCTGGAGGCACGATGAAGGCAGCGTGGACCAGGTCCAAACCGAGTCAAAGACGGAGTTGCTGGTCTACGCATTCACACTAGGACATATGAATGTACTCTAATGCCCCTGGAAAGTCTAAGTTGTTTAGTCTAGAGGATGATGCCTGATTTCCAGGGGTATAAGGGGATGTAAAAAGTGCCTCTTGACCTCCCTATAAAAGGGGACCTCCCACAAACGTGTAAAGGGCTGATTCTCGAGAACACTGTTGATAAGTAATTTATTGTTGCTTGTCTTTGCTCCCTGTCTTGGCTATTGTCTGGGCTTAGTGGCTTCGGCACTAACCCAACAATTGGCGCCCACCGCTTGTGCTGTGCACGAAAGAAACCCACGAACACCACCATGCCACCAAAAAGGACAGTAACAAAACCCACCACCAGCAATCAAAACACGACTTCAAACGGCGAAGCTGATGCCCAAGCCACAGTTCCACCAAGTACTCTACCACCCATAACCGAAGCCGATATTGAAGAGATGGAACTCAATGAAGACACTATCACCAACGAAGAGAAGCTGCGCAAGGTGGAGGAGAGGCTCCTCCTTCGCCGTCTTGAGCAGCAGAAAGAGCTCGAGGCTGCTCAGCTTGAGCTGCAACAACAAATGCAAGAAGAAGAAGAGGAACAACAACACCAACTGCTGCAAGTTAGAAAGCAGTTGGAAGAGCTGCGAAGCTCCGAGAAGAACTCGAGAAAGCCAAGAAACAAGTCGCCCAACTCCAAGCCGAACTCAACGACCCAATTGCCTTCACCAGTGCTGGAACAAATCACATTTCCACATCGGAAACTGGCTTCCAAGTGCTGCACACTCATCCCATTGACCGTACCTGCCCTCTCTCAAGAAAGCCTGCAGTTGGCAAGATGGCCGCCTTCATACAAGCCTATCTCTCTACCAAGGTACAGTGGCCTCACTGACCCCAAACAATTTCTCATGAGCTATGAAGCTTCGGCAGGGGAAGATGACGTCGTATTGGCAAAGTCTTTCATTATTGTCTGCGATGGCACCGCAATGAACTGGTACACCAAGCTTCCAGGGTTATCTATCACCAGTTGGTATGATCTGAAAAGAGAGTTAATCAAGAATTTCAGCATTATGGGAGACCAAGCACTCTCATATGCAGAGCTAACTCTACACCAACAGCCGAAGGAATCTCTGGAGGATTACTTTCGCAGGTTTGTTGGACTCCGCTCTCAGGCTCCTCGTATTCCTGATGAAGCCACCAAATTTGCAGCTATCCAGGGGCTTCGGCCAGGACCTTTCGCCCAACACATTGCAAGGGAAACACCAGCAACCCTTGGAGATCCGTATGAAGAGTTCAAAAAGTATTGTCGATCTGACAATGACAACCGAATGCGCATCGCCAGAGAAGCCGTCCTGAAAAACCAATATGATTCCCAAAACAAACAGCACCACTACAACCAAAACTACTACCAAAGCTACCCATCCCAAAATTACCCATCCCAAACCATCATGAGCGTGGAAAGCCCACCTTCGCTCCAAGACAACAAGCCCACCTACCCAAAAAACCAGTACCAAAGCCAAAGAAATGTAACATCCAAAAATTTCGTTTTCTAAATTAGTAATTAATTTGCTAGGTTTTTGTGTGAGCATTCAGAAAATTTAGACAAATTAAAATCCTTTTCAGAAATTAAAATCAACCCTAGGTTTAGAAACTTGTTTGCGCATTTCATGCTGGTGCATTGTTTTCTTGTATGAGTGTTTTGTGTGCTAATCCCAGAGTCCAAAACCTAACCCGAAGCCCTGTGGGCCCTACCCTATCCACAACCCGACCCAAACCCAGCCCGACCTCCTTTTCTTTTCCCTGTGGCCCAAAACCAGTTCCCCTCGGCCCGTTCTCTTCCTTCTTTCTTCTCCTTTCGGCCCAAACCCTTAAACTCATCCGGCCCGGCCTGTCTCTTTCTCTCTTTCATCCTTGGGCCCAACCCACCTTTTTCCTCATCGACCCATCTCCCTTGGGCCTAGCCCAGGCCGACTCTCTTCTCCCTCCCTACACGACACACGCCCCCTTCTCCCCTTCCACGCAGCCAGGAGAGAACCCACGCAGGAAGCCGCGCCTCCTCCTTTTCTCCCGTCGCCCCTCCCCCTAATACCGCGTCCCTTCGCCCTCCCCTCCAGAAACGTCGCCCCCCTTTAATCCAGAAACCGCCCCTCCCTTCAATTCTCGATTCAGTGTCTCTCCTCCCCTACAAAATTCCAGGCAAGCTCCTCCATGACCCCCTTTCTCCTCCCTGCTCTCCAAATTCTCCATCCAAGGACTTCCCTGCTGCCGTCTGTGCCTGTCTGCAACTCTGTATCAGAGAAGGTGAAGCTCGCTACTGTTTTCGTTCTTCCTTTCTACACCCTACCGACCTCCCTCTCTATCTCCTTTGTGTGCCTAGGCTGACCAGGAGAAGGGCGCTGATCCGAGGAGCTTCGAAGCCACGACCGCGTTGTGCTTAAACCGTGACCAGAGAAGCCGCCCTGCATCTCACGCCCGACGACCAGAAGAGCCGCCCGCTCTGCACCTCGCGTTTCCCCCCTCGTCGACCACCAGTTCGGCAATCAAGGTCACCCAGAACAGGTTCGCGGCATCGCTCTCTTGCTCGTAGTGCAGTTCGTGCGCGAAACCGTGGACCGTAGGCCCCGTCCCCCTTCTTCTCCGGCGAGCAGAAGAGCCGCCGGCGTCTGTTCTGAGCGCCGCCGTCCCTCCCTCGTGAAAACAACGAACGGACGTCGCCCTTGCCATCTGACCAGAAACCCATCCACCGTCCGATCTAACACCGATGGCCCAGATCATAACATAGATACCCCTTCGCTCTTTTGTTAAAGAGTCCCTGCAGAACTTCCTAATCAACCCGCCATCCTTTTTCAGTTCAGAAAAACTCTCTTGCTACCCCCTGTTATCTAGGTTTAATAACGTTTAGGTCCTCGGTTCTCGCAGGTTAGTCCTCGATCTTGTTTTTAGTGTAGTTTAATCACCGTAAATCCGATTAGAGTGATTTTCGCGTTGTTGTGTTCGTAGAAATGCGTAGATTAGTTTTATATCCTTTTTGCTTCTGTTTTCATTGTATGGTGTACTGTTCTAATAGAAATACTTTTGTATGCATGTACTGGCTTGTGATGGATGTATGTGTGGTGATTGGAATGCGTGTATAGTTTGCGAGCAGTACGAGGCCGGCTTTGATCAAGAGTTTGAAGACCAAGATCAGCAGCAATATTTTGAGGAAGGCAAGTGTAACATGATTTATCCTTGATACCTATTCACCTATTAATCATGTTATTCATTCATGCATGTGTCTAATTTGTTAAACCTTAGGAATGACTAGTCTTGTTTATCCTATATTCCTTGTTACCTTGGGTTTATGCATATGGGTAGATATGTTAGTTGTCGCTATGCTTGCCAACCGCTAATGTTCGTTATGAAATAATAATCATGACTAATGATATACTTGGAACCTTATTAAAATGTGCTTTTTAGCAACTTGGTTTAGGGAGCTTGAGCATGTGTTTGCATTGCTCTAAGCGTCTCTTCTTAAGGTTCCGTTCTTAAAGCGGCCACCCAGGAAAACCGTACAACCACAGGAATCACATGGCTCTGGTCTTGACTAAGTAAACTGTACGGCTCTAGCTTGTCTAGTGGTTACCGAAAGGCGCAAGTGGGGCTGCCAGGTTTAAGTGTGGACCTCGGTCAGTTCTGGTTGGGGTTTGTGTGTGATGGATTTGTGTGATGTTTTGGCTGGAGCCTGGAGGGGTCCATGCGCCTGTCAGGAAACCGTAGCGGCCACTAGCTTGCTAGGGTGTCTTTTGAAAGGTCTCGTAGTGAAACCCTGTACTCATTTCACGTGGTGTGAAGGGAGTGCGTGCCCAAGGCAAGGGGGATCACGACCGGTGGTGAAAGTGTACAACCTCTGCAGAGTGTAAAACTGTTATAACAGCCGTGCTCACGGTCAAGAGCGGCCTGGATCCTTTTCGAGCGGTTCCTTGTTTTCTAAAGTAATGTTTAACGATGATGTTGGTTACTTATAATATCTCACATGTTTTTCTAATGTGGGTTACAACCGGGTTGTCATATAATTATAGTAATACAGGTTAATTCTAAAATCAATCAACTAAAAATGCTAACCGCAGTTTAAACCTTGCATAGCCTTTTGAGCCTCATTTAATCATGTTATGCTTGCTAAGTAAGATGGATTACTTACACTTGCTTCATATCAACAAAATCCCGGATGGGTACTCAGAGGAGCCGCCAGTGGATGCTTTTGTATTCCCCGAGGAGTTCCCAGACTTCTAGGCAGTGCATTCCCCCAGTCAGAGTCCCTGTGGAGATGTTCTGGAGTTAGACTACGTCAGGCTTCCGCTACTTTGATAAACTCGTTAATAAATGTAATGCCTGTGATGTAAGACTTGTTATGATTTATGTTATCGAGCACTGTTTTCCTTTCTTTGATATTCATTTCTGAGCTATATGTGTGTAAAGACTTCCTGGGTACACATATAGCAGCATTCGGATTTCCTTCGTAAATCCGGGTGTGACACCACCGTATCATATGGCTATCGCCATATGATACGGCGGTAAGAGAAGCTAACCGCCGGATGAAACGGCGGTTAGAGAAACCGCCAAATGAATTCGCGGTTTGAATTTAAAAATTTAAATTCGGTTTGTATGAGGAAGCAAACCGCCGAATGGTTTGGCGGTAGGTGTCGGCACGTGGGCCCGAGCACCCTAACCGCCAAATCATTTGGCGGTAGGGGGATCCCGCCCCTTGCCGCGCCGTCCGATCCGGCGGGAAGCCTCCCGCCGTCGGATCCACGGCGGCAGCCCCTTACCGCCGAATGATTCGGCGGTTAGGGTGCTGCCCTCTATATAAGCCGAAATCCAGTTGAAAAATTCATTCTAAATCAGAAAAAAGAAAAACTAGGGTTAGAGAGGAGGGTTAGGGAGAGAAAGAATCAGCGGCGAAGCCCTGCCGGTTCTGCGCTTCGGTTTCAGGTAAAATCCGATCTCGTACTTGTAACTTCAATTTGATAGATTTATGACTTTGTAGTTATTTTAGTATTTAGTTTACACAGTATGAAATCGTAGTATTATTTTTGAGTTACTGATATTAGACTTAGTTACTAAAATAACTATTAGAGACAATTACTGATATTAGATTTAGTGACATTAGTTTGAGTTACCTTATATTTAGTGACATTAGAGATACTTAGAGTCATTGCTTTTATTGATATTAGATCTTTATTAATATATCTTTTTATATTAGATGCACTGATATATTAGATGCACTGATATTAGACTTTATATTAGAGTTTAAATTAGAGTTTATATTAGAGTAATGACTTTATATTAGAGTTTATATTAGAGTACTGACTTATATTATAGTTTAAATTAGAGTTTACATTAGAGTAATGACTTTATATTAGTGTTTCAATTAGAGTAATGACTTTATATTATAGTTTAAATTAGAGTTTATATTAGAGTAATGACTTTATATTATAGTTTATATTAGAGTTTATATTAGAGTAATGACTTTATATTACAGTTTATGTTAGAATTTATATTAGAGTATTACAGTAGAGTTTTGTTGATATTAGATTCTATATACGAGTTTATATTATAGTTTATAGTAGAGTATTACGCGTAAGTCCTTTCATGAGTACAGAATCGTATTAATTCTTCTTATTGTCCTGGTTTGGTTTTAGGCATGTCTGAACCGTTATGGATTCAATTGTACTATGGATCAGGGGAAGTTAGACATGGTCCTGAAGGGGTAGACCTGTCAGAATTTAGTTGTACCACCAGAAAAGTAGCTAGAGCAGCAGAGAGAAATTGGTTTCCATAACAAAGTGGCTTTATCATTCATTTGGACTTGATGAGGCCCAGCATGACCTGTCAGTGATGGCACTGATGAACAGAAGTTCAACAACGTATTGGGAACTTGTTGCGCTTCAAGGAACCCAGAACTGGAGGTCATTTGTGAGACTTTGTACGCAGCATGGTATGCCGCTGGTGTTGCTTGTGCGAGCCTTCCACAAGGCTGGGTCCAGCAGTGAAGTGCACGAAGAAGTTGAAGATGCTGGAGGGGAAAACCTTCAAGATGCTACTGGGGAGGAAGGTGAAGAAGTGGAAGAAGGGGCAGCCGGACAAGATTATTACGCACCCCCTGAACCATCGGGGGAGCTTGATGAAGCAGAAAATTTTTCTGAGATGGTTTTGGAGGCAGAGAGGGAGGGCACAGAGCATGAGCAGTACTTTGAGGAGGACTGGTCGGATGATGACGACGGCGAGGAGGTGCAGGTGCCAAGAAACTGGGACAACTATGACTTCTCAAAGTTTACGATAAATGAAGGCCAACAAGTCCCCTGAGAGTACAGGTGCAACGAGGTTTGCCTCGGTTCGTGCTACAAGACTGCAGAAGAAATAAAGGATGCAATAAAACAGTGGTCCACTTTGTGTTTGCAAAGAGAGTTCGGGGTTGTTAGGAGTAGCAAACAAGTCTATGACATATGCTGCGTCACAGAAGGGTGTCCTTTTCGGGTTCACGCATTCAGTGGGAAGTGGAATACTTACTGGGCGGTGATCAGAATCGAGGATCACACATGTGTGCTTGAGCAGTTGGACACAGACCACCGGAACCTCACATCCGGTTTTGTGGCTAACTTCATGTATGCACAGATCATTGATAATCCAAGCTACGAGCCCAAGTCTATAATATGTGCCATCGAGGAGAAATTCAAGTACAAAATTAGTTATGGCAAGGCATATAGAGCGAGACAAAAGGTATTCGAGATGAAGTGGGGGACTTATGAAGCATCATATGACAACCTTCCTGCTTTGCTCCACGCCATATGCCAGCGAAATGAAGAGAGTTTCTATGACCTTAAGACTTTCCCCTCTGTCTTAAGGCCAGGGAAGCAAGTGCTGCAGCGGGCATTCCTGGCATTGGGGCCGTGCATTAAGGCTTTCCGACACTGTAGGCCAGTCATATGCATTGACGGGACCTTCCTGACAGGAAGGTACAAAGGCACAATCCTCACCGCAGTTGCCGGCGACGGTGACAATCAATTAGTGCCCTTGGCCTTGGCTTTTGTGGAGAAAGAGAGCGGAGACAGCTGGTATTGCTTTCTGGAGAGGCTGAAGAGTATGGTTGTGGGGGATGTGCCAAACGTGTGTGTCATACACGATAGGCACAAAGGTATTCTGCAGGCAATTGAAGAAATGAAGAATGGCAGCACCGAGCGGCAGACATTACCACGATGGCCCGACGTCGTGAGCAGGTGGTGCATCCGTCACATGGGGGCAAATTTCTATAGCCAGTTCAAGAACAAGGCACTGATGAAGCTGTTCAAGCGCTTATGTAGCCAGAATCAAGAGAGGAAGTTCGACCAAATCTGAAAGAAACTAGATGACATTACGAAGAAATAATCAGAAGAGCTCGCAAAGAAACCCGTGACAAATGAAGCAGACGAGCCCAAGTCTCTTGAGGATGTGGGGTTGGACACTAGCCAGACTAGAAGGAGAAGGGGTCGTGCAGTTAAGACTTTCAGCCAGTGGATTGAGAATGAGACAAAAAAAATGGGCATTGATCTATGATGAAGGAGGTGCTCGGCATTGTATAAAGACTACAAACTATGCCGAGGTTTACAATTGGGTGCTTCGTGGAGCTAGGGGCCTCCCCCTAGTGGGAATCATTGAGTTCTTCGTGTACCGCACAATCAAATATTTCCATGACCGGTATGGAAAGGCTGCGGCTGCCATGGAAAGCAACCAATTGATGTACGGCTACAAGATGACCGAGTATATGGACGAGAAGCAGAAGAAGGCTCTATTGCACCGTGCGTATCCGCAGGGTTCAGCTGAACGGCGGTTCGAGGTTCTTTGCAAGGACAAAGGGAGGACGGTGGCTGGACGGGAAAGGGTCAGACAAGAGTGTGTTCTCCGGAACGATAGTTGCATTTGCTCGTGCCAGAAGTCTCAGCTGCTGCACAAGCCTTGCTCCCATGTGATTGCTGCCTGCTATGAAGCTGGGGGACTGCAGCCCCGTATGTACGTCTCTCCCTACTTCTTCAAACAAACCATTATGGCTACCTGGAGTTCTGAGGTGTATGGCTATGGGATATTTGGCTCCTTCACCAACAACCCGGGAAAATATGCAACATATATCCCCGATCTAGATCCAGAAATGAAGCAAGGCCGTGGGCGACGAAAGAAGAAGCGCATTAGG
>CM014272.1:86669358-86722556 GCA_004135705.1 Alloteropsis semialata | reverse complement strand
CATCCCTGTCATCCAACCGTTCTTTTTGAAAAATCGTAAAAAAAAATCAACAATACTCTCAGTTACAGAGCCCAGATTCCTGAAACAACAAAGAAGTTACAGCCCAGATGCTCAGTTGCCTTTTTCTCAAAAAAAAAAAAGATGCTCAGTTGCCTGGCCTAAACACGCGCTGCAATTTTCGGTTCTCCTTGTGTCCGGTTTGAATGTCGCAACAGTAGCGCAACTAGCGCGACAATCATCACGATCCATGGTATGAAGGTGATCGGCAGATAGCTTTACCTGCGAGACTTAATTTCTTGATCTACTGCATCACGCAGAATTGCAGATTATGACGCCTCTGTGGCGCAGTGCCGTAGTGCCCCTGCCCTTTTAATCGTTTGTCTGAAAATAAAAAGCATTTCTACTTTGAGCTCCATATTTCTAGACACATGGTGGATTGAATGGATCGAAAAAGCCCTTTCAATCCATGTCCCCCACTTGCATTGTGCGTAGGCGTAGATCTCAGTAGCTAGCTTCCCACAATCCTGGCGCGTGGAAGCCAGCATTATGATATCCTCGTGTGCTGGCGATCAAAATTGGCAAGGAATAAGTTCTGCAGGGAAACCGGTGGAACCGAAATTATGGACCGGTGGAACCGGTATTATTAATTGGACTTTCCTTGCGGGGCAAGACCTCCCCACCCTATAAATATAAAGGGTTGCGGCCGATTGAGGATCATCCAATCGATCAAACACAATTTATCTTTTATTTGTCTTTACTTTTTGTCTCTACTTTATGTTTCTCAAACCCTAGCTCTTTCAAACCCTAATTGCTGTTCTTCCTTCGTCTCCACGACGATTGAGGACGTTCTAGGTGGCCTCCCGATCCTAGAACAACCTAAGGTGCGCACACCCTGACGTGGTCCCTCCCGGGTGAGCGTTCGTTGGTCTTCGCAGGAAACCCTAGCAAACCGGTTTCACCGGTTTCCTAAATCGGTTTTATCGGTTTCTGCGCAGCCAGGTCTGCGTTCTGCGATTCCGCGCGTGTGAGTGTTTGGCGCGGCGCGTTTTAGCGTCAACACACTTTTTGGCGACTCCGCTGGGGAAAAAGAAAAAAGGATCTACTATCATGTCGAATCTACCTAAGCCAGGCGAAGTTGATCCTGACAATATTCAGAGGCCGACTGCTAATGAGCTATCGGCTGAGGATCGTCATCTATTTGAGCAACTCCTGCTGCAAGAAAAGGAGGAGATGGAACGAGCCAAGAAGAAGCTTGAAGACAAGGCGCAATGGTTCCTCTCACACTTCTCCAAGGATCGAAAGGGTGCTATCTCCAAGGACAAGGAGGTGGTTGTTCTTTCAGAAGGAGAAGAAGAAAAAGATGAGGTAACACCCACTGTAAGTGCTGCATCCGCGCCTGTTACCCTTGATCAAATTAATGGCTTATTACTTTCTGGTCAAAAAAATCTTCTTACGATTGTTCAAGGCATGATTGATAAATCCGTAGGAAAACAACCTTCGACCGTAAATAGTAATGCTATTAATTCTGATGTAGTGGGTATTTCACAGCATGCAATTGTACCTCAAAATTCATCGGCAGCAGTACCACCCAAAGATCCACAATATGGGATGCCGTTGAATCATTTAACAGGACAGAATTCTCAGGGACAATTTGGCCAGGCAATTCCGGTGAAACCGGTTTCTGTAACCGGTCCTACCGGTTTTAACGCCATTACATAGTACGGCCAAAATCCGGTCCAACCGGTTGTAAGAACCGGTCCTACCGGTTCTAATCCTGCTATTTCATATCAGACAACACCAGAGCTCATAACTAGTATGCCAATTGTTCAGGCTAATTCTGGCCGAATTAATGGTGTTTCTGGTCATGTACCTACATGTACTCCAATGACATATACTACAAATCCTATGTCTTCCCAAAGTTCGAGTTATTTGCAACAATCATTACATGCATCAATGAACCAAATGTTACAACATGTGCCAAATAACAATGATCAGCAAAGCTCAAATGATCTTTATATTCAGAGTCTGATGGAAGAATATAAAAAAGATTTGGCTATTATGATTAAGGATACTTTTGGCGTAGAGGTTAAGGATAAAACTTTAGTATCTCAGAAACCTTATCCTGCAGTTTTTGATACTATGCCTTATCCTCAAGGTTTTAAAGTGCCAGAATTTATCAAATTTACTGGGGAAGACAATAGGACTATATGGGAGCATATTAGCCAGTTTAATGCACAAATGGGTATTTATGGTAGCATTGATCATTTGAAAATTAGATTATTCCCTTTGTCATTGTCTGGTGTTGCTTTCTCATAGTTTTCGGCATTATCTCCTAATTCTATTTATACATGGTCTCAATTAGAACATAAATTCCATGAACACTTTTATAGTGGTGATAATGAATTGAGGCTATCTCACTTAACATCGGTTATGCAAAAGAATGATGAATCTGTTGCTGATTATATTAGAAGATTTAGAGATACAAAAACCGATGTTATAGTTTGAATATTTCTAAAAAAGATCTTGCCGAATTAGCTTTTAAAGGTTTGAAATCTCATATCAAAGATAAATTAGAAGGCTATGAGTTTCTTACCATTAACCAAGTATTACAAAAAGCTTTGGCTCAAGAAAGCCGAAGTAAAGATGCTAGGCCAAAATCTGATCGTCCTAACATGCATATGTTAAACTATGATTCATTGGACGATGAGAATGGAGAAGTATGTGCTGCTGAATTTACATGGCCAAGCAAGTCTCAATCATATAGTTGCCCTTCACTTAAGCCGATCCACAAAAATCGGCAAGAAGAAGTGAAATTTACTTTTGATGTGTCCAAATGTGATAGGATATTTGATGAATTGCATAAAAACGGATACATCAGATGTGCATTTACTTTACCACCGCTTGATGAGTTGAAGCGACGTGCATATTGTAAATTTCATAATTCTTTTCACATGCAACTAATGATTGTAATGTATTTCGTAGGCGAATTCAATCGGCCCTTAATGAAGGCCATTTGACTTTGCATGAAATGAAAGTTGATTCTGATCCTTTTCCTAAGAATTTCTCTGTCAATACCATTGAATTACAGAATCCTAAAGTGTTGATCCGGCCAAATCAAGCCGATACAACAAAAGGAAAAAATATAATCATTGGTGAAGCACGACCAGAACAGAAAAGGAGCAAGAAGGTGTGGCTGAAAAAAGACCCTCAAGTTGCAAAAAAGAATTTGACACTCGGGGGGCAAAATAAGAGCAAAGATGTTGGTTCTGTTAAAACCGGTGGAACCGGTTCCTCAAACCGGTATAACCGGTTTACACCTGAAGATTCTGGCGGTTCAAAGAAGAAAGCAAGGCCGACCTTCGAAGAGCTTTTGGAAAAGTATAAGAAGAAGGGAGCTGTCCAGAAGCAAATAAGTCGATCACATAACACTGGAGATGCAAATTCAACACCAAGACATCAAGGTAGACAAAAATTTCACCAACACCAAGGTAATTATGCTGCTGCACCATATTATTTTGGTGGATCATATATGCCGTTGTCTTGGTCATATCCTTGTTATTATGCTCCTAGTGACTATGGTAGTATGTACATGCCGCCACATATTATTTCTTATCCAAATTATGGTGTCTTGCAGCAACCGATTGCTTACAATGGTAATCCGGTTAAAAATGATGCATGTACTAATCCTAAACAGTGTGAGAACTGCAGCAAATCAGATTCTAAGTATATACAGCCGAGGTGGTGTCCCTCAGGCTTAACTCGCACTCAAAAGAGAAAATTACAAAGAATACGCAGGCAATCAATAGAGCCAGAAGTTGAACAAAAATCAGCGGCATCTACAAGGATGGTGTGGAGACCAAAACAAATTGCTTCAACTTCAACATAGGTGAGACGCATGACATGGCCGATGCTTTATATGTTTAACATCATCTAGAGAATAATTTTGATCTTAGAAGTGTTTTCTAGTACACAAGTTTACTAGAAAACAGGGGGACATATCCATGCCAAATTTGTGGTGACGTCGGGTCATCGACGACTCGACGATTGTGGTGCGTGCATCGCCGGCGAGTCACACCTTGCACTCGACGACTGCTTCAATGTAGTCAGCTTGTGTGTGAACGCAATTGGACAAAGTATTAGCCCTTGGATTTTGTTGCAGACTTTTTGATCCACTGCTGCTTGTCCTTCCTAGTTCCAAATCAATAGGTCCCATTCCAAATTAAGTGATTTTTTTACAAAACTTCAAACGCACCATTAGCTATTAAAAACGATTGTGTTGTTAATAAATGCATATGGGTTACAGAAAAATAACATCAATTAAGTATTTGGCTGGCTCCATGTTTAATTGATTCACATGTCCAATACATATTCTCCCTCTTCACCGTCTTTATGTTCTTATAGTAGTTGGTACTACAGCAGATTACCAAACATCTCAGACGAATAGGGTATCAGGATGTGGGTTACATGGAGGTGTGCTTTGCTTATTATAAAAAGAAAAAATGTAATGAAGATGTGATTGGCAATTTATTGAAGCATCTCTAATCACCAAAAGTATAGTTTTTCAGTATGGGGAAGAGAGACGAGTAATTCGGTGGAGATACTATATACTCTCTTCGTTTTTATTTACATATCATATTATATTTGTTCTAAGTAAAATGTGGCCAACTTTGACCAAGTTTACTATACAAAAATATAGAAAGAACTATACTACTTACCATATGCACTATCAAAATATATTTAATGGATTCAATGCCATTTTGGAAGAGAGTGAGCATGCATATTGATTTCATCCACGCGTAAAAAAGGGTCAAATTGGACTAACCACTAGTCCACTACTGCTCAGTGCTGGAGAAGACTAAGCTAAGACTTATCTCGTCACTTCGGCGCACCGTACATCACGCACGGCAGCGGCAAGACTAGGCCGAGTGAAAACTACTTGGTGCTCCAGGCCTCCATGAAGCAACTCGGTGACCACGCACAGTCCATGATCTCTTCGACTCTTCTCCCAACATCAGCAACACACGAGACGACATGCCTGCAATGCTCTTGCCATCGCTTCTTCTCCACGCTGTGGCCTTCTTGCTACAGCTATCGATTGTCAGCACCACGTCCCATACACCAGAACCCGAGCAACAAGCAGGCTGCTCGCCCAAGGCATGCGGCGACCTGAACATCTCCTACCCGTTCTGGCTGGAGGAGCCCGGCCGGCCGCCGTGCGGGTCGCCGGCGTTCCAGCTCAGGTGCAACACCAGCGGCGCGTTCCTGAGCCACTCCATGTTCCAGGCGTACCGGGTGGTCAGCATCTTCACCCAGAACAACTCCGTCCACGTGGTGGACGAGAACCTCCCTCTCGCCGCCGGCTGCCCGGCGCCGTGCTTCAACATCTCGCTCACGATGATGGGGCTGGGCGCGTTCGCCGTCAGCAAAACCAACAGTGAATTGCGGTTCCTCTCCCGGTGTAACGAGCCTGTGCCGGAGGTTCTGCCTGGGTTTCGGCGCCTGCGCTGCGACAACGAATCGTTCGTCGGGTTTGGAGGGCGGTTCGGAAGCGACAGCGTCCACAGGGCTGTCAGGGCAATACCACCGGGTTGCCTCGTCTCCGTCGTGCCTACTCTTCCGGCTCCGGCTCCGGCTGGGCACAGGGATGACTACGTCGCGAGCATGAGGAGAGGATTTCTCCTGGAGTGGACGGTGGCCTCAGGGGATTGCTCCAGATGCATTGCCACCGGCGGGGAATGCATGTACCCTGACAACGGCCTGGGTTTCTCATGCAACTGCCCCGACGGCATCCACTACCCAATGAACTGCAGTGCCGGTGAGTACATATGTACATGTAGTTTGGACCTTTACACTGTAGGTCAGTTAACGTATGTTTGGGTGATTATTTCTAGGAACTAGGAAGAATCAAATGGCTCTATAACTTGAACTCAAACCCTATATATTTCAACGAAAGTAGAGGAAACTCTTATATAAAACTCGACCTGCGGGAGGTAATAAGACAGCCTCTGGCATTTTGCTAAGAAAAAGATCTTCTCACATAGGTCGAGAAAACCCTCGTACACCTGCCCCACCCTTACATAGGGGCACCGTAGCCCGTGTGAGAACGACCAACGACCTGGGCTGTGTCTTAGACATGTGCTTTGGCCGTGGGACAGACGGCCTCTGGCATTTTGCTAAAAAAAAGATCTTCTCACGTAGGTCGAGAAAACCACCCGAACACCAGCCCCACCCTTACACAGGGGCACCGTAGCCCGTGTGAGAACGACCAACGACCTGGGCCGGGTCTTAGACATGTGCTTTGGCCGTGGGACAGACGGGGGGATTTTTTTAATCCCAGCCTGAAATTCGCTCCCATGGGGAGTCGAACCCAAGACCTGAGGAGTGCTACTAGAGTCACCTAACCAACTCAGCTAGAGACCCGTTTGTAGAGGAAACTTTTATATAAATACCATTCTTGCTAAACTCGAGCAATTTTATAGAGAGGCATTGCCAAGGCCTATATCAGAATACATGGCTCTGCTTGATATGCAGAGCGAAAAGAGACCAGCTACTGTAATGAGCTTACAACTGACGAGCTAATGCATCCCCAAACACAGTTTATGCAATCTGTTTGTAGTGATTATTTATGCAGTCCCTTTATTATGAATAAAAAGTCACCTAGCTCCTCGTAGGGGTGATCTCCTTTCTAGTAATATAAGTCCATCAGTCACTGCATATTGTCAACACCATTGTCCATGACAATCAGTGGTATATGCAGTTCAGTAAAAGTTAACCATTAACATAGTACTTTTTGCCTACCATCTGAACTAATGGTTTCTGTGACTATGACTGTATCAAGATTAAATTGAAGCAACACGCCTCCATCCAAATTACAGAAAGTAGGATGCCTCACCTTCCCTTCACCGTCTAGAGATGCATCTCCCTTCCCCTCTTGTATAGTTGGTCTGCAAAAAATGGAGCTTCAAATATTATACATATCCTTGTAACCGTAGATATAGTACAATAAATATTGCCTTTTCCTAATTAATATTATGTGCTTTCCCAGGTAGCAGGAAGACCAGCAGAAAGATAATACTGATAGGTAACTAATTATGTCTAGCCATCTTTTCATATGCAACCATCTATTTCAATTGTGACAAATATAGTTATTCCATACATTACAATAGATTTTAGAATTCAGTTCCCGCAAGATCATAGAAGCACCACTTTAAAACTAATGTTTAAAACGAGAACAACTAATCCTTATGGGTTCGAATACAATACTGATTTATTTGGAGCAAGATTTGATAGTTTTATCTTGGTTATACTACTTTTGAGACCTTGTATATTAAAAAAAACAAGACAAACACTAACTACCAATGTTTACAGAGAGCTACATGTCCATAATATAACTTCCTTTTTATTTCACATCCTTTAATCTCAGTGTTGATGGCAGTAGCTGCAACCTTGCTCCTTCCATCTATTTATGTGCTTATATGGCATAGAAAGGGGCAAAAACTATGTTGTCACTTTTTCAAAAAGACTATCAGCAACAATGAAAGGAACATTGAGGCACTCATATCATCTCATGGATCACTAGCTCCAAAAAGGTATAAGTACTAAGAAGCAACAAAGATAACATCTTCGATGAATAATAAGCTTGGAGAAGGTGGTTATGGTGTGGTTTTCAAAGGAAGGCTGCATGATGGTCGTCTAGTTGCTGTGAAATTCTTGCATGACTCCAAAGCAAAAGGGGAGGAATTTGTGAACGAGGTTATGAGCATTGGCAAGACCTCACATGTTAATATTGTTAACTTATATGGGTTTTGTTTGGAGGGGTCAAAACGAGCTCTTATATACGAGTATATGCCCAATGGTTCTTTAGATAAGTACATCTACTCAAAGAATCCCAAACAAATTTTAGGATGGGAAAGGCTCTACACAATAGCAGTTGGGATTGCTCGTGGATTAGAATATTTACACCACAGTTGTAATACACGCATTGTCCATTTCGACATCAAACCTCAAAATGTCCTCCTTGATCACAACTTTTGCCCCAAGATTGCTGATTTTGGTTTAGCTAAATTGTGTGGTACCAAGGATAGCAAGCTTTCAGTGACTGGTGCTAGAGGAACAATTGGATTCATAGTTCCTGAAGTGCACTCACGAACATTTGGAGTGGCTTCAACAAAATCTGATGTGTATAGTTATGGAATGTTGTTGCTAGAGATGGTTGGAGGCAGGAAGAACGTGAAATCAGTTGTTGAAAAGTCAAGTCAAACTTATTTTCCAGATTGGATTTATGATCACTATGCTCAAGCTGATGGATTGCAAGCTTGTGAAGTTACACAGGAAGTTGAGGAAATAGCGAAAAAATTGAGTTTGATTGGCTTGTGGTGCGTACAAAAATTACCTATGCATCGCCCTACAATAAGTAAAGTTTTAGAAATGTTTGAAAGAGGCTTAGACGAATTGGAGATGCCATCAAAGCAAAACTTCAGTCAAATATTGTAAGATGTTTTCTCTATCCCATTTCTGTACCTGTCCAATGCTATTTTCATAAAGCTGATGCACACAACTAATTAATTTGCTTTTTTTTCAGTGAAGATCCAGCTTACAACTTGGATGTTGAAAGCACATGTTCCTGCAGTCCAACGAAAACACAATCTTGTAGTGACAACTGACATGCTAGTACAAAGTTCACGAAGATAAGCCATGCGACTTCAAAACTCCCACAATGGTTACCCACTCCATGAGTAATGGCCACTTATTCTAGATGTAATAACATCATTAGGCATTTTATCGAAACTGAAAAATGTCCCCACAATGACATTGTGTACATACCTATTGTTTATAGCCATGGGGGTTCAAATCTGAAGGTATTGTGATGGTTATTACTATCAAAATAAAAGGCCACAAGCCCACTACATTATCTTGCACACTAACCAAGTGAGAGGAAAAATATTCCTCAAGATGCTGCAGTTTCTGATGATGAACCTTATAGTAGGCGAGCACCATCAAGTCAGAATGTCAGATACAAGAGTGATGACTTGTTTGAATATAAGGATAAATCTGAACGTGTTCATGCCTTGGTTATTTCAGTTAGGTTTCAGATACCAGTGTTGCACTATTTCTGTAGTCTTATCAGAAAAAGCTCACCAAGAAAACTAATTTATCTTAGAATGCATGGTCAATCGTTGCAAAATCAATATTGTATTCAAGATACGTGAAATATGAATATATTGATACAACTTTAAGACACTAAACATGCATATAATCTAACTAAATGTTGATAAAAAGTTGCAAAGTTTTGACCTTTCCAAATTCTAAATACACCGAAGCAAAGAAAAGGAGTGAGTATTTGCTTGTCCGGTTCCTCGTCCCAAGGCATAGGGCGGCTGGTGACAGAGACCCAGCGGTTCACACCATGTTTGTACTAGATGCTTCTGATTCTAATACTTCTCTCACATTCCAGATTTCATGGAAGTATAGATTAGCAGTAGGTACCTTAAACCAGAAACAACCGCAGTTGCTGACTTGAAGACCAGTAGCAATTTGCAAACCACTTTAGCTTTTCTCCACTCCTCAAGTGAGGGAGAGTGCACATAACTATGGTCCTTGCGTGCTAACTCACGAAAAGCCTCCTTAAATAGCAAAGCTGATTCTAACATATCACAAGTTGAGTTCCAACGTGTTGGCACATCGAGTGAAGGCCGACTCCCACAATCTATGGCTTTCTCAGCTATTATCTCTTCAAAATTTTCCTTTCTAGATTGGGAGCCTTGTATATACTTCACACTCTCTCTTATATCATGGATGACACGCTCAATTACTTGTAGGCCAGCTTTGACAATAAGGTTAAGCACATGAGCTGCACATCTTCAAATATTATGCACCAGCAACAAAACAATATAGTGGGTTTGATTTGTAATTACGAGGATCATCTGTTTCTCTTATTTGTGCTTCCAAAGTAGGTGATGGTGGTAAAGTGGGGGACGATGGCCTCTCTACTGCCGGAGAGCTTTGCTCGCTGTGTGCCGGCAACCTTGGCCCAATCACCACAGGAGATACTGCCACAACCAGCCTCATCATTGGAGACCCTGTAACTGCAGGGGACCCTGTCACTGCAGGAGACCTTGACACCACCGGAGACCTTGGTTTCTTCCCCGCCATTGGAGGTCTGAACCTCTTAGCAGCTGATTGTTTTTGTTTACTCGTCTCTGCAGGCCTCTTCAATGGACAACTGACTGCCATTGGAGACTTTACCCGCTTTGCATCTAGGTGCCTTTTCTAATTCGACACTGGAGCATCTGAGGTGCCCCCAACTTCTTGTGTCTGAGGTTGTGATGGAGCTATTTCTATTGTGTCTGAGGGTGGAGAGCGCCGGTGTCGCGGCAGCAGGGGCAGCATCAGGAGGTGGGAGCAGGGGGCAGCGGCGAGAGAAGGAGAGCCTGCAGGCGCCAGTGTGACCTTACGGGAGGAGGAGCGGCGGCAGAGCCCCCACCACCGATGGCCGATGCGGAGGTCGCGAAGCTGCTGCGTGCCGGCCTCACAGGCTTAGCAGATACAAACGGGCAGTGGCAGGTTCTCTGCTCAAGCCCATGAGGTTTCGCAGGCCTGCCCACTTGAGCCTGCTAGGAAAATGCAGGTTTCGGCAGAGGCCCGATAAGAAATTATTGCAGGACGGGCCTAGCAGATAGGCAGGCTGGCCTGCGCCCGCTTGCATCCTTAGAGGAGGAGATTGTCCTATGAATTTCTAACGAGAATCTCCTATGAGTTTTTAATGGAAATATCACCAGCTGCATGTTGGGGATTTGGCCCGCCGACAAACGCCTTCTACTTGTTTTGCTTCATCTCATGCATGAGGGCGACAATGAACCAAGGAAATTGAGCCAGATTAGCTTCATTTGCTTTACATATCTCTACTTTGGCTTCGGTGATCACACCTCGCCGTATACAAAAGCCAATCGGCTTCGGTGATCACATCTCGCCGTATACAAAAGCCAATCGGCTTCGGTGATCACATCTCGCCGTATACAAAAGCCAATTGGCTTCGGTTATCGTGCAGCAGAATGCCGAAATGGTGTTATCAGAATCAAGTTAGAAGCCAATTTGATGAAGTATTGATACTGTTGAATGCCAAGAGCTATGAATGAGTTAATGCCAAGCTTCGGTTCGCTCTATACTGCAGGTCTTTGGAGGAGTCATCGGCTTTCTAGGCGATGGGAAACGGCTTAGGGTCATCTCGACTCAGAGGAAGCCAAATCCAGGAGCTACAAAGCCCTTGGAAGCAAGCGAAGCCGACATGGACCGAGTCAAAGGAGACCAAGTCCAAGCCAAGTCAAACACGGAATCACAAGTCTACGCATTCACATTGGGAAGAGTAAATGTACCAAAATGTCCATAGGTTATTTGTATTGTGTAATCTAGAGGATGATGCCTGATCTCAGGGGCAAAATGGGAATGTAAAGACCCTTGGTCTCCCTATAAAAGGGGACCCCTCCCCTTCATGTAAAGGTTGTTGATTCCAGGATACTGTAGATAAGTAATTTATTGTTGCTTGTCTCTGTTGTCCCGTTTCAGCTGTTGTTTGGGACCATTGGCTTCGGCTACTATCCCAACAACTGGCGCCCACCGTTTGTGCAGTGCACGAACAAAACCCACGATAACCACCATGCCACCAAAAAAGCCAACCAAACCAACCAAACCAACCACCACCGTGTCAAATGCAACCCTCAGCATCGAAGCTGCCCCCCGACCCGCAATTCCACCAACAAACCCACCACCAATAACCGAAGCCGTTCTCGACGATCAAGAGACCGATGAAGAAACCCTTACCACCGAGGAGAGAATGCACCGACTCGAAGAAAGGCTTCATCTTCGACGCCTTGAGCAGCAGAGAGAGCTGGATGCGGCACAGCTCGAACTAGAGCAACAAATGCAAGAAGAGGAAGAGGAGCAGCAGTGAAAGTGCATCTAGGCTCCCTTGTGGGTTTTGGTGAATTGAATGACAAAACGATTAAAGAACTAACGTGTTTGTCAAAGATAATTTGCAGGGATTAAAATTGTATAATTGATGATTCACTATTGGTCATTGGTTGAATTCAATGTGAATGGCTCATGTTGACATAAATAAATTAAGTGGTTGTTCCCATTATATATGAATATGAAAGATGGCAAGCTATGGTGCAATAAAGAAAGAGACATAATGGCATATGTGATATATTGGTCTCTTAATTGATGAAAGCTTGTTTATATTGATATGGTATATCTTAGATCATGTTAGATTAAAATGTTGCATAAAGCAAGTTTGGTTGAATGGACAAGAGACATGGTGATATGATTTATTCTTGGTCTATATTTGAAGAATGACTTGCAAACAAGACAAGATGACTTTGATAGAAACGAAGGATCAAAGTGAAGTGAATATATTGCATATCAAGAATTGGTTTTTATTGTTGATACAAACTAGTGTGAAGCTATATATGATGCAAGGATGAAGAGGTGAAATTCGGGATAGTGTTTCTAGGTACTAAGCAATGTGTGATCAAGTTGCGGACTTGAGTCATGTATCTTTGCTAGGGTGACGAAACTTTCTTTGGATTTCAACTTGATGAATCTTGGTCACATGTGGTGTTCATATTGGCAAGTATCAATCTTTCTAGAAGTAAGTTGTGAAAAGGTGAATTGAACTAGAAGTGGATTTCATTCAAAGACAATGGTTCAAGTCACTAGCTCAAGGTTGAAGTGCTCAATTCAAAGAAGACAAGTTGGATGCAACTCTCAAGCGGATATATTGAAGAAGCATGGCATGGTTCAAAGTGATGAAGCTCAAGTGTATCAATAGTATTTATATTTGATCTTGAGTATAGGTATGCCGTACTATCAAGAGGGATGCATCACATGTAGTCTTGAAATTGTCTAAGTGCTCAAGAAACCCATGTGAGTTGTTGAGAGACACAAAACCCTCACGTACACACTTATAGGTTTTGCCAGGGCAAAACCGGTGGCACCGGTTTCGGGAAACCGGTGGCACCGGTTTTGTGTCAGAATTCTCCAACGGCTAGTTGGTTTGAATTCCGGTGGCACCGGTTTTAGGAACCGGTGGCACCGGTTTTCACTGAGTCTGTAACGGCTAGTTTTTGGGGAGTGGAGTATTTATACCCCACGACCTCCCCATTGCTTTGCTGCTGTTCCTGAGGTTGCTATAGTGCTTCCCTGCTCTTCCTTGCCAAGCCAAAGCCATATTTGCTCTCCCCAACCCCTTTTTGTGAGGTAGCTTGCAATTGTGATATACTTTGTGTTGGGTAGTAGAGAGAGCAGCCATTGTGTGAAGTTTGAGAGCACCAAAAGCACCTTGAGCACTGTTGGACTTCAACAAGCTTGTGTGATTCATTTGTTACTCTTGGAGCTCCGCTCCTAGACGGCTAGGTGTTGCCCGTGAGCTACCAAGGTGTGGTGAGCTGCGGGAAGTTTGTGCAGGTCGTGTTTCGCCTCCGAAAGGGAAGAAGCAAACTAGTGGAAGGAGGAAATAGCTTGACCTAGTGTGGTCGTATGAGCTTCCTCAACGGAGAGTAGGATTCGCCGTGCCGTGGTGGCTGCTTAGTGCAAGCGGTGAATCCGAACTTCAGGAAACAAATCTTGTGTCTCCCCGCTGGTTTGAGCCTCTTTGGGTTTATATTGCAAATTGGAGAAATTGCTCGATATCGTTGTATTTGTGTTTTTGAGTGCAGGGACTTGGAGATACACATTAGAAAGACATTTCAATCATCATCTCCAAGTTTGGTTTGATTCCGAGCTCCCTAACATATTCTATCTAATTTGGGGTTCACTGCCCGGGCAAAACCGGTGGAACCGGTTTTGCAAAACCGATGGTACCGGTTTTGGTGGCCGTGCTCTATATCCGCTGCGTTAGGCGTGCTATTCTTTTATTTGGAGATTCTAAAGATCCTTTTAGAAGTTTATTTACTGAACTTCTAAAAGTGGTATTTAGAATACCCAATTGTCACTAATAAATTTGTTTTAAGTGGCAATATTTTTAGGTCTCGCCTATTCACCCCCCTCTAGGCGACATCAAGGTCCTTTCAATTGGTATCAGAGCTTGGCTTCACATCTAATCTTAACCGCCGTGAAGAAAAGATGTCGTTTAAGGTAAACTTTGAGCCTCTCAAAGGTGACGGCTCAAACTATGCTTCGTGGGTTAGTAATGTTCGTAATGCTCTTAGAAAAGTAGATCCTGTTGTTGAACATATTTTAGTTGCAAGCATTCTACCTCCTAAGTGAGATACAAACAATATTGATCGATCAAATATCACTCAAGAGGAGTTAGCTTGCGTGCAACTCAATACTTGTGTTACTAACTTCTTGCAAAGGTCTGTGTGTAAAGGTATATGGTATGCCATCTCTATCGATGAAGAAATCCGAAGAGATGCATATCGCATTTGGACTCTCATCACGAGTACATTTGAAGATATAGAAAGTGATGATGAAGAGCAAGACGACATGGAGTCACTAGAGGAGTGCTCAACATCACCTATATGCTATGAGCCTCAAGTAGCATCATCCAATGAGCAAGAGGACCGTGAGACTACACTCACTGGTTCTGCTCAGGCAGAACCGGTGGAACCGGTTTCTAAAACCGGTGAAACCGGTTTTGGCCAGGAGCTGGCTGATGAGTTTTCATCGAGCGAAAATTCAGCGACTCATCAGCACAGTGAGGTATTTGTTGCTCCCTTTCATTCCTCTTTGAGTATTGACATTCTTTATTGTCATATGGCTGAAAGCAAAGAGGTCAAGGAGTCAAATGAATCCTTGAAAATTTCATTGGAGGAAGAAAATCAAAGGCTCAAGGATCAACTTGAGAAGCTCTCTAGTAAGTATGTGAACTTGCAGGTCACTCATAAGGAACTAGAGTGCTCCTATGAGAAGCTTGTAGATTCACACACTTTTCTTGAAATGAATTATGAGGTTATGCTTACTACTATGAAATCATTAGAACCTCAAATTCTTAAGCGTAAATGTTCTCTAGACAAAATTCATATACCTTGTGTTAACCCTTGCGACTCGCAAGCAAAAACTTCATGGTATGATCAAGTTCTTGTAGAGTCACGTCATGAACTCATTGCACAAGATAATGATAATCTGAGGCTAGAAGATGAGAAGCTTAAGATGGATTTGTCAAAGCAATCAAAAAGGAAGAGAAGGTGTTATGGATGCCGCGAGAAAGGGCACGAAATTGAAGCTTGTGTCAACAGGTCAAGGTGCCCTCAGGTAAAACCGGTGGAACCGGTTTACCCAAACCGGTGGTACCGGTTTCCACTGAGAAACCACAAGTCAAGCAAAACAACCATGGTCTGAAGGCACAAGCAAACATCAAAGAGAAGAAATGTTCTGCAAGAAAGAAAAATAAAGGTAGCAACATCAAGCACAAGACTTGCTACACATGTCGTGAGAAGGGACATTTTGGTAAGGATTGTCCAAATGGTAAAAATCCTAATCTTGAACGTGTCAATAATAAGTTCATTAAGATTAGGAGAAACTCATATGACTCCTGTGCTACTAATGTGATTGGTTCACCTAGGACAAGCACAAAGGCCATGTGGGTTCCTAAATCCTTGCTTGCTAACCTTGTAGGACCCAACACACGTTGGGTACCAAAATGTGCCTAAAAGAGACTTGTAGGTACTTGGAGCAGCATTGGAAGCTTGGTTCACTTGAGAAGAATTCCATCTTACATCATTTACATCTCAAGAGAAATTTCATGTCATAAATGAACCAAGTGAGATCAATGGAAGAATATGTTATCCAATGCTTCTCCCATGACGAGTACCTCTCTAAGTTGTCCACTCATGTATATCTATCTATACATTTGTTGTTTCTAAGCATGTGTAGTGGACAAGCTACATTTGTTGATAATGAAAAGTTATGACAAATAACACTTGATGCTACTAACCACTTCATCAAGAAGCTTTGAGTGTTTATAAATGCAGGTCAATGAATAAGCAATGAAGACAAATAGAAATGAATCAAGACAAGAAGCACCGGAATAATCTTTTTGAAGAAATGCCTGGTTCAGTGAAAATCCGGTGGCACCGGATTGGTAAAACCGGTGGCACCGGTTTTGCCAGAATCAGTAGGAAGGAAAAGAATAAGTTCCGGCAGCCTCTGTTTCGTATCAGAACTTCCGACCCAAAATTCCGGCAGCCTCTGTTTCGTATCAGAAGTTCCGGTAATCTATGCCAGAAGTTCCGGCAGGGGTTCAACTGTCATCCTTCATCTAAATTGGAATATCACAAGAAATACTCTTCTAATTATATCTGAAGCTTCATACAAATATCTGTGAGCCTGTCTTGATCACATTTACTTATTCATGAATTTATTTGTGATGTGACCATAATATGGAGCTAGCTACCCTAACGCCTTAATGGAGCTAAAAGTGCAAGTCTCAAGATTCAAATCATTGATGCACATATTTAGGGGGAGCTCACTTCATATTTTGTGTCTCTTGGTACTAACACCATTTGCAAGTTTTCATGTGCAATAGTTCAAGTGTGAGGATCATACTTATATTCATATACTACACTTGAGCAACTCCAATGCAAGTGAGTTAGTAATGAGTAAGCTACATGACAACAAGGTCAACAAACCAACATGGTAATTGTATCATCTTTTATTTAAGTTGGTTTGAGTTTCACATATATAGCTACTCTCCATAGCATGGCTTAGATTCCCAGTTTGGACTTAATTGACCAAAATGGTGTACATCTACTTGCCTTCCACATAATCTTGTGTACACCATATGCTCAAGGAATCTAGTCCATGTTATGAGGTTTCATCTTTTGTGACTCACTCTCTTGTCACACTTAAAGAGTCACCGAATATGAGACTAGAGCTTGTGCTACTAATATTTGTGTTGTCTTGTCACTTTATTGAAACTATGGTTAGATCACACTAAAATGACNCACCGAATATGAGACTAGAGCTTGTGCTACTAATATTTGTGTTGTCTTGTCACTTTATTGAAACTATGGTAAGATCACACTAAAATGACAAGATGAAAAGAAATCAAAAGCACAAGTTAATGGATATATGAGTTCTTCTATGTGAAGAATTTATTTGTTCAAGACCAAGGTATGTTTTTCAAATTCATACATTCATTTCAATGCATCTAGGCCTTCCCTCATGCTAGTGTGTTTAGCATGAAAAGTTTTATGTGACTATGATTGAGATCCTTGGCATAATTTCAATTTGTTTATTACCTTCTATACGTCTTGACCAAGATTGTGAATAAACTCCTCAATATTCATAATTGAATAAAGTGCAACTCAAAAGAAATTCAAATTCTTATGTACTATTTAAAGGGGAGCTTATTCCAATACTTGTGTCAATTGTGGGACTAACAATTTCTTCTAGTGAATTTGTAGTCACATGTGCTAGTGTATCTTAAAGCTATCTTTGTGGTAGTAAGTATTCTTGGCACCATTTCAATAAATGCAATTTATTTATGTGCCGGGACAAATTGTGAAATAAACTCCTCAAATTCATTAGATTGAACAAGTGCATGTGACAAGTGATTCAAACACTTGATGCACCTATTTAGGGGGAGTTCATTCTACAATTTGTGTCTTTGAGACTAACAATTTCTTTTAGTGATCTTGAAGTCTCATTTGTGAGAGTTTGTCTCTCTTTGAAGCAAGCTATGCCTTTTTGTCCAAGAATGGTAAAATTGTATCTATTTCTTACTTGGGCAATGAATTATTCTCAATAAATAGCTGCTTGCCATAATATAGATTAAACCCCTTTGCTTGGCTTTGTGACAAGATTGATGCATATGAACTTGTTGTTCCATCCATATACACATGTGCATCAAGAAAAAGGAATTTAACCTATATTGTGGAGTTTCATCTTTTAGTGATCCATTATGCCTCTCCAATTCAAAGGTCACTAAATGATGAAAATAGGTCTTGTGCTATTTAATGCATTTCTCTTCTATGATGCATAAAAAGGGAAAGACATAAAGAGAAAAGGCATTCGGATTATATTGACAATGCACAAGCTTTTTGATATGAATCTTCACCAATGTGAAGAAAGGATTAGCTAGAGGCCAAGGTATGTTTCTTTGACTCATGTTTTTACTTTGAGCTTCTAGGTCTCATAATCCATGCTAGTATGTGTTGTTTGCATGTAATTGTTTTAAATCATTTTGAGCTTCAAATCTAGATATTTAGTTGATGTCTTCACCTAGAATTGACTTGGTGTCATTTCTTGCAAGATATGAGCTAAATATACTAAAATGGTCATTGAATTGAGATGGATGCATGCCTTGTGTAACATAGGATAGTTTTTCAAAATTAACTAGCATGTGTAGGAAGTGTGCTTTTTGAAAACCTTTTGGTGTTGGTCCTTGTGGCCAAGTTGATCCATTTGTGGTTATTGTTATCCTTGCTTGATTGCTGGCTAACTACAAATGGTGAAACACTCTCAAGTCCATTAGATCTACCCAATCTCATCTCAAGGGCTATGCTTATTGGATTTCCTTATCTTATCCCTATCTATCAAAATTCTCCATCTGAGTCAAAGAGCAGTGAAATATGGATAAATGGATTCAAAAATGGAGCAGAGGAGAAAAGGGAAAGGACACGAGTGCAAAAATGGACAAAAGTCACTGGGCCAAGAAATTCCGGTGGCACCGGTTTTACAAAACCGGTGGCACCGGTTTCTGTCGGCTGGGTACTATTTACCCGTGACTTACCCCTTCACTCTTACATTTACCCCCCTCTTTCACCCACGACCAAGAACAGAAAGGAGAGGGCGTTTTGGGGCGATTTTGAGGCAATTTCAACTTTCCACCGTGGGATTCAAGTGTTGAGGCAAGATTTGGAGTCTCCCATTCGGTGTGACCGGATTCCCCTCGGTTCTAGGGCTGCAGCAACTCACCCACCATGTCGGGAGGTACTCAAATCAAGTTTTTGCCCGATCTATTTCTCTAGATGTTTCCTCTCGGATTCCCTTGGTAGAACATCTTGTTTTAGACCCTAGAATCATCTCAGTGCAAGAAATCAAAGTTTCCTTGGTGGCATTGATGGGGGCCATGACCTAGGGTTTCTGGGCAGAAACCGGTGGCACCGGTTTTCCGAAACCAGTGGCACCGGTTTGTGCACAGACACCCTGGTCAATGGTTCTGCTCGGTTCTAAATGCTCAAAATAAATATCCATGTCAATGGTCTGTTTCTCAGAAGCTTTTTCTCCATGTGTTTGTTACAGATCCAAGCAAATATGTTTCTTATCAAAGAAGGCCAACTCGCTCAAAAAATGCCCAATTTGAGTTTCGGGCAAGAGATGTTGGAAGTAGCGAGCAAGAAATCCAACCAGCTGAACAAGCACAGCCTAGAAAATCCATGAGGACAGCAGGGAGAGTGAGACTTCCTAGGGGTGATATTCGCATTGCAGATTCTGAGCCCGAGGACACCTCTAGTGATGATGATGAGGAGAGTCCTTATGAGAGGGATCGCACTCCTTCCGAGTCTATTGCAGCAGACTCTCCCTCGGCTAGTCAGCGCAAGAGAAAGGGCAAATCCATTCGCACACATAGCCATGAGCATAGTCAGGGGACAGGTAGCGGTAATGGTGATGATGAGGAGGATATCATTTCAGCATTTGGGCCAATGCCTTCACATAGTGCTCCTCCCACACATGTTAGTGATGTGACTTTTAGAGCTCCCATGGCGCCCCCAAACCGCGCCAAGGTCAACTATAAGGTGAAGGGCATGACAGAAAAGGCCAGAATTGAGAGAGCAAAGAATCCTAAGGAAGTAGGTGGAAAACATCTTGATTACAGGTTTGGCACAGCTTTTCACCAGGACTTCTATGAGAGTGCCATCCTTACAAAGGATGTTCCTATTGCTCAGGCTCAATACATTGATTGGAAGTTCATGAGGGCATTCAAGGATCCTAGAATTGATAAAATCATTAGGGAATGCAAGAGGAAAAATATATACAAGATCATGAGCTTTGCCAAGTCATGGAATAGTGAGGTAATTGCACAATTCTAAGGGAGAGAAAATGGAGCGATTAAAGCGATGCCGATCAGTTCTGTCTGCTGGCTGTCTGGCAAAACCGGTGGAACCGGTTTTCCAAAACCGGTGGAACCGGTTTTGGCTGTTGAATGCAACAGGCCGTGTAATAAATCTATCTTAGCTCTTTTGGACTTGAGAACATTTGTAATGAGTGCTATTCTGTGTGTTGAACTCATTTATGTGTGTGAAACTTGTTTAAATTCTATCTAGACTCATTTGCTTAATAATATGCTATGTTTGTGGGAATTTCTGGTTGGGCCGGAAATTTCTGGCTGGGAAGTTCCGGTGGCCTCAGTTTGGGGCCGGAATTTCTGATTCGTCGTGTCGGAAATTCCGGGTCACTTTGTTTGGTGACTGCTTGTGCTGACCAGTAAATTTCCGGTGGCACCGGTTTTCCAAAACCGGTGGCACCGGTTTTTGTCTGGGAAGCACACTTTCTTTATTCTATTGTTTAATGCTGCATGCATCACATTTTAATTGTTCACACACATGTTTTGCACCCCAAGGATGTTGAGATTTAGGGGGAGCTCCATGGTTTCTTGAATTTGTGCAAATTGGCTTTTTAGGCCAAGTTATTGAATTTCATTCAAAGCACACATTGAGGGGGAGATCAAACTAAATCTGAACATTCAAAAGCTTTATTGATATATCTATTGTGAGCTTTCATCGAATTGTCATCAATCACCAAAAAGGGGGAGATTGAAAGTGCATCTAGGCTCCCTTGTGGGTTTTGGTGAATTGAATGACAAAACGATTAAAGAACTAACGTGTTTGTCAAAGATAATTTGCAGGGATTAAAATTGTATAATTGATGATTCACTATTGGTCATTGGTTGAATTCAATGTGAATGGCTCATGTTGACATAAATAAATTAAGTGGTTGTTCCCATTATATATGAATATGAAAGATGGCAAGCTATGGTGCAATAAAGAAAGAGACATAATGACATATGTGATATATTGGTCTCTTAATTGATGAAAGCTTGTTTATATTGATATGGGATATCTTAAATCATGTTAGATTAAAATGTTGCATAAAGCAAGTTTGGTTGAATGGACAAGAGACATGCTGATATGATTTATTCTTGGTCTATATTTGAAGAATGACTTGCAAACAAGACATGATGACTTTGATAGAAATGAAAGGTCAAATTGAAGTGGATATATTGCATATCAAAGAAATGACCAACAAGACAAGATGACTTTGATAGAAACGAAGGATCAAAGTGAAGTGAATATATTGCATATCAAGAATTGGTTTTTATTGTTGATACAAACTAGTATGAAGCTATATATGATGCAAGGATGAAGAGGTGGAATTCGGGATAGTGTTTCTAGGTACTAAGCAATGTGTGATCAAGTTGCGGACTTGAGTCATGTATCTTTGCTAGGGTGACGAAACTTTCTTTGGATTTCAACTTGATGAATCTTGGTCACATGTGGTGTTCATATTGGCAAGTATAAATCTTTCTAGAAGTAAGTTGTGAAAAGGTGAATTGAACTAGAAGTGGATTTCATTCAAAGACAATGGTTCAAGTCACTAGCTCAAGGTTGATGTGCTCAATTCAAAGAAGACAAGTTGGATGCAACTCTCAAGCGGATATATTGAAGAAGTATGGCATGGTTCAAAGTGATGAAGCTCAAGTGTATCAATAGTATTTATATTTGATCTTGAGTATAGGTATGCCGTACTATCAAGAGGGATGCATCACATGTAGTCTTGAAATTGTCTAAGTGCTCAAGAAACCCATGTGAGTTGTTGAGAGACACAAAACCCTCACGTACACACTTATAGGTTTTGCCAGGGCAAAACCGATGGCACCGGTTTCGGGAAACCGGTGGCACCGGTTTTGTGTCAGAATTCTCCAACGGCTAATTGGTTTGAATTCCAGTGGCACCAGTTTTAGGAACCGGTGGCACCGGTTTTCACTGAGTCTGTAACGGCTAGTTTTTGGGGAGTGGAGTATTTATACCCCACGACCTCCCCATTGCTTTGCTGCTGTTCCTGAGGTTGCTATAGTGCTTCCCTGCTCTTCCTTGCCAAGCCAAAGCCATATTTGCTCTCCCCAACCCCTCTTTGTGAGGTAGCTTGCAATTGTGATATCCTTTGTGTTGGGTAGTAGAGAGAGCAGCCATTGTGTGAAGTTTGAGAGCACCAAAAGCACCTTGAGCACTGTTGGACTTCATCAAGCTTGTGTGATTCATTTGTTACTCTTGGAGCTCCGCTCCTAGACGGCTAGGTGTTGCCCGTGAGCTACCAAGGTGTGGTGAGCTGCGGGAAGTTTGTGCAGGTCGTGTTTCGCCTCCGAAAGGGAAGAAGCAAACTAGTGGAAGGAGGAAATAGCTTGACCTAGTGTGGTCGTATAAGCTTCCTCAACGGAGAGTAGGATTCGCCGTGCCGTGGTGGCTGCTTAGTGCAAGCGGTGAATCCGAACTTCGGGAAACAAATCTTGTGTCTCCCCGCTGGTTTGAGCCTCTTTGTGTTTATATTGCAAATTGGAGAAATTGCTCGATATCGTTGTATTTGTGTTTTTGAGTGCAGGGACTTGGAGATACACATTAGAAAGACATTTCAATCATCATCTCCAAGTTTGGTTTGATTCCGAGCTTCCTAACATATTCTATCTAATTTGGGGGTTCACTGCCCGGGCAAAACCGGTGGAACCGGTTTTGCAAAACCGGTGGTACCGGTTTTGGTGGCAGTGCTCTATATCCGCTGCGTTAGGCGTGCTATTCTTTTATTTGGAGATTCTAAAGATCCTTTTAGAAGTTTATTTACTGAAATTCTAAAAGTGGTATTTAGAATACCCAATTGTCACTAATAAATTTGTTTTAAGTGGCAATATTTTTAGGTCTCGCCTATTCACCCCCCTCTAGGCGACATCAAGGTCCTTTCACCTTCCCGGGGCGAGGAGGTCCCCGCCCACCCGAGCGCCGAGACGGAGGAGGAGTAGGCCGCCGGATCCGCTCCCTCCGCCCCGACCTTCCTCCCCCGAGCACCGAGACAGAGGAGGAGCAGGCCGCCGGATCCGCCCCCTCCCCGGCGTCCGGCCCCCTCCCTGCGGGCCCCCTCCCTTACGCCCTCCCCGCGGGGCGGAGGAGCACGGGCAGAGGAGCACGGCGCGGCGGCGGCAGAGCGGGACGGAGGAGCCTGGCCGGCTCTCTCTTATGGTCCAGCAGGGGCGGGCGCGCAACGGCCGCGGAGACGAGGTGGGGCCGGCGCCCGCGTAGCGGACTCTGCTACCGCGCTAGATTTGGCGTGCGGCGAGGCGTCCACTGCGGTAGTGTATGGTTTACCGTCCCCCGGTGCAGCACTTTGGTCCGCTATCCGGTACTGCAGGACCAGGTAGTGGATGGTTTAGAGTACCCACTGCGGACAGCCTTAGTGGCGCCCTGCAAGGCTGCAATCCCTCTCGAACTCTAGCCTCCGAACCCCATCTTTGCTGCCGCCGGCGGCGGCCCCTTTCCTGCCGTCGCTCCTTCCTCCCTCCTCTCTTTCTCCTCTTATTCCCTCTCCTTCCCTCTTGAGATCTACAACGTGGCACGGTCTGTGCCGAATCTGGGTAGCACCCTCGGGCGGCCGGCCTCCCTCCTCCATGACGGCTTGGGAAGCGGCTTGCGGGCGGCCATGGGCCGCTGCCGGTGGGCGACAAGAAGCCCTGTGCGGGCTGCCGCCTGTGGTGCTCCCCGGCCTGACTCCCTCCTCCACGACGGCCTGGGGTGCGACTTGTGGGTTGTCATGGGCCGCAGGCGGGCGACGGGCAGCCCTGCGCGGGTGGCCGCTTGTGGGGCAACGGGCCTCTCGCACCCCGAGGGGCCGTGACTGCCGGCTTCTGGCGGGCGCCAGCCGACAGTTTGGTCATTGCGGCCGTGCCTCCATGGTCGCTACTCTGCGTCGGTGGGCACACCTCGACTCTTCACATACTGGATCTACTCCCTTCGGGACCAGGACATCGCGTCGGTTCCTCGTGGGTTGCGCAGGCGTGGCCCTAGGCGGTAGGTCGTTGCTGTGGGTCGCCTTGGTCGCGGATGTTTCACCGGCGTGTTCCTCCGTCTTAGGCATTCTTGGCTGTGCCTCCTGGCCCCCCCTCCCCCCCCCAAAGTTTGGACCTTTTCGCCTCATGCCGGGGTAGGATCTGATGCGCGAGCTCTGTGATGGTGGGTTCTTCCGGGTGAAAACCCTGTCCGGCTTGGACGAGCGACAACGGCGTTGCACGTCTTTCTCCTCCTTGGAGGCGTCGCCATGGAGGTGAAGATAGAGGCATAATGGCATTGGGTTATTCTTTGGTCTCTAAATAAAATGAGAAGCTTGTTATAAACAAATGGGTTATAGAAGTCAAAAGGAAATATGATATCAGGTGGATTTCATTCTTGATGACAAAACAAAGCTAGACTCAATATGGCAACGATTGGATGAAGAAATCAAGCAAGGGATTAGCAACGAGGTACTAAGCGAAGTTTGGTCAAGTGGTGACTTGAGCCATGAGCTTTGCTAGAGTGAAGTGGCTAGTGCTTAGAGGATTTCGAGGTATCAAGTCAAGCCTTACCGAGTATAGCAATGGAATGCATCAAATGTTTATTGAATCATATGAAAGGGTGACTTGTGATCCAAAGTTGAATTTCATTCATATGTGTTGAATATTGATCCAAGTCACTAGCTCAAGGTTGAAGTGCTCAAAGCAAAGAGACAAAGTTGGATGCAGCTCTCATAAGGATATATTGATCAAGTATGGCATGATACATTGTGGTGAAGCTCAAGAGGATGAATATTGCATTTATATTTGATCTTGAGTTAGGTGCGCCGTACTATCAAGAGGGATGCATAATGTGATACTTTGATAAGGTCTCAGTGCTCAATTAACCCATGAGAAGTGATGAGAGACACAAAAGCCTCACGAACACATGTGACATGGGTTGGACAGTGGCAAAACCGGAGATTCCGGTTTTGGGAACCGGAGGTTCCGGTTTTGGGTGCCACGTGTCTCTAACGGCTCTTTAGTTTGAATTTCCGGAAGTTCCGGTTTTGGAATCGGTGGTTCCGGTTTTTGGGTCTGTCACTCTAACGGCTAGTTTTTGTGTTGTGGAGTATTTATACCCCACGCCGTCTTCAGTGGCAGGCTGCTGTTGTTGCAGTTGCTTTTGTGCTCTGCCTGTTCTAAGCTAAGCCAAAGCCAAGATAGCTCTCCCCAACCCCTCTTTGTCAGGTGGTGTGATCTTTGATAGATCTTTTGAGTTGGGTAGTAGAGAGGAGCCATTTGTGAGCACTAGAAGAGCACTCATACGCTTGAGCACTGTTTCGCCTTGTCAAGTATCAAGTGAAGCATTTGTTACTCTTGGAGGTGTGCCTCCTAGACGGCTAGGCGTCGCCCGGGAGCTACCAAAGTGTGGTGAGCCGCGGGACAGTTTGTGCAGGTCAAGCTTCGCCTCCGAAAGGGAAGAAGCTAACTAGTGAAGTGGGGAAAGGGGTTGAGAGCGACCCGGCTTCTTTGGAAGCACCCAACGGAGATGTAGGATTCGCCCTGGGTGAATCTGAACTTCGGGAAACAAATCTTTGCGTCTCGTCACTGGTTTGCTTACATTTGCATTGCACTTGAATTCATAGCTTGATCGTGTGATATTGGTTGATCTATTCGGGTGTCAGTGTTTGTGCAGTGCAGGTGCTTTGTGAACCTGCTAAGATACATCCTATGAGCATACACTCTGATCTGGATTGATCTCGAGCTCAGTTTGCAACTCACAGGTTTGGGGGTTCTGTGTGCCCAACCCAAAACCGGTGGTTCCGGTTTTGGAAACCGGAAGTTCCGGTTTTTGTGGCTGAGTGTCTTTCCTCTGCTTAAGGCGTGGGTTCCCATATTCGGAGACTCCGGAGATTTTTTCGGAGACTCCGAAAGTCGCTGATAAATTTGTTTTAAGTGGTGACATTTTCAGGTTACGCCTATTCACCCCCCTCTAGGCGACATCAAGATCCTTTCAATTGGTATCAGAGCTTGGACTCACATCAAAGCTTAACCGCCGTGAGAAAAGATGTCGTCATCGGGTGAGGTATCTTTTGAGTCACTCGCCATCGATGGCTCAAATTACGCTTCTTGGTCCGCTCATATTCTGAATGCTATAAAGGACAGTGGTCCTACTGCTGAGCGTATTTTAGTTGAGAGCATCGTCCCTATAAACTTCGATTGGCACAAATCCGAGCTAACCGAAGAAGTGGGAAAATGCCTTCAACTAAATGCCCAAATTACTAACTTCATGATGAGTCTTCTTAGCACAGAACTTCAAGACATGATCTTTAATAAGAAGAAGAAGATACATGGTGATGCACATCGCATTTGGGCTCTACTTAAAAAGTTGTATGCAAAGCCCAAATGTGACAGCAAGGATAAAACAGATGCTAGATCACTTGAGGAGTGTTCAACATCACCAATCATTTCCACTAAGCCTCAAGTGACTCCGCTTACTCAGCTTGAAGATCAGAGAACTTCGTCCAGCTCTACTAGCACAGAGAAACCGGAGGTTCCGGTTTTCAAAACCGGAGGTTCCGGTTTTAGCAGTGACTTAACCGTCAAGGATGATCTTCAATGCAGGCCAAGTAAGGAGTCAACCTCTACAAGGAACTCAAGCTCTGGTGATGAAGTAAATCTATGTCTTGTGTCCATAAGCAAGAAGAAGTCAACCAAGAAGAATGAAAGTCAAAAGGTTGACAAGCACAAAGCTTTAACCAAGGTTTATGAAGAGCTCAAGGATTCACATGCCTCCTTGGTTAGTAAGTATGAAAACCTAGAAAAAGAATATACTTGTGCTTCTAACTCTCTTGCATGTGTAGCACCCTTGGAAGAGTCCAACCAAAAGCTCAAGGCTCAACTTGAAGAGCTCTCTAACAAGTATGTGAACTTGCAAGCAACTCACCAAGAACTAGAGTGTTCTCATGAGAAGCTTGTGGAGTCACATACCATGCTTGAAGTGGCTCACGAGGTTATGGTTACTTCGGTAAAATCCTTAGAACCTCAATTGCACAAGTATTCTTGCTCACTAGCTAAAATTGATTTATCTTGTGCTAACCCTTACGGCTCGCAAGTAAAACCTTCATGGTATGATCAAGTTCTTGTAGAGTCAAATGATGACCTCATTGCACAAGAGAATGATAATCTGAAGCTAGAGGTCGAGAAGCTCAAGATGGACTTGTGTAAACTAAAGGGCAAGAGCTTTGCACAACCTTCTCAAGATAACCGTGATGTCATGGTGAAGAAGCTTGAGAAGGGATCAACTCTGCAAAGCTCCTGCAACCATCCTATCAAGTCCATCACAAAGCAGAAGCATGACAACAAGAAGAAGACACATGATCACATCAAGTGCTTCGAATGCTCAAAGATGGGACACTTCGCTTCTATGTGTCCAATGAAGACAGAAGACAAGCCAGCACTCTCGAAGAGACAAAGAAGCCTTTCTAAGAGAAGATGCTTTAGCTGTTACGAAAAGGGACACAAGATTGGAATGTGTCCAAGCAAGTCCAAGGCGCTGCCTAGCAAATCCGGAAGCTCCGGATTATGCAAACCGGAGGTTCCGGTTTTGGACATGCAGCAACACTTCAAGCTAAATAGAGGTTTCTTGAAGGCTCAAGAAAAATATATGAGAGGTGCTGCTGTCAGAAGTCAAGATACTAAGTCAACAAGCAATATCAAGCATAAGATTTGCTATGAATGTCGACAAAAGGGTCATCTTGGTAAGGATTGCCCAAATGGTAACTCTCCTAAGCTCAAGTCCATTCTTAATGATTCTAAGAAGCTTAGAAAGAACCTGAATGACTCTTGTGCTGCCAATGTGACTCACTCATCTAAGGCGAGCACAAAAGCTATTTGGGTACCTAAGACCTTGTTGACTAACTCTAGTGGACCCAACATGGGTTGGGTACCAAAGTGTGCTTGAAAAGATCTCTACAGGTACTTGTTGGTGCATTGGAGCCTGGCATACTTGAGAAGAACTTTATATTCTATCTTTGGCTCAAGTAAAGAACTTCATGTCTATTCAAGAAAAGGTGTCAAGTGAAAATTGATGACTCATTCTGTTCCTCAATACATTCTTGATAACAAGTACCTTGCTCCTGGTTATCTAGCTGACTGTATATGAACATGCTCTGTGCTAATCATATACAACAACTAGATAACTCTCTTTGTCAAGTCAAGTGATGACTTTGCTTTCATGTCATTCGATGCTCTTGACCACTTCCTCTGGAAGTTTTTGTGTTTATAATTCCTGCAGGGCATATATGACAATATCCATATGAAGAAGACACATCATTGGAATGCCATTCACTGGTGAATCAATGGTGATGATTTTGAACCCTAAGGATGGACAACACGACTTTCAAAGACCACAAGATCAAGATCATCAACATCTCCGGATCAATTCACAAGAAGGTACAGTTCATATCAAAGTCTGTGCAACCTCTGAAGAAAACGACAGAATATTTTTGGATATTTAAAAGCCACATGAAGTTCCGGTTCCAACGAATCAAGAACCAAGTCAATCGGAGATTCCTACAAGCGGTTTTGATCAAAACATCGAGGGTCATGCATTCTGAAATTTTCTGGACAGCACGCAGCGCTGAAGTAAAAGAGGCATAACTCTCTCATTTGAACTCCGTTTAAGATGAATAACCACTCGTTGGAAAGATAATTTCACAAACTTTTCAATAGAGCTATACTTTAGTATATATTCTGAAGCGCCCCTACCTAAGCAGAGACTAAATGTGATAAAAAATTATCAGTCCCAGGAGACTGATACACATTTATTCAATAGATAGTTCAGAACTTACAGCCCCCGAGGGAGCGGGCACTTGATACAAGCCAAGATTACCAAAAGGTAAACCATGGCGACGAGCCAAACTAAGAACCACTCGGGCTCAACAAAGGGATCAGAGCTACGCGACAGCAAAGACATCTTGGGCGGGTCCAAACTCCACAGGCAAGGTTGGGTGCGGAAGCGACCACCTATTCAGCGTCCTCAACAACAAAGTCCGGGTCTTCTTCTGAAACAACAAAAGCAAGGGTAAGTACAAAAGTACTCAGCAAGTCCAACCACACCCACGGAGGGGTTAACACAGAAGTATGCACAGGATATATCAAGGAATAAGGCTAAGGTTCATTTGCAATAAAGCCAAGTTTTACACATGCAATGGTTTATCAAGGAATGTTTTAGCAAAGCCAGTTTTAGTAGCAAAACAATAAGCGGAGGTTGATCCACAAAGGATCCAAATTTTAATGCTACCGGATTTTACATCCGCCGTAGCTTCCCAACACAAAGCCGGTCTCTTTCCAAAACCAACACACTCCAACCCATCCCAAAACCTTAGTATTGTGACCAAGCCATAACTCACCCATAACCGTGGGCACGGCTATTCGAATAGATTAGGAAACTCTGCAGAGGTGTACACTTTCACCACAAGTAGGGTACTGCAACACAATCACCTTAGTGCCAGCACGGATCCTATCGAAATCATTACCCACCATAGCCAAAACTGCCTAGCCATCACGAGAAAATAACCAAGGGGTTTATGACACCAAGTCAGTGTTGGTATTTCTTAGCATCACTACTTAGAGTAGTAATGGTACTAGAGATACTTCATCGTAAATCTAGACGTTACAGATATTCTGCAAGCGCACAGAAGTACGTTGTAGCATTTCACCCGGGAGTATTCCAGAGTATCGTTATTTGTTTATCCGCAGGGAAAGCGTTTAGTTAAAAGAGAGATGTGCCATCCAATGCTCTTGCGTACAACAGTATTAATATACCATAATCTAAACAGGGGTAAAGGATATAGAAGTGAATGATTGGGTTGACACACAGAAGTTCATTGCTCATCATTATGTTAGTCTTAGTTAGCATAGTACATTAGTCAAGATTAATAAGGGTTCATTAGCATCATACTTATGGAACTTGGATATACTACAATACCCTATACAAGCTCATTCAATGATCGTATGCAAGAGGACACATCGAGGTATCCAGTAGTTCCCTCATCAAGGGACGACAGTAGGACGTCTTATCATAAAGGCCTAATACCCACTCCTGTACGTGGAGGATTACAAAGGACGGACAGGGCTGTCACCACCTGCCGCCTACCTCTACTAATCCGTGGGGCAGTGGTACCCTCAATAGTATACCGTATCCCAAACACTATGTTTGCAATACGAGATACAACTCTATCTATCGCGTTAATAAATAGAGCAACCAAAAGGCACAATGAGCCAATGCCATAGCATACATTCACTTGATTGAGGTGTAAGACATAAGCAGTATATACTAAGTAGATAAGGTATAACTGAAGCATACAACATAAGTATGAAGGTATTTCCATTAAGCTCAGAGTATTACAAGTAAGTAAGAGAATAGAAGAACTGAACTCTAGAACTTACCAAGACTCCTCCGGAAGCCCTTCAGAAGATCAACACTATGACTATCACTACTAAGACTAAGACTAAGCTTATAGCAAAGGAGAGCTCTTCTTCTGGTGTGTCTTGAGTACGACGCCCTTTGCAGGTATTTATAGCATCACAAGGGCGGTTAGAGCCAGCCAGAGGCGGTTGAGGCCGTTTGGAGGTGGGCCTAGGTCGGCCGAATCACCCAGGTCGGCCAACCCTTGGATCCACCGTCTTTACTGCTTCACGGCTCAGATGTACTGTCCATGGCGGTTTACAGTTGCAGGTCAAAGGAGGGCCGAGTCGGACGCACGCCGGGATCGGCCGACCTGGCTGAGTCGGCCGACCCTCCATAACCGTCATTCGGGCCCACCTTCCTCTGGGAGGCTTACAGGTGGGTCCTAAGGCCGGTTCCAGTTAGGTTCTGTCGGTTTGGGTACATTTATCTCTGGTTGTGGGCCCTTCAATCCATGTGATGGACATGTGGCTCATCCTTCATCCTTAACTTCCACCGACCATGAATCAACGTTCAAGATCCTTCCTCAGTGTGCTTTTGACCTGTGTGAGAAATGGGCTTGATCGGGGCTCAGGCCAGGTCGCCCGACCTAGCCAGGTCGGCCGACCTGGGCCTGTGCCCAGTTTTGCCCATCTTTTGCACCGTAGTCCCTGTACTCAAATATATTCCAGATATGCATGGTATACCATTATTTGAATACTAATGTCTAATCTTTATTGGTTTCTGAGCCTATTGACGGTCAGATTTTATGTTATAAGGACCGTCAACAGTCGGCAACCATGACACTAAGTCGGCACTTGGTTTTCCCGCTGCACACCTGCCACCGGACAACTAGCAGTCCAGCTAGTGGGATTTAGACTAAGCCCTTGCACCATACAAGAGTTGAGTGGTTGTACGAGATAAACTGGGTTAGGCAAGATGACACATCACCTCGGTTTAAAACCGGACAAAATGGATATCTCCCAACTTGCTTAACCACAAAGGTACAAGCCTACTAAAAGTATTTCACAAAGAAATACCCATCCATCTTATCCACACATTTTCTTTCTTTTAAAACCCAAAACCCATTTTCCACACTCACACATTTATTCTTTGATAAAACAAGTGTATAGTCATGATTGATTGAATAAAGAGCAATGGATCCTAAGCATTCTAAAATTTGGTTATCACATAAACAGAGCATATCATATTTAGTGATAACTAGGTTGTCAAGGAATATCATAGCAATCAAAGGGTGGCTAACCAATTGGGTTTTGATAATAAAACAGAATGCAATAACAAAGGCTTAATGGGTTGTGTTTATAAGTCATGGGATAAACATGCATCAAAGGATGGGATTGGACTTGCCGTCTCCAAAAGCTCCTGAGAGATCCTGCTCGCGGTACAGCTCTTCGGGCTCGGGCTCGCGGTACTCTCCTTCGTACTCCGGCTCGCGGTACTGTCCCTCCTCGTTTACTCCGGCGTCTAGGCACGCACAAACAAACACAATAAGAAAAACAACAATCCTTTACCGATGAGTTGGAAACAGGAAATAACAAAATAAAATAGGAAGAAGGATTATTTTGGAGTGATTTGTGTATAGCTCGGCCGGAATGGATGAAAGAGAGACGTGTTCGAGTTTGGTGGAATTCTGGAGAAGTTTGGCGCATAAAATGACGGGTTAAGGGATGATTAGGGCTTAATTGGAGGGGTTTAGGACCTCTTTATAATAATTATAAAGGGCCAGGGACTTTTTTGTGAATATTTTGTATAGTGGAAGGACCTGTTGGTAATTTTGGGAAAGTATTTGAGGGGTTTGGTAATGGCCAGGGGCATATATGGAATTATTCTGAAAAGGCAGGGGTTTTCTTTGGAATCTGTCTAAGGAAAAAGGACGCATGTGTAAATAGGAAAAGACAGGGGGGGTTTTTGGAAAATGGCCGGCTTCCTCTTCCCTTTCTCCTCCCTTCGGTCGAAACAGGGGAGGGGGACGCCGGGCGGCGGCGGCGCCGGCGTGTGGGACCGGGGAGAGGGAGGAGCTGGTGCTGCGCAGGCGGTGGAAGGGGGAAGATGGTCGGTGGCGTGGTGGAGGAGGTGGCGCTCGGGCCGAGCCGAGGAGAGGAGGGAGAAGCGGGAGGAAGGAGGAAGGAGGAGAAAAGAAAAAGAAAAGAAGGAAAAAGGAAAAAGAGAAAAGAAAGGAAGAAAGAGGAGAAAAAGAAAAAGAAAAGAAATAGAAATTCGGAAAATGGATTGTGAGAGAGAGAGATTGCGAGATTCGCGGGACGATCAGAGCACGCGCGTGAGCAGAACGTGACGCGTGGATCGAGAAACAGGACGGACGGTCGGAAAGGATTTTCTGGAGATTGGATATTTGGAAATTTGGATCAACGGAAAAGATCGGGATGGATTGGATTTAGGAACTCATCGATAAAAGGTTTTGAAAATCGAACGCGTAAAACTTGATTTAGAGTTTTTGATTTTCTGGGACGTTACATGTTCTGTTCTAGATATAGAGGAAAAGTCCACGAAGAAGAAGCAGGAGCAACGTGATGACGACAAGGTAGAGGAGATAATGATTACGACAATGAAAAGGAGCTTGGGCAATGTTTTCATCGAGGATACAAGATCAAATTCAGAAGCTAAGAATGAATGAAGACCCCCAAGAATGTTGGCATAGAAGACACAATAAGGCGACATTCGATACATGAAGATGTTTTGAGCAAACCACGATGAATTACACCAAGAGACATCAAGCTGCATGTACACTTAGGATTCTCGCACGAAAGACCATGGCTTCGCATGAAAATAATCGAGGTGAGAAGTCTAGCTCTATGACTTTAAATGAAGCGCTTTGCGGAGGCAACCCGATCTTTTGTTTATTATCTATATAAAATGACGGTCTATAATGTGCACTTTAATTGAATCATCAAGTAACATTGTACCATTGCTCTAATAAATGCCGCAACTTTATGTTGTATGATCTAAATGTTATTGAGGGAGCATTTTGTTATTTGATCTTGGAAAACTTGTAGACCCTCTTGTGTGCCTATCAGTGTTTAGAGTCTTTTTCTTTTGAGTCCTTTTTAGAGAGTTATATGAAGTATGACACCACCCTTTGATTCTAAACTTGTGGCTAGTTGATCTAGTCTAACTTTTGTTTTGTTTTTAGACCACAACATCATGTCATGTCATTGTGTTCATCCACCTCATGTTGCAATTCATGCCATATTGTTCTCACCCTTGCATTGCATTGCATGTTTTGTTTTGATCTAACTTTTTGTTAAAACCACCTAATTCCTCCTATCACCTCGCCAAAAACCGGAGCCAACAAGGGATAGGGTTGACTTGTGTTGATTTGCTTGCCTCACCATTCGGATTAGCCAAGTCTATCTTTATTACTTGTTTTAACTGAAAACTTTGACTAGCCTTCCTACGAGATCCTAAACTCTTAGGAAAATCTCTCATACCTATAGCCACCCTAAAACCATAGGTTTGTTTTCCACCCAATAAAACAATCTTTGTTTTTCTTTTTGTTTTTAATCACCTTAGGTAGATTTTCTAAGCTTGACTTCTCTCTTCAAAATTCTTGTTTTAAGCCAAAAATATAGGATACACATAAACCTTCCCCTAAACCTCGTTAGCTAGGTTGTTTGGTTCTTTTCGATGAATGACAATATTGAAAGACCTTTCCAACCTTGTTAACCCTTGTTTTCGCAAACTCTTTGCATTCACTTCATCGTTCCATCATGCATTTGTTAGCTTGACTCTTTCATGAAACTTAATGATGTATGCTTTCATATACGTGTTAATGCTTCATATGGGCATTTCCTTTTTGCAATCTTGTGTAAACATGGTGTTTAGACATGATCGCGGACCATCATCATGTAGTTTTGTAAACCTTGTTAGCATTTACATGGCATTGGTCGGTTTATAAGCTTTGCAATGCGCCTTATTTTTCTTGTGCTATGAGGAATTATTGACCTTGGGGTAGACATGTGTTTTAACCTTGGTTAATAGATCTTTATGACTATGGAGAGATTCAGCAACCTAGTTGTAAACATGGAGTTTCGAACTAGGTGTAAACATTGTCTTTGTTTATATGCTTTTCTCCCATTTGCACATCCATTTTGCATCCACTCAACACTGACACTTTCGTTAGCATGATTAGGTTTTCTAAACTTTTTCGAGAGCTTGAATTCTTCGGCTTTAACATGGTGTTTAATCCGAGAGTTTCGGCAACATAGTAGTAAACATGGTGTTTAAAACTTTGTTCGATCTCCATAAAGTTTGGTCCCTGCCTTTTATGTTACTAACTTCATGTACTCACTTTACACACATGCCCACCCATTAGGTTTTTATTTTTCTCTTTTACTAGGTTGATTATGCCACAAGTTAAGGTCTTAGGGATGTCATTGGTTGTTGGCATTTGCTTATACTCCCGACCGTCACCCTGGGGGTAGTGTGTGCGTTTCAATTGTTTTACAGGCATGAAGAAGGAATTCTATGAATTCGTGATCAAAGTTACAACCAAGATCGTTAACATCTCCGAAAATTGAAAGTGACACTGTTGTTTCCATCAAAAGTCTGCACATGTTCAGAGATGTACAAGGAACAAAAAGTTGATATTCAGAAGCTCCATCGAATTCTCATTTCAACGCATTCAAGATCAATGAATTTGAAGACCCATACAAGGAGATACGATAAAAACATTGGGTGCTGCGCGTTCTGAAATCAACTTGGGACAGATTGCAGTGCTGGAATAAAAAGGGCATAACTCTTTTGTTCGGAATCCTTTTTGGGCAAATGATGACTCGTTAGAAAGAGAAATATGTGCACTTTACAGTGGAGCAATTGTTCAGTACATTTTCTGTTCTGGAATTAGAGAAAAAATTCATGAAAGATGAAGCAGCAATGAGGACAACAAGCAAGGAGATAATGACGGTGAGAAAAATGATTGGGACCAATGCTTAGTGACAATGAGAAGGTGTTGAAGAAAAGTTAAGGCAACAAAGGTGAAGAAGCATAAAGATAATCTCCAAACACATAGCAGAAGGACATCAAGAATCACCTGACGGTTCACCATCTTTTTTCATACTTAGCAACAAGCTAAGTATGGGGGAGGATTTATTGGACAAAAAGGAAAAGGCCATATGGAATACAATGATCACGGTTGTCATAAGATGCTCAAAATTCTTCTTTCAAGATAAGCACAATGCTTAAGCATGGGGGAAGCCACGCTATACTTCATTGGAAGCATCGAGAAAGACGGTAACTCTTCCTCAACGTTCTCTTTATTTATCTGCTTCTTAATGCTTGTATATATGTATGCCATCGACCATAGGTTAGAAACTTTTGTATATCTCTCTTGTTAATAACATGGCTACTAGGAGGACAACCTAGTTTTGTTTTTTGTTTTCAATAAATAATGACCACCATCACTTTGTGCTCACCACGATGATATCATTTTTGAATGCCTTTGCTTATAGAAAAGTGATAAAAGTTGCCTCTTTGTTCCACCTACATGATGTTGTATATGACTTCACTCTTTGCTCTCCATAAAATGAACTTAAATCGATATAAATACCAGCTCTTTTATTTGTGGAGGTTAAATGACTAAATTCTAGACCCACATATTCTTTATGTTGCTTTTTGGTTTAAGTTTACCGATGACCTTACACTTTGTATTATTTTATTTAAAACTTGAATCTTATGCTATCTACATTCGTGAATCTCTTGCAAAGTTCTACCTATCGAAGCCTTTACATATACATGATCTTTCATGATGAAACCCTTAGATTTGCAAACTTATATTTTGATGAGTTGGATTAAGATTGATTTCTATGGTTCGAGACTAAGAAGCTGGTCATTTCATTTTGCGTACCTTCCTTTTGCTAGCCTTTCTATCCATGCATTGTGAGTTTCTACACCGGAAACTTCGCAAACTTTGCTGGATATCCACCCTAAACCCAAATATCTTTTTGAGAAATATCTCCTTGACCATAACCCAATTTGAGTATGGATCATTATCTTGATGAAATTCCAAAGAATCAAGAGTTTGATACAAGGAACATATATTTAGGACGCATCAAAGAGTGCACAGAAGAAAAAAAATTAGAAGAGACGGAGGACCACAACAAGTGGGCCGGCCGGTCTCAATACCATGAGACGACCGACCTACCCCCTATCCTCCTCCAATGGCTTCATCATTCGACAAGAAGATACTCCCTGAAGATTCCAACCATTTTTCCAAAAGATTGAGATGGATACTTACTCTAGCATTAGCCACTATTCTATGCTCGAGGACGAGCAATCGTTTAAGCATGGAGGGAAGGCTGAGAAAGTATTAATGTTGCTAGAAGTTCTAAGGAGCATAAAGAAAAAAAAGAAAAGAAAAAATATGTGTTAAAAAAGGAAGAAAAAAGAAAAAAGGTGTGAAAATAAATACTCCTTAGTCCTTTTTGCTTCATTAAATTCCATAGTGCCTTAAAGATTATTCCATACTCCAATATTCCAACCATGTGCAATCCGATAACGAGGACTTCATTTGTGCCTCGGGATCAACCTTTGTCGTTTGCATATGTCCACTATCTAAAAAGCGTGTGTTCCATTTTCCCCCTCTCCACAAAATCAATTATTCTTCATGGCCTTTTTGACTAGTCTCGGTAATTTCAATAGATCTCTCTCTTAATTTGACAATATTTCATATATAATGTTTTGCTAGGATTGTTTTTACCTACCAAGCTCCACATAAGCCTTTCACTTTCATATATGAGTAGAATAGGTTGAGAATAATCTAGTATAGGCTTGAGCGACTTGATGAGATGAGTGTTTCCATGAGCTTTTGCAAGAGAATGTCACTTATGTTGGATATGCATCTTTTTGAAAACTCTTCACGATGGAACAAGGTAAAGGTCTAAAGTTCGCTTGAGTTCAAGAGCATTACATTTATTATTATTGTGGCTTGTTTTTTATTGCTAGTCTATCTTCCATAATGAAAAGTAGTCGGTCACAACTTGAACTTTAAATGCCAAATACTTGAGAGCATGTGTCTTGTTGTGTATAACTAAGTATAGGGAAGACATTGAAGGGCAACGCTGATTTTCTTTTTAAGCAAAGATCTTGGACTTACTCGAGGACGAGCAAGGTTTAAGCATGAGGGGATTGTTGACACTCATTAGCGATACACTTTTAGTGCTATTTAAGTGGTGTTTTGGGACCAATTCATATACTAACCCGCCGCTTGGCACTTGAAATAACCCCGTTTTCGCATATGCATGTGTTTTTGGAGGATTTTGGTTTACGCAGGTTTTTGAGCTATAAATGAGCACTTTTGGACAAAGACCAAGATCATGCATAGCGCGGAGGAATGAAGGCCATGTGGCTCGGATTTCGTTCGCTCTCATCTATGGTGAACCAACCTCCAAGAATGTGGAAGGGTAAAGACTTGAAGATAAGGTCGGATGACTTCAGGATCAAGGCGAATCAGGCAGGCATATGGAAAGCTATCAAGACCCAATCTTATCCTGAAGCAACCGACGTCAAATACCTACATGCAGTGGCAAATCAATTTCTGGAGGATCAAGGAGCTTGCACGCGAAAGATAGGACTGAGGGGCCACGAAAAGGCCCTGGGCCGGCCGGCCCAGGGGAGGCCAGGCCGGCCAGCCTAGGTCTTTTCTGCGCTGCCTCGGCCTCCCCTTCGAGTTAGGGTTTCCTCGGACTATTTATAGCCCCTGTACCCCGAAGCCACGCAGAGGAATCCATCAGAAGTCGACAAAAACTAGGGCATACACCAAAGGAAGACCTGCAAGTCTTTGAAGGTACCTAGGGTATGGCCTAGGCCAACTCTAGCCGCCATGGCCTCCCTGCGCGGTTGTGCCATTGCGGAGCTCAAGAGTCAAGCCCCAAGATTTATCGGGGTATGTACACACACGATGGTGATATCAATCTAATATCTATTCTAATTGTCTCTACCTTGGTCTACTTCTTTGATGCTTTATATTCATATGTGTGACGGTCGTATGCTCTTAGTAAGATTCGATCTAATCGTGGTGATTAGTCCATATCTTGCGGATACATTGAAGTAGCGCATTCTAGCTAGTCCGTTGATTACCCCGGTATGGTGACAGCATGATAGCGGGAAAAGTTGTAGCGACGACGTGATGTTGAGTTGGATCAATGGCGAGTACGATGGGAGTTGTCGCAATCCTCTACAAGAGGAAGCTCGTCGAACGCTTGTTAGTTGATTGGGTAAAGCTTTGGAAACCTTAGGCGTTGGCATGCACCCCGCGGCGGTGACCATTGGAAAGTAGGCCGCTTGTGAGCCGCCTTTCGGAGAGAAGACTCGGGTACCTTTGATAGAGATGCAATCTATGATTTTGATCACCTTTTGACTAAGAGTTGTACCTAGAGACGAATAGGCCTTCGTTGACCTTGGTTATATTATCTTTGCCTATGCTTTGGGATACGATCAACCTTTACACCCACTCATATCATAAAGGTTTACTCTCATATGCAATATATGCCTAACGCTAGGAATAGATCCATCAGATTAGATGGAAAACCCTAGGTAGTTTATTGTCCATCCACGGATTGATAAACCTTGGATGGAATACTCTAAGGGAAGAGCTACGATGATCCGTGCGCTTGCGGTTCACAATTGGCGCGTCTATGGACCGTCAACAATCATTCAAATCCATGCTTCCTCGGTCTGTTTTCGTATGCTCTAGTTCGGATACTTTGGACCCCGATGCTTCCATAGTCTTTTTAAATTAAGCATGGTACTTTGGTTAAATAGCCTTCTTTAACCAAATGAGACATGGCATCAAGTTTGGTTAATGAACCATATGAGTTAACACTTTGATAGATGCTCGATGCATATCCTTTTGTGGACTAACCCGTGCAGGGAAAATTTCAAATAAATGGGTAAGTCTTCAAGAGAAATTCATACTGGAGATAAACCAAGGCATGTGGTACACTTCATCAAAAGTTGCACAACATGCAAATGAGGCATAGATCACCTTTCTTGGTGCACTATGAGTATCCATCAAATGCCACCTTTGTTTATGTTCATGCAATTTCACCTCAGCCTTGCATTGAGTTATGCTGAAAAGGCAGAAAAATGGTGAAGCATAAAAATTAATAAATCCTTTTCTAAAATAAAGAGTCTCCAAATGATGAAATAAAATATGGCAAACAGTTCGGAATCGATGCTGCTTGAGCTTTAAATCTCATTTCTGTTCAGCATGGTTGTGAACAACAAGTCCTGAGGGCAACTATAATTTTGTTCCATAAAATTCCACTTATTTCCTCCAGCGTTTGTTGTCCACTAACCATTTGCAGGGAATACAACGACTACCAAGGAACAACCCCAACACTCGTCCAACGCTCCTTGGTGTCATGGGAAGAATGAAGCACGAGGAACCAAGCAGAACAAATGCAAAGCTTTGTTTCATTTATGAAGCTTAAAATTTACATTTGATTCTAAGCTTCTGTGTTCGTTCTGCTTGAGAAGATCTGACAGGTAAATATCCCAAAAACCTCTTGTTTCCTCTACCCATGTTTTATCCCTGCTACGTTACCCATCATGCTGAATTCCACCATGACAAAAAATAAAAAAAATAAGTTTCTTAAATAAATTAAAAAGATAATAATAAAAAAAGAAATTGTTGTGCTTTAAACTCTCCTTGCGCGTTGAATAATTTCAATAAAATTTATACTCCCTGGCATCATATTGGCAGAGTCCTTGTTTGTTTCCACCTATGTTTTCTTTATTGAATAAAAGCAGGTACAAGAATAAGTGTGGAGGAGGCCTCCTGCTCCACTGATGTTCATCCAAGAGGTCGTACTGCATGAAAATGTTTGTTGATCACTTATAAGAATCAGAATACATAGTGACTGAAATTAAAAAGAAGGAAATGTCTAGAAATTCAAGAAAATAAGAAATACATAAGGAAATCTCTAAAACTCCAAGAAAACTGAATGATTGTAGTTTGTACTTTTATGAGTTTGTGCAAAAGAAATCTACAAGTTTAAAAATGAGGACGCCATTACAAAATGGTAGGGATATATGAGTAGGTGGTAGCACAAAGATTTGTACTAAGAATTTAGATAATTACATTGTATTAATATATTATGTTGGGATAATAAATCTTTTCTATCAAACTACATGAACATAGAAGCACCATTACACATAATCAAACTACTTGAACATAGAAGCACCATTACACATAATTAAAATATTACAAAATTATCTTTGAGTTGTGACAAACAAGAAAATTCTAAGTTAAAACATAATTGCTAATGAAAAATTACACTAGTATTGAGACTACTACTTCTTATTTGGGATTTCACAAATATTCTTTCCATAGTACTCATCAACATATATTATTTTCGAGCATGTATTGGCATTATATGCTCCCATTTCTACTTATCATGCATATTATCCTCGTATTCCACCTTAGGATGCAGTGGATGGTTCCCATTTGTTTGTAGCTTCAGTTTTCAAATATTACACATATTTAATATATAAGGAAATTTAAAAGCAATAATCTAAAACAATAAAAACTAACTCACTGTATTGGTGCTTTTATCCTTGGAAGAACCGGTAGATCAATAGGAGTTTTCAGTTGAATCTATCTCTGGAGGCTCAGAGTGAGAATCATCGATATCATCGGTTTCTGAAAATAACGCATACTTTTAAGAAAATCATCCAAAGAACTAACATTTATATGCAAAGGATAATTAACTTGCAACCACATAACTACTAACTTTTACCAAATAGATATATGCACTTGAAAACCAAACTATCAACTCATCTAGCTATAACAAATTCATATAATGAAGGTGTGTATGGAAATAATAATCTCAACTTAATGTTATTTTAAGCACACACCTAATATAATACATAGAATATAGTTTTTAATGACATATAGTAAGGTGGTTACATGATTCGTCGTTGTCCTGACCAGCCTTCGACCAAAATAGTTGGAATGACACATTCTTTTTTCTACTCCACGGCAAGGTTGCTCCATTATAGGTATTCAAAACACTCCTAGCTATTTCTCTCTCAGCAAATTCAAGTAGAGCAAAGGTTGGTTTGTGTGTCTCTTTGTCGCGGATGAACCTCACACGAGTAATCTACAAACCAGAAAAAGGATAGTAAGACACTGTATGAAAAAAATACATAATATATTGTCTACCTAACAATTCATACCTCCGCGAGATGTCTGAAAAGATTGTGAATCTTCTCTTCAGTCATACGTGTGACTCCTAACAAATAGTACACAGTTACATTTTATTAAATATTTGATATATGTATGTAATATTATTAACAAATTGAAGTATAAGTGTGCTAGATATACAAAATATTAAAGGGAGAAAAGAACTAGTTCAAAGAGCAGCGTGGCTTCCTATGGTAAGGGTTAATTAAGGAAGAAAAGAACTTCACATCAATCATCTTATATTTTTACTGTGTATATATACTTGCACATATGTGCATATATATTGTAACAGATAATTAAGCAAGAAAATAACTTCACGTGTGGGTTATAAGAAAATATTGCATTTTCCATATATTATAAGAGTATATATCTCCTTACTACTCACCATTATCTCACTTCTTTTTGTTTTCTTTTTTAAAAACTCTTTTTCTCTCTTTCTAGTGTAGCAGAACTATATATTACCAACAACTAATACACAAGTATGCTCTACTCACACATGATGGAAAATATAAATAGAAGAGTTACTATATCCCAATCTAGAAAAAAGTGATTGATCTAATTCCACCTGTCATTAATCCACCGGTGCATGCATTTTACATTTTGAGTCTAGCCAACCACAAAGAGTTCTATTGCACAAAAAATGAGACACGCACTATGTGCTCTCGCTCAAGATTCAGTCCCTGAGTTTTTATTTTTTTAATATTAATTTATACATCATTTACATAAATAAACCCTGAAACCATATATTTGTGAAATATGCCTAGGTCATATATTAATTGACAAAAATAAGAAATCATCCGATCAATGGTCAAATCAGTTGATTTCATCGCATGGCTATACAAAAATTAGTTTTCATCGGCCCGACGGATGAAATCAATTTCCATCGAACCAGAAGACGAAATTGAGCTGTCCCGCATCCCATCAATGTGTTCCAACTTTTGAATCCAATATCCAAACTTCTATCCTCACCACATGTCGGATATCAATATGCGACCCTCTCACCGACGGGTGGGACCGCGCAGTTTCGGGAATAAGATGGGCATAGGAAAACCCGCGAGCAAGGAGAATATCAGGTCAGGGGAGGATCGATTTTCCCCCGACTCGACTGACCTGGTTCTGTCCCGGCCGACCTATGTCCGCCTCAGCCGACTCCCGTCCGCCTCGGCCGACTCCCGTCCGCCTCGGCCGACCCTCGTCCGTCTCGGCCGACCCCCGTCCGTCTCGGCCGACCCCCGTCCGCCTCGGCCGACCCTCGTCCGCCTCGGCCGACCCTCGTCCGCCTCGGCCGACCCCGTCCGCCTCGGCCGACCCTCGTCCGCCTCGGCCGACCCCCGTCCGCCTCGGCCGACCCCCGTCCGCCTCGGCCGACTCCCGTCCGCCTCGGCCGACCCATTTCTGTCCTGGTCAAACCTACGCTATCTCGCCCGACCTCTCTTCGCCTCGCCCGAATCGGCGTGGGCCCGGGCCGGAGTGGAGTGTCAGGAAGACCCGGCATAAGGACGTGTCGCCACACGGCTATGCCGCGCCCCATCAGCATTAATTGGCCTTACCGAGCACTGTCCACCTTACCGAGCACTGTCCGGTATGGCCAAGGGATGTGACTCTCACTGTTTTACCCGTCCGCAGGCGCCGATCGAGGAGAAGCACGACCCCAACAGCGTCCCCAACAGCGTCCACAGTGTCCCGCACAGCATCCACAGTGTCCCGTAGGCGGCGGGGCTTCTCCAGCAAGTTTTCCATTATTTGTTATTTGTTGAACACGTCTTGTACAGCGTGACCTCCCCTGAGTATAAATAGAAAAATCAAGCCTCAGGAGAGGGAGAACGCACACACGAAAACACAACCCACGAAACACACACGCTCAGACGCATCCAGAGACTTGGGAGCCTCTCCCTCTCTCGACCGCTTGTAACCCCTACTACGAGCAACGCGAGTAACACGAGCAGATCGACACTGGACGTAGGGCGTTAGTGCCTGAACCAGTATAACCCCTTGTGTCCTCTCGCGAACCATCCGGAGCCCAAACGCGCAATCCACTAAATTCACTTGTTGGTTATTTCTTACACCGACAGTTGGCGCGCCAGGTAGGGGCCTTTGCGCGTTTCGGCGATCACCAGGCTTCGGATGGCCACCCGCGGATCGAGCTGGACTCCTGGGACGCAGCTGCGTCTTGGGAGTTTGGATTTCGTCATCACCGACGCCGGGGACTTGGAGAGAGTCGCTCTCACGCCCCCGGTCAACACTGCCGATGCTGACGTCGCGACCGCCACCGAGGCCCTCGCGGACATCGACATCAACACCCCTGGCGACGAGGCTAGCAACCCTCGTTCGAGGGCCAACGAGGCCCCGCTATGGGAGCAGCTCGAGGTCTTCCTGGGGCCACGGCCCACGCAGGAAGACGCGCGCTGTGTCAGGTTCGCCCTGGCGAACGTCGCTACTCAGCTTGTGGGAGAAGCCCCTCTCCCCCTGGGGATGCTGGACTCCATTCCACCGTAGGCGGCCCCATACGGTCTGCGCAACGTGGCCGAAGTCGTGTCCCGCCTGGTGACACGCCTCCTGAGCCCCACCCCAACGGACAGCGAGTTCGTCGGGGTGATCGATCACGTCTCCGAATCGGTCTTCGACCTGTTGGACGATCCCGTTTCGGAGGCGTCCGACACGGAGCTCGTCGGAGAAAGCCACCACCCCTCTCGGGAATGCTTCATGGCGGACACTCCCGACGGGGCAGAGGGAGAAGCGAGTGAGAGCGGCTCAGGGCCAGCGGGCCCTGACGACGGTCACCCGGCGGCCGACGCGCCCGTTGCTCCCGCTCCGGTTGCGGCCCAAGCCGCGGCAGTGGCAAGGCAGCCGGCCCCGCAAAGAGCGGCTACACCGCCACGACGCTCCCAAGCCGACGACGCCCGGCAACGCCGGGAGGAGCTCCAGGAAGCTCGCCGCCGGTTGGAGCAGGAGCGGGTGCGGATCGAGCAGGAACGGGAACGCATCGAGCGCGAGCTCCTGCAGGTCAGAGACGCGGCTCCGGCGCGGGAGCGCGCCCGGGACGTGCAGCGCCAAATCGTCGACGATGACGGTGCCCCGCCCCCGTGTTTCGCCCACGCCGGGCAGAACATAGCCGCGGCTGCCATGCTCGTAAGAGGGCTCCCGCCGCCGGTGACCCCGGAGGCCCGCAAGGCGCAGCGGGAACTCGGCGAGCTACTGGAGCGAGCCGCGGCGCAGCAGGCCGAGAGTTCGCAGTCGCGACGACGAGCATCGCAGATGGCCCACCGCGGAGCCTCGAGGCAGCTGGCCGCCGGGCGCGGCGGACGCGCCCAACAAGGGGACTCGGTGCACCAGCCCCGTCCCCCCGGGGACGCGCTTCCGGTCCGACAACGGGTCGGCCCTATCCAGGATGCTCGGAGCATACTGGACGCCCGCCGGCGGCGACCCCCCGCGGGCGAACCCGAGCGACCGCGAGGACGTGTTCCCCGGCGAGGCGGCCGGTACGACGACGAGGACGAGGACGAGAGGACGCCGAGTCCGGAGGCGCCGGGACCACGGGCTTTCAGCCCGCGGATCCGTGCGGCTCCTCGTCCCGCCAACTTTAGAGCCCCGTCGAACTTCCCGAGGTACGACGGGGAAACCGACCCCGAGCTCTGGCTCGAGGATTACCGACTCGCCTGCAGAGCCGGAGGAGCCGACGATGATGACTTTATCATCCACAACTTGCCGCTTCATCTGGCCGACTCGGCGCGGGCCTGGCTCCAGCATGTCCCCGCCGGACAAATCGGCAGCTGGTCCGACCTGAGGGAGGTCTTTGTGGGGAACTTCCAGGCGACCTACAACCGCCCTGGGAACCCGTGGGATCTCAGGAGCTGCAGGCAGAAGCAGGGGGAGACGCTACGGGAGTACATCAGGCGTTTCTCCCGGCAGTGCAACGAACTCCCCAACCTCGCTGACGCCGATGTCATCGGAGCGTTCGTCACCGGGACGACGTGCAAGTCCCTCGTCCACAAGCTCGGGCGGAAGAGTCCCCGCACCGCGAAGGAGCTGCTTGACATCGCTACGAGCCACGCGGCCGGCGAGGAAGCAGTGGGGGCCATTTTCCACCAGTCCGCCGACCCTAAGGGTAAGCAGACTGAGGAAGCGGAAGGAGGCCCATCGGGGCCCCCCGCCAAGAAAAAGAGGAAGGGCAAGGGCAGGTGGCACGACGACGAGACCGGCATGGTGGCCGCCGCCGACCCGAAGCCGACCTTCAAACCTCCGACTGGGGAGGTCCCCGACCACTTCGAGAAGAAGTGGAACGGGCCCTGCCCGAATCACGAGTACCCCGTCAAGCACCTGTACAAGGATTGCTCCCTCATGAAGAAATTCATGGCAGGGGGCTCCCGCAAGCCGGCGCCTCGGTCGAAGAAGCCCGACCTGGCCCCGCAGGAGCCGGGCGCGGACCAGAACATGGACGCCGACCCCTATCCGGAGCCGGACGGCTGTCTGATGATCTTCGGCGGAACAGAGGCGTCAGTGAGCAAAGGGCGAGCCAAAGTGGAGCGCCGAGAGGTGTACGCCGCCGAGCCGGCCACTCCGGCCTTCCTCAAGTGGTCAGAGGCACCCATCACCTTCGATCGAACCGACCATCCGCAGTTCGTCCCGAGGCCGGGTAAGTACCCTCTCGTGGTTGATCCGGTCATAGGGCGTAAGCGCCTCACCAAGGTGCTGATGGACGGCGGGAGCGGGTTAAATATCCTCTACGCCGACACGCTCGACTCCATGGGGATCGACCGAGGGCGCGTTCGCCCGACCGGGGCGCCTTTCCACGGGGTAGTCCCCGGTAAACAGGCCGTCCCCCTCGGGCAGATCGATCTGCCCGTCACGTTTGGGTCCCCGACCAACTTTCGGACGGAGACCCTCACGTTCGAGGTGGTAGGATTCCACGGCGCCTATCACGCCATTTTGGGCCGTCCATGTTACGCGAAGTTCATGGCCGTCCCCAACTACACCTACCTCAAGCTCAAGATGCCGGGGCCGAAGGGGGTGATCACGGTGGGGTCGTCATTCCAACGGGCCCATCAGTGCGAGGTGGAAAGCTGCGAGCTGGCGTCGGCCATCATCGCATCGACAGAAGAGCTGGCCCCAATCAAGGCGCGTCTCGTCGAAGAGGCGCCAGACTTCACCCAAGGCCTGGCGTCGTTCGAGCCGCTCGAGGGCACCAAGGAGGTCCAGCTGGACCCCGACCACCCGAGTGCGAAGGTGGCGCGGATCGGGGCCAAACTGTCCCCGAAATAGGAAGGCGCGCTCGTCGACTTCCTCCGCGCGAACGTCGACGTGTTTGCGTGGAAGCCCTCGGACATGCCGGGCATCCCGAGGGAAGTCACCGAGCACTCCCTGGACATCCGAGCCGGGTCCCGACCCGTGAAGCAACGCCTTCGGCGCTTCGACGACGAGAAGCGTAAGGCAATCGGTGAGGAGATCGCGAAGCTCTTGGTGGCCGGCTTCATCAAGGAAGTGTATCATCCCGAGTGGTTAGCTAATCCCGTCCTTGTACGAAAAAAGAATGGGAAATGGAGAATGTGTGTTGATTATACTGCTCTTAACAAAGCGTGCCCAAAGGATTCCTTTCCTTTGCCGCGCATAGATCAGATAGTCGACTCGACCTCGGGGTGCGAAACCCTATGCTTCCTTGATGCGTATTCCGGATACCACCAAATCGCGATGAAGGAGTCCGACCAGCTCGCGACTTCCTTCATCACCCCGTTCGGATCGTACTGTTACGTGACAATGCCGTTCGGGCTCAAAAACGCTGGCGCCACCTACCAAAGGTGTATGCTTAAGTGTTTTGACGAACTCATCGGACCGACCGTTGAGGCGTACGTGGATGACATCGTTGTCAAGTCCAAACAGGCCGACCAGCTCATGGCCGACCTGGAGAAAACGTTTGCCAAACTCAAGGCGAACGACGTTAAGCTCAACCCCGAGAAATGCGTCTTCGGGGTACCCAGGGGAATGCTCCTAGGCTTTATCGTATCCCGCCGAGGGATAGAAGCTAACCCTGACAAGATCAACGCGATAACCAGGATGGGCCCGATTCAGAACCTGAAGGGGGTTCAACGGGTCACGGGGTGTCTAGCCGCCTTGAGCCGGTTTATCTCGCGCCTCGGCGAAAAGGTCCTCCCGCTGTACCGTCTCTTGAAGAAATCCGAGCGGTTCGTCTGGACGGATGAGGCCGAGACCGCGCTGAACCACATCAAGGCAGTCTTGACGAATCCGCCGATCCTGGTCTCGCCAAACGCCGGCGAGCCCCTTCTCCTCTACATTGCTGCAACTACACAGGTGGTGAGTGCGGCGCTGGTGGTGGAACATGAAGAAGAGGGGCACGCCCTCAAAATACAGCGCCCGGTATACTTCGTGAGCGAGGTGCTCGGAGACACAAAGACGAGGTATCCACAGATCCAGAAGCTGCTGTACGCCGTCCTCATCTCCAAGAGGAAGCTCCGCCACTACTTTGACTCGCATCCGGTCACAGTGGTGAGTTCCTTCCCTCTCGGTGAGATTATAAATAATCCGGACTCGACAGGTCGGATCTCGAAATGGGCTATGGAACTGATGGGTCAGGGCATCACCTATGCCCCGCGCACGGCCATCAAATCCCAAACCCTCGCCGACTTCGTCGCGGAATGGACCGAGGTCCAGCTGCCCACGGCCCCTGTCGATCAGGAGTACTGGGTGATGTACTTCGACGGCTCGTTGACTCGGACGGGAGCAGGGGTCGGATTAGTTTTCGTTTCGCCTCTCGGAGTGCGGATGAAGTACGTAATCCGGCTACACTTCCCTGCTTCCAACAACGCTGCCGAGTACGAGGCTTTGATAAACGGCCTGAGAATAGCCATCGAGTTAGGAATTCGACGCCTCGAAATTCGAGGCGATTCCCAGCTCGTGGTCGATCAGGTCATGAAAGAGTCGAGCTGCGAAAGCGAGACCATGGCCGCGTATTGCCAGGAAGTACGCAAGCTCGAGGACAAATTCGATGGCCTCGAGCTCCGGCACATCAAAAGGCGGTTCAACGAGGCCGCCGACGCCCTGGCCAAGAAAGCCTCCGGCCGGGAACCCGTCCCGACCGGAATCTTCGCCAGTGACCAACGAGACCCTTCGATAAAGCTTCCCTGCCCGGAGCAGACCGGACCGCGTGACCCAGGTCCCACGGAACGGGGCGCCCCGGGCTCGGGGGCTGGCGAGAACGGAACCAAGGCTGCGGAAGGGTCGGGGGCAGGCACCGAGCCGAACGACCAGGCTCTATCCGACCTACTCGCCCTTGCAGTTGCAACGCTGACCGAGGCCCAGGGACCGGACCCCGGCACCACGGATTGGCGGCAACCATTCCTCGACTACTTGCTGCGGGAACAGCTCCCGACGAGTAAGACCGAGGCCCGCCGGATCGCCCGGCGCGCCAAATCTTACGCCATCCTAGAGGGCGAGCTGTACCGACGAAGCCCCACAGGAATCCTACAACGGTGTATTCCCGCCGACCAGGGCGAGGAGCTGTTGAGGGACATCCACGAGGGCACTTGCGGCCACCACGCCGCTCCTCGCAGCCTTGTCGGAAACGCGTTCCGGCAAGGATTCTACTGGCCAACGGCGGTGAGGGATGCCACTAAGATCGTGCGCACCTGCGAAGGGTGCCAGTTCTTTGCAAGGCAAACGCACCTTCCTGCACAGGCTCTACAGACGATCCCCATCACTTGGCCGTTCGCGGTCTGGGGTTGGACATGGTCGGGCCCCTCAAAAAGGCGCCCGGGGGCTTCGACCACTTGCTTGTCGCCGTCGACAAGTTCACCAAGTGGATAGAAGTACGGCCAATCGCGACGATCCGATCGGAGGAAGCCGTCAAATTCTTCCTCGACATCGTTCACCGCTTCGGCGTCCCCAATTCGATCATCACGGACAACGGAACTCAGTTCACTGGGAAGAAATTCCTGCGTTTCTGTGATGAATATCACATACGGGTCGATTGGGCTGCCGTCGGACACCCACGCACAAACGGGCAAGTAGAGCGCGCGAATGGGTTGATCCTGCGAGGGCTCAAACCCCGGATATTCGAGCGCTTGAAAAAGTTCGGAGGGCGATGGGTCGAAGAGCTCCCGGCGGTGGTTTGGAGCCTGCGCACGACGGCGAGTCGCGCGACGGGTTTCACCCCGTTCTTCATGGTGTACGGGTCAGAAGCCGTACTCCCGACCGACCTCGACTACGGGTCCCCGCGTGTTCGCGCCTACGACGACAAAGGCAACCAAACCTCTCTCGAGGACGCGGCCGACCAGCTAGAAGAGGCCAGGGAAGTCGCGTTGGCCCATTCGGCGAAGTACCAGCAGTCCCTACGGCGCTACCACGCTCGGCGCATTAGGGGCCGAGCTTTCCAGGTCGGCGATTTGGTGCTGCGCCTCGTTCAAAGCAACAAGGACAGGCACAAACTCTCGTCGCCCTGGGAAGGCCCGTTCATCATCTCCCAAGTCCTCCGACCCGGCTCGTACAAGCTGAAGAACGAAGAAGGAGAGGAGTACGCCAACGCCTGGAACATCGAACAGCTACGTCGTTTCTATCCCTGATTATTCTAGGCTACTTTCCTATTATCGCTTAAACGTACTCCTTTTCGTTTCAAAGAGCGACGCCCGACCCTCGCCCATTGGCCGAGGGTCGGACGTCACTCGGGGGCTAACCTGCGTCCCCCGGGCCCTTGACCCTCGGCATATTCGTGTACCCGAGATTAAGGAAAAAGGGAGCGCCGGATAACAAAGTGGCGTGCGCTCGCCGGTCGGAATGCCAAAAGGACAAAGGCCCCAGAGGCAACGGTTCTAAAGGCTCACTGGCGAACCCATTTTAGTCCGGACGTACCCCGGCGGCTTAATCAAAGAAACACGAAAGGCCGAGTGTCAACGACGCGGACGCTTAAGTTCATTACAAGAAATGAGTTTAACTGTCTGAAAACCAAAAGAAAAACAAAAACTAATCAGGGCGCCCATGGCCCCTCCTCTTTTGCAGTCTCGGCGGCGAGCACGGACGACAGCGGCGACACCTCCTCCTCGAGCGCGACCACCTCCGCTTCCGTCGTACCGGGAGCGAACCCGTCGGCGAGGTACTCCAGGCCGATCTCGGAGTAGTGGGAGCGAGCGACGGCGAAGGCGCGGCGCACCCCGAGGAAGAGCCCGTCGCTCGCCATGGCTCGGGCCCGAGCTGGGATGCGCTCAACGTCGGCGAGCAGCGAGCTCGGACCCCGCTCCGACCGCACCTGAAGGTCGCTGAGCACAGCGCCGACCGCCACCCGAAGCGCGTCGTACTCGTCCCCCTCCTTCTGCAGCAGCCCTTCGAGATTGCGCGCCTCGGACGTGAGGCGCTCGATCGCAGCACGATTCGCCGCCATCGCTTTGGCCAGGGAGGCGCACTGCGCCTCGGCCTCCTCGCGGGCACCCCGCTCAACATTGAGGGCTCGGCCCGCAGCCTCGAGATCGCGGGCCTGCCCCTCGATGAGCCCCCTGGCCTCGTCTCGCTCCTCCACCGCCTGGGCCAGCTGAGTGCGGGTCCCCTCGAGGACGGCGATGACCCGGTCCCGGTCGGCCCGAAGACGCTCCGCCTCGCGGACCAGGCCCAGCCGGACTTGCTCCCGAGCCGCCGAGTCCCTCTCCCAAGAGATCAGGACGTCGCTCTTGCGCTGGTCGGCCTCATCAGCATGCTGGCACGCCTCCGCAACCCGCCGCCGCAGGGACTCGATCTCCCGGTTGGCTGCGGCCAGCTGCCCGTCGAACTCGCCTCGTGCATCGGCACGGGCGGAAGCGGCTTCTTGGCGGGCAACCGCCAGCTGCTCCCTCAGGGCGTCGCGTTCGGCGGTGATCGAGGACAGACAGCCCCACGAGTCTTTCTCCCGACGCAGGAAGAGGGACTTGTCCCGGCTGCGGGCCATCAAAGACTGCCAAAAACAAATCAGAATCGAAAACCACTCGGGAAAAGAAGAAAGAGAAAACAAATGAAGGAAAGATTACCTCCCCGCAAGAGATGGCGACGTCGCGGAGGGCTTCCAGGGCGGAGTTGAGCGATCGAACCGCCAGCCCGACCCCAGCACGAACCCGGGAGGCCTCGCTTTTCTCCTCGGCGTCGTCCAGGGAAAAGACAACGTCGCCCGAGGTGCGGTCGGTCCAAGTGACGCGAGGGCCCCCAAACTCCAGGGGATCATCCCCTTGCCGGACGATCTCGCAGCCCTCCGGGGCGTCAGATGCAGTACGGGCCTCCTGACCCGAGCTCGACCCCACAATCTCTTCTCCCTCGAGAATAGCCGTCGCTCCCGCTCCATGGACCAAAGGCGCGGGGGGAGAAGACATCGGCACCTCGCCCGAATCGGGCAGCGGGTCGGGTAGGGCGGCGATGGCGTCCGGCTCAGGGACGACCTCCTCCTCGCGGTCGGCAGTGGTCGGGGACGCAACCGGCGTTGGATCCCTCGGGGCTTCATCTCCTTCGCCCGTCCCCTCCTCGGGCAAGAGCCCGACCTCTCGGGCCGGGGGGATAGGATCTTCCTGGTCACGACCGGGACCGGAGGGCACCATCTTCTCCTCCCCGGGCGCATCCCCGTCCGGCGCAGCCGACGCGGGCGGCACCACGTCCTCCGCTCCGGCCGGATCCTCCGCGGGCGGACAGTACAGCCCGGCGAGGGCCTCCGGGATCGCCTCCGTCGAGTGCGCGAACAGGGCGCCCGACACCGCGGCGAGCTGCTGCTCGGGAAGAAGCGGGCCGAGCACCCTCTCCACCTGGGGGTCGCCCAGGTTGATCCCTCGGCTCGTCGCCACCTCGGCGGTCTGGCGTGCGAGCCGCTTGATCGGCGCCAGCCCCAAAGGAGTCGCCTGACTTCCCCTCCTGCAAACAAAAGGAACCTTCGCACACTCGTCTCGACATAGGCGAAAGAGGATCGACGAGAGAAAGGGAAGAAACTTACCGACTCGAAATAGGAAAGCCGCGGGACGGCCGCTTGACCGGCGGAGCCGTCCCCGACCCCGATCCTTCCTCCCGCGGCCGTTTGCCCCGGTCGGCCCTCGGTGAAGTCCGCCCTCGGGTCGGGGGTGGAGTTGGCGCACGTCCGCCGTCGCGTGACGACCCCGTGACCTCCGGCGTGCCCCGACCGGCCGGGGACTCGCGCTGGGGGGCCGGATCGCTCCAATCGGATCCAGTGGAGGAGTCCGAGGCATAATCAAAGCCCCCCTCGAAGGGGCCTTGATCCTCCCTCCACAGCCCATCCTGCCGAGCCTGCCGACGTCGCTCGCGGTACTCCTCCTCGGCCTTCTCGCGGGCCAGCCGCTTCTTCTTCTTCTTCGCCTTGTCCTTCTCCTTCTTCAGACGGGCGGCCTCCGCGCGCGCACGGTTCGCGGCCCGAATGGCCGCGTCCTCGGGAAGCGGGGGTCGGGAAACCCTGAACGACAGGGGGTGCTGAAGAAGAAGAGGTTCAGATGAATCTCCGGACTGAAAGGAGGAACGGCGAAGGCAAAGGAAAAACCCCGACAACTAACCTGGAT